>JBAMIH010000025.1:1040373-1145373 GCA_038501795.1 Pseudopleuronectes americanus | reverse complement strand
GCGTGTTCCACGTACGATCTATAAAATGACTTGAATGTGACCATCGAGTATAAATTGTCACATGAACGTTTTTAAGCAGCATGAAGTTCTCTGAGTTTCGCTTCGTTCTTCTAGATGAAGTGAACTTTAGTATCAGGATGGAAGAAACACATAGAACACGAGAGAGAGAAAGGGAAGAGCCCCGAGTGGACAAGAGTTCAGAGACGGTTAGTTGGGGACAGTCGGAAATGCTAACCTCTGCTAGCTAGGATTAGCTTTGTTGGCCACGTATGTGTAGACACACAAGGAATTTGACTCCGGTTTTTCTGTTGCTCTCAATTACAGAAATAGAAAAAATAAACAAAAACAAACAAACTACTATGTATGTAAGTATGAATATAAATATATATGCAAATGTATGTATATATGGACATAAAACACAACAACATGACAATGAAATGGAGAAATAGTCCAATGGAGCAGAGTACACAGGGATAATAAAGAATATTGTATCGTAGTGTAGAGATGCTGGAATTAATATAGAAAAATTCTCACAGGATGCTTTATATAAATGAGGTAGGTGGAATATGTGTGTATATATAGATATATAGATATATATATCTATATATACAAATGTTATAGTAAATAGGTGTCACATGGGTTGTTGGTGGCGCTGAATGACGGGTCAGTGTTCATCAGATTGACCCTAACCCCAGAGGAGACGCTGCTCTGGAGTCAGTGCTCTGGAGCGCCTACCAGATGGGAGGAGTTGGACTTTTATGAATTTAACATTTGTACAGTGATTTAGAGGAGATTAAAAAATATCAAGATATCTATATCGTGTATCGCGATATAGCCTAAAAATATCACTATTTGTTTTAGGCCATATCACCGCGCCCTATGTTCAGTAACAGGGTTCTAAATTCTTCTGTTGCTTCCAGGTTCCGTCACGGTTACTGCAAAGGGAACCCCAGGAAGATGGTGAGGACCTGGGCAGAGAAGGAGATGAGGAACCTCATCAGGTCAGAACCTGTAGAACACAGTAGAACATTAACACACGGGTACAGTTTCATTTAGTACCCAGCCGAACCAAAGCTCAGCGTTAAGAGGCCAGTGGAACCTGGTGTAATAGAACCCAGTGGAACCTGGTGTAATAGAACCCAGTGGAACCTGGTGTAATAGAACCCAGTGGAACCTGGTGTAATAGAACCCAGTAGAACCGAACAGTGTGTGTGTTCCAGGCTGCAGACGGCAAGAATCCCGAGTCCAGAACCTCTGCTGCTCAGAAGTCACGTGCTGCTGATGAGCTTCATTGGAAAAGACGACATGTAAGAAGCAGTCAGTTACTGATCAGTGGGGCCAACAGACTGATCTGCTAGGTAACCCTAACCCTAACCCTATGACTGTTATGTTCTGATCCTGTGTTGACTAGGCCAGCTCCTCTGCTGAAGAATGCTTCGTTCTCGGAGTCGAAGGCTCGTGAGCTCTACCTGCAGGTTCTACAGAACATGAGGAAAATGTTTCAGGAAGCTCGACTCGTCCACGCCGACCTCAGCGAGTTCAACATGCTGTAAGAGACCAGGCCACCAGAGGACACCACAGACAGCTCTTCAAAATAAAACTTCCTGTGAATCATGAAAATATAAAAGATTCCACACGTCAAAGTCTTTGATTGATGGATCTTTTTCTTGATCAGATGTAGAAACAAACATATGGATGATATTTATTGATTAACAGGCAGCGTTGGACTGAATGTGGTCCTGCTCCTTTAATACATGTCAGATACAGATGGTTTGTGTCTTGTCACCTGAGCAGTTATCACGACGGAGACGCTTACATCATCGACGTGTCTCAGTCGGTCGAACACGACCATCCTCACGCTCTGGAGTTCCTCAGGAAGGACTGCAGCAACGTGAACGGTGAGTTTGCTGTTTTCACTCCTCGTTCAAAAGATGAAATGATTCCATTCGTTCATCCGCGATGTCTCACTAAAGGAAACTGACTGTTCCGCTTCTGTTTCCCAGAGTTCTTCTTGAAGCGCGGCGTTGCGGTGATGACGGTCAGGGAGCTGTTTGACTTCATCACCGACCTGTCCATCACCTGTCACAACATCGATCAATACCTGGAGAAGGTCTGAAATCGTCCTGCACAAAAACTACTTATCCACAAAACATTGTCAAGCAGGAATCTGTTTGTTGGTCTCTTGACGTGTTTGTGTGTTTTCCAGGCGATGGAGATTGCGGCTGACCGGACGTCCGACCAGCGCTCGGATCAGGATCGAGTGAACGAGGAGGTCACTTGTTGTTCTATTACGATTTTCATTCATCAGCTCAACTGGCGGACGCGATGATCATATGTCAAACTCAGTTTCATAATAAGCTCCTCCCACAATAACATGTAAAGTCTGTCGTCGTTGAAATGTGGCGGTGATCTGATTACAGGTGGTTACAGTAATAACACCTGTCTGTGACCTTTGACCTCTTCCCTCTCAGGTGTTTAAGAACACCTTCATCCCCCGCACGCTGACGGACGTGAGTCACTACGAGCGAGACGTGGAGCTGATGAGGGCGAAGGAGGCGGAGTCAACTGACTCCTCCTCCTCCCTCAGCCAGCACGACAACGTGAGTCAGCTTTCTTTCACTTCATGATGATGATGATGATGATGATGATGGAGGTGATGAAGATCTTTTTTTCTTCAGATCTTGTATCAGACTCTGACTGGACTGAAGAAAGATCTGTCAGGAGTTCAGACGGTACGTCCCCTCACACTAGTGCTAGCTTAGCTTAGCTTAGCTTAGCCTCACTGTTTTACGTCTCCTCAGGTTCCTGCTCTCCTTGAGGACAAGCATTCATCATCCTCCTCCTCCTCTTCTTCTTCTTCTGAGGAGGAGGAGGATGAGGAGGAGGAGGGTGATGGGGAGAAGGAGGAGACAGCTGGCCAGGAGCAGAAGGAGGAAACTCCGATGGACAAAAAGGTGTTGGACTCTTGTATCTTTGAGTCTTTGAGTATTTGAGTCTTTGAAATGAAAACTAACGGGGAGTTTGTTTCAGGAGAAGAAGAAGACGGTGAAAGAAGCTCAGAGAGAAAAAAGAAAAAACAAGGTCCCAAAACACGTGAAGAAGAGGAAGGAGAAGGTCACCAAGATGAAGAAGAGCAGATGAATTCCTGTTTGTCGCCACGACAACGATCCCAGTAAACATGAACACGACTGAACAAAAGCCGCCAATCACAGCTCAAATCTTTCTCAGGTCGACGCCCACTTACCCACCGAGATCTGGCCAAAAGCTCTGGAAGCAGCTGCGGCTCTGATTGGTTTAACCACGACCTGATGACATCACCATCTGCAGCAGGTGTCACCATCACACACAAACTGATCTGAAGTCAGTCGTACTGACGACATCGTGAATCCAAGACCACGTGACAAACGTAAGGAGGCGTGTCCAGTGTAGGGGCGGAGCCACAGAAGCTGTGTTCACAAATCTGACTGACTCGAGGTCAAAGGTCATAGGAAGAATCTGCAACGTAAACATGAAATAAAACTTTTTGTTCTCGTGATTCTGACTTTTTATCAGAAACTCTTTTTATGTCACATGACGTCAATTCTCTATCAATGTCGAGTCGACCTAGTTACCATGGAGATGACACGATATCCCACTATCTTAACTGTTGATTGGTGCGTGTGTGTTTCAGTATCGGGTGTGTTTGTGTTTCAGTATCAGAAGTGTGTGTGTTGTCTGAGTACATTTTTCTAACGGCCAATCAGAGCTTTGACTTCAACTAAAGTTTTACTAGAATTAATTTTTGTCATTTCTAAACCAAACATTAAACTGCAGTGTGAAATGAAATGTCGTTTGTCCAGGGCAGAGCATCCAAAACAAATCATTTTGTCTTTTTAAAATGAGAACGTCAATAAATAGTTAAACACAGAGATCAGAGAGAACAACTATGATCCAAAACATTTTGCTGAGTTGAGTCAAAAACAACTGGACAAGTGTCCGGTGCATTGTGGACATGAGTCAACAACCAGCTGATGTCCCAACGTCCACAACCAGCTGATGTCCCAACGTCCACAACCATGTGATGTCCCAACGTCCACAACCAGCTGATGTCCCAACGTCCACAACCATGTGATGTCCCAACGTCCACAACCAGCTGATGTCCCAACGTCAACAACCAGCTGATGTCCCAACGTCCACAACCAGCTGATGTCCCAACGTCCACAACCATGTGATGTCCCAACGTCCACAACCAGCTGATGTCCCAACGTCAACAACCATGTGATGTCCCAACGTCAACAACCATCTGATGTCCCAACGTCAACAACTATGTGATGTCCCAACGTCAACAACCATCTGATGTCCCAACGTCAACAACCATCTGATGTCCCAACGTCAACAACTATGTGATGTCCCAACGTCAACAACCATGCTGATGTCCCAACGTCCACAACCAGCTGATGTCCCAACGTCAACAACTATGTGATGTCCCAACGTCAACAACCATGTGATGTCCCAACGTCAACAACCATCTGATGTCCCAACGTCCACAACCAGCTGATGTCCCAACGTCCACAACCAGCTGATGTCCCAACGTCAACAACCATCTGATGTCCCAACGTCAACAACCATCTGATGTCCCAACGTCAACAACCAGCTGATGTCCCAACGTCAACAACCAGCTGATGTCCCAACGTCAACAACCAGCTGATGTCCCAACGTCAACAACTATGTGATGTCCCAACGTCAACAACTATGTGATGTCCCAACGTCAACAACCATCTGATGTCCCAACGTCAACAACCACCTGATGTCCCAACGTCAACAACTATGTGATGTCCCAACGTCAACAACTATGTGATGTCCCAACGTCAACAACCATGTGATGTCCCAACGTCAACAACCATCTGATGTCCCAACGTCAACAACTATGTGATGTCCCAACGTCAACAACCACTATGTGATGTCCCAACGTCAACAACCACCTGATGTCCCAACGTCAACAACCAGGTAGGATGTGGCAGAGGGAAGGGGTGTAGCCAATACCAGCTCCTTGGAATCAAACTGACGAATCAGAGATGAGATCAATGAACTGTTGTTGCTCTGAATGCTTCTTCTTAAAGCTTGTTGACCTCTGACCTCTAGTGAGAATAAGGTGATTTATCAGCTGTGTCGGTGAATCTGCAGATTTAGTTTGTCGGTGAAGTTTCAGAAGGAAGTTGTTGTTAAACTTGAACGTTTGTTACCTTCTACCTCCAAGAAGATTCTGATCTCATCCCACAGTTCAAACTGTTTAGAATCATCTTTTTGGTTAGGGTTAGTGAGGACAAGACAAAATGTCCTCACACACACACACACACACACACACACATATTTCTGATACTGACACACACACACAGTTCTGATTCTAACACACACACACACACAGCTCTGATACTGACACACACACACAAACACATATTTCTGATACTGACACACACACACACACAGTTCTGATACTGACACACACACACACACAAAGTTGTATTAGACACACCCACGCACACATAAAGTTGTAATAGACACACAGACACACACACACACTTCCACACACAAAGTTGTAATAAACACACAAACACACACACAAAGTTGCAATAGACACACACACACGGGCACACAAAGTTGAAATAGACACTCAAACACACACACACGCCCACACACAAAGTTGTAATAAACACACAAACACACACACGCAAAGTTGTAATAGACACACACACACGCGCACACAAATTTGTATTAGACACACACGCACACACACACACACCAGGTGTGTTAACCCCGCCTTCAGAAACAATAGATGAGGAGAGAGGAAGATGTGAGGGGGAGGGGCCTTCTGGTACAGGCATTGTTTCCATTGGTTGGATTTTCTGGCAGCAGGCTGGAAATGAGCTCTGATTGGCTGTTTGTTCTATAAAGAGAAGTTCTGACGACAAACCTTTTGTCCATTAGATTCTTCAGACTCAGCAGGTTTCTATTGTTTCAACTGGTTCTTGTTTCTTATGTTTCTAACGGTTCTATTGTCTCTATTGTTCTAACTTGTTCTACTGGTTCTGTTGTTTCATTGATGTCATCCATCTTTTGTTTCTCTTCCCGTCTTTGTTTTCACGTCATGATTTGATCGTATGATCGTGCTCTGCTTCTCTGTCCGACAGGAGGTCTCATTTCTCTCTGTCCATCATCATGGCCGACTGGAGCGACTGTTTGAACTTTGGCTTGACTGTAGCCAAACAGGCTAGTGAGGTAAGAGATGCATCGACCAACCAGAACGCAGCACTGGCTCCAAAGGTCCACGACCAATCAGAGCAGGTGTCCATGATGAGGTCACTGAGAAACCCTGACCCCAACTTGATCAAACCTAATTAAACTGAATTAAAATGAATTAAACTTAATTACATTGCATTTCATTTAGCTGACTCACAATAAGACGAACCAGAACCACAAGAATCAGGTAGCTTCAAAAAGACAAACTACAAAGTTCTACATTAAGTGCAACACAACTCACGTTTATAGTCAAGGTCTGAAGAGATGTGTGTCGAGTCTGAAGAGATGTGTGTCGAGTCTGAAGAGATGTGTGTCGAGTCTGAAGAGATGTGTGTTTAGTCTGAAGAGATGTGTGTTAGGTCTGAAGAGATGTGTGTTAGGTCTGAAGAGATGTGTGTTTAGTCTGAAGAGATGTGTGTTTAGTCTGAAGAGATGTGTGTCGAGTCTGAAGAGATGTGTGTCGAGTCTGAAGAGATGTGTGTCGAGTCTGAAGAGATGTGTGTTAGGTCTGAAGAGATGTGTGTTTAGTCTGAAGAGATGTGTGTTTAGTCTGAAGAGATGTGTGTTTAGTCTGAAGAGATGTGTGTCGAGTCTGAAGAGATGTGTGTTTAGTCTGAAGAGATGTGTGTTTAGTCTGAAGAGATGTGTGTTTAGTCTGAAGAGATGTGTGTTTAGTCTGAAGAGATGTGTGTTTAGTCTGAAGAGATGTGTGTTAGGTCTGAAGAGATGTGTGTCGAGTCTGAAGAGATGTGTGTCGAGTCTGAAGAGATGTGTGTCGAGTCTGAAGAGATGTGTGTTAGGTCTGAAGAGATGTGTGTCGAGTCTGAAGAGATGTGTGTTAGGTCTGAAGAGATGTGTGTTAGGTCTGAAGAGATGTGTGTTTAGTCTGAAGAGATGTGTGTTTAGTCTGAAGAGATGTGTGTTTAGTCTGAAGAGATGTGTGTTAGGTCTGAAGAGATGTGTGTTTAGTCTGAAGAGATGTGTGTCGAGTCTGAAGAGATGTGTGTTTAGTCTGAAGAGATGTGTGTTTAGTCTGAAGAGATGTGTGTTTAGTCTGAAGAGATGTGTGTTTAGTCTGAAGAGATGTGTGTCGAGTCTGAAGAGATGTGTGTTAGGTCTGAAGAGATGTGTGTTTAGTCTGAAGAGATGTGTGTCGAGTCTGAAGAGATGTGTGTTAGGTCTGAAGAGATGTGTGTTTAGTCTGAAGAGATGTGTGTTTAGTCTGAAGAGATGTGTGTTTAGTCTGAAGAGATGTGTGTTTAGTCACCGTTAAGGAGCCAGGACAACAAGCCGTCGTGATGTTGTTGAGTGGCTAATTTTGATAAACCTCATCAAAACCTTATCAAATTGAATTAACTTAACTTATTGGACAATGACCATCATGACTCACTGCTCTCAGGTCGTCTTGTCTGCGATTCAGCAGCAGAAAGAAGTGAAACTGAAAAGTTCTCCAGCTGATCTGGTGACGGAAACTGATGAACGAGTGGAGAAGCTCCTGATCGAGGCCATCAAGAACCGATATCCACTGCACAGGTCCTGTCTGCTCTCTGGGTTCCCTCTGGTCCTTTAATTGATTCTGATTGGACAGAACCTGACCTTTGACCTATGACCCTCAGGTTCATTGGGGAGGAGTCTGTAGCTGCAGGTGAACGTGTGGAGCTCAGTGACGCCCCCACCTGGATCATTGACCCCATTGACGGAACCGTCAACTTTGTCCACAGGTAAACACACGCACGCACGCACGCACGCACACACACACACACGGATGTCGCCCCCTAGTGGCTGTGGCATATTTCTTATGGCTAAAAGTTCATATTTACAGATTTACTTCTGTTTAGAACACACTCTCCCCTTTCATTAGTGGCGACTTAATACTCTGAAGTATTTGTACTCTATCTTGTATCAAGTCCTGGTTTGTGTTTGTTGGGATGTGACAGAATAGAGTTGATGAGGTCAGTGAGTCAGAGGCTTCTCACACACTTCAGGCTCATTCCCAGTAAATGTTCTGTAGTGGTTCAACAGATGTGATATTAACCAGCTTCATCTCCACAGTCTGACTCTGACATGGAGCTGACTGTGTGAGATCAGTGCTACGAGTCTTCTCTCCTCTGTTGTGGCTTCACTCCTCATCACCAGCCTTGATTAGACCAGAATGAATTGTGTTAGTGGAACAGCTCAGGCCTCAAGGTGAAGCTAGTTCAAGCTGCACTCTTCCACTCAAACCAGGATCAGCTACTTTGACGGCCCTCATGATTTTATTTTTTTCTCAACAGGTTTCCATTCGTGGCCGTCTCCATTGCCTTTACCGTCAACAAGCAGGTAGAGTCACCGGCGGGTCAGAGGTCAAAGGTTGGACAGGAAGTAAACTGACATCTTATTGCTGTTGTTTCTGTTGTTGTCGTGGTGATCAGACGGAGTTTGGGATTGTGTACAGCTGTGTGGAGGACAAGCTGTTCCACGCTCAGAGAGGAAGAGGAGCGTTTCTGAACGGAGAACCGCTGCACGCCTCCGGACAGGAAGGTGACATCACACTGATGACATCACAGTGATCAAATGGAGAGGCACCATTTACATTTTTTCTAACTCCTCTGTCCTGTCCGGTTAGACATCAGCAGGTGCGTGGTGGTGACGGAGATCGGGGCGGAGCGGGATGACCTCGCTCTGTCCACCATGACCTCCAACATCTTCAGACTATTGAAACTTCCTGTCCACGGGTGAGGCCTGACCCCGCCCACATTCTTCTGTACACCGTCAAGTTGCAACGACCTGCAGCTCATTTGTGTTATTGTTGTGTTTCTTGTGCGTTTGTTGTTTTAGTGTGTGTGCTCTTTAAGATTTAACATTGTGTTTGTTTGTTTTGGTTCCAGTGTCCGTGCGCTGGGGACGGCAGCGGTCGACATGTGTCAGGTGGCGACAGGTGGAGCTGACGCCTACTACCACATCGGCATGCACTGCTGGGACATCGCTGCTTCCGCCATCATCGTCCAGGAGGCTGGTGGTGTTGTCATGGATACGGATGGTGCGTATCTGAAATGTGATGTGATTCCTTGGGGGACGTGACCTCCTCTGATTGGTCCACTTGTGTCCTCAGGCTCAGCGTTTGACATGATGTCCAGGAGAGTCATCGCCGCCAGCTCCTCGGCTGTGGCGCTTCGCATCGCTCAGGTGATCCAGGCGTTTCCTTGTCGTCGTGACGATGACGATGGCCACAGGTGTGTCTGCGGAGCGACCGGCGTGAACCCTGACCCTAACCCTAACCCTAACCCTAACCCTGACCCTGACCCTAACGGTGTCTAGAGTGACGAGGCACAGGAAACAGAAGCTGCTCATGTTTCTGATGAAACTCCAATAAAAGCTGAAACTGACCAATCATGTCTCTTCTGTCTGTTCATATCATTAGAAGAAGTTTCAGTTAACGTTATCTATGAGAAGTTATCTGAGTACAAAAAGCTAATAAACATGAATTAGTAATTTAGCTTAGCATACCTTCATTAGCATGACATCAATATTCCTGGATTTACTGCAGACTGTTATTATTGATATTATTATTATTATTATTGTCATTAGCGGCGAGGACCCTATTGAAATAAACAAAATTAATCGAGTCAATGATCTTATTATTTGACCTAAACATTCTGATGTAGAAGAAATGTATGTGTCACATGGTTTTCATGCGTGTGTCCAGTTCACTCAATAGCGATGTTGAGTCTCACAAAACAGCCTCTTGGAAGTGAACAGGAAGTTGGCATTGTTTATAGTTATGTATAATTTCTGCTGGGTATTTTCTATTTGCAGGAATTCTACTTTAATGAACTCCTCCTTTTTGTTAAAATCTCTGTTTCCCTCTGTGTCATGAAAAATTAGTTATTAGAAAAAGAACTGGCAAATCATGGACAATTAATGTCCCCTACAAAAATGATCCCCATATAGTTCTCCCACATCTCAAACATGTCGTGTCTTTAGGAGACACGTGTTCATGGTGCTAAAGAAGAGAGAGAAGAGTTGAACCTGGTCTTTAGTTTTAAGATCAAGGAGTTTAACTACACAGTGCACGTTACCTCAGGGAACATGAAATGTTTGGGCTGTGGGAAAGAGGGACACCTGATCCGCTTGAGCCCGGACGGAGCCGGTGGGGGCCAGTCGGCTGCTCCTGCACCGCCCCCCCGCCTGCCTCGGGAGTCGCCTGCTCCTGCACCGCCCCCCCCGCCTGCCTCGGGAGGTCGCTGCTCCTGCACCGCCCCCCCGCCTGCCTCGGGAGGCCTGCTCCTGCACCGCCCCCCCGCCTGCCTCGGGAGGTCGGCTGCTCCTGCACCGCCCCCCCGCCTGCCTCGGGGGGTGGGGCCGGTGTGGCCCTCACCTGGCCTACGCTGCAGGCCTCACGTTGGGGATCAGGTCAGTCAGGTGGTCGGCCTCCTGCTGAGAGGCTGGAACCAGCAGCTGACTCACCTGAACTCCAGTTGATCACTGGGATGGCCTCACTCAGCCGGACTCCAGTGATCCTCTCACTCTGTGTCTCTCTCCCCCCCCTCTCTCTCTCTCTCCCTATCCCCCCTCTCTCTCTCTCCCCCCCCCTCTCTCTCTCTCCCTATCCCCCCTCTCTCTCTCTCCCCCCCCCTCTCTCTCTGTGCTTCAGGACTCTTCCTGTGTCCTGCTGACTCAGCTGAATCCTCAATGGGAACAAACAGCAGTGGAACAATGGCGGTGAATGAAGAACCGTGTTTCCAGAACTTCGTCCTCCCATAAATCCCCGCGCCTCGCGGCTCTGGGCGGTTTGACACCGGGAGCTTCATGATGCCTCTGCCCCGACGCCGCTCATCTTTCCTCGGTCAGTCGTGCTCCGAGCGCCCGGTCTCCTCCTCCGGGGCACGGATGGGCTCCGGTACAGCCGCCGCACGTGGAGTCTTCGTGGGCCTCGGGCCGCCGGTGGGCGCCGGGGCCTCGGGTCTCGGGACCCGGGTTTCCCGACGGGCTCTGGGCATCAGCAGCGTGTTCCTGCAGGGGATGAGGAGCAGCGCCGCCCCGGTGCCGCCCCGGGCCGGGGACCGGGCGGCGGGTCCCGGGGCGGCGGGCGGACTGAACAGCTGCTTGATGGAGTACCGGGACAAGGTGCGAGCTCTGGAGACACTGAACCAGCAGCTGGAGGACCAGATCCGGATGAGCCTGGACCGGAAGGCGAGCAGCGCGGGAGCCTGGGGGCCGCTCCGGAGGGAGTGGGAGGAGGTCTACCGACAGGTGAGTGGGGGGGGGGAGAGAAGAGGTCTACTGACAGGTGAGAGAGAAGAGGTCTACTGACAGGTGAGGGGGGAGGAGGGGGGGGAGAAGAGGTCTACTGACAGGTGAGGGGGGGGGAGAAGAGGTCTACTGACAGGTGAGGGGGAGAGGAGGGGGGGGGAGAAGAGGTCTACTGACAGGTGAGGGGGAGAGGAGGGGGGGTAGGAGGTCTACTGACAGGTGAGTGAGAAGAGGTCTACCGACAGGTGAGGGGGAGAGGAGAAGAGGTCTACTGACAGGTGAGGGGGGGGGGAGAAGAAGTCTACTGACAGGTGAGTGGGGGGGGAAGGAGGTCTACTGACAGGTGAGGGGGGGGGGAGAAGAGGTCTACTGACAGGTGAGAGAAGAGGTCTACTGACAGGTGAGGGGGGGGGAGAAGAGGTCTACTGACAGGTGAGAGAAGAAGTCTACTGACAGGTGAGTGGGGGGGGAAGGAGGTCTACTGACAGGTGAGGGGGGGGGGAGAAGAGGTCTACTGACAGGTGAGAGAGAAGAGGTCTACTGACAGGTGAGGGGGGGGAGAAGAGGTCTACTGACAGGTGAGAAGAGGTCTACTGACAGGTGAGGGGGGGGGAGAAGAGGTCTACTGACAGGTGAGGGGGGGGAGAAGAGGTCTACTGACAGGTGAGTGGGGGGGGGAGAAGAGGTCTACTGACAGGTGAGGGGGGGGGGAGGAGGTCTACTGACAGGTGAGTGGGGGGAGAAGAGGTCTACTGACAGGTGGGGGGGGGAGAAGAGGTCTACTGACAGGTGAGTGGGGGGGGGAGAAGAGGTCTACTGACAGGTGAGGGGGGGGGGAGGAGGTCTACTGACAGGTGGGGGGGGGAGAAGAGGTCTACTGACAGGTGGGGGGGGGGAGAAGAGGTCTACTGACAGGTGAGAAGAGGTCTACCGACAGGTGAGGGGGAGAGGAGGGGGGGGAGAAGAGGTCTACCGACAGGTGAGGGGGAGAGGAGGGGGGGTAGGAGGTCTACTGACAGGTGAGTGAGAAGAGGTCTACTGACAGGTGAGGGGGGGGGGAGAAGAGGTCTACTGACAGGTGAGGGGGGGGGGAGAAGAGGTCTACTGACAGGTGGGGGGGGGGAGAAGAGGTCTACTGACAGGTGGGGGGGGGAGAAGAGGTCTACTGACAGGTGAGGGGGAGAGGAGGGGGGGGGAGAAGAGGTCTACTGACAGGTGAGGGGGGGGGGAGAAGAAGTCTACTGACAGGTGAGTGGGGGGGGGAGAAGAGGTCTACTGACAGGTGAGGGGGGGGGGAGAAGAGGTCTACTGACAGGTGGGGGGGGGGAGAAGAGGTCTACTGACAGGTGGGGGGGGGGAGAAGAGGTCTACCGACAGGTGAGGGGGGAGAAGAGGTCTACCGACAGGTGAGTGAGAAGAGGTCTACTGACAGGTGAGGGGGGGGGAGAAGAGGTCTACTGACAGGTGAGAAGAGGTCTACTGACAGGTGAGGGGGGGGGGAGAAGAAGTCTACTGACAGGTGAGTGGGGGGGGAGAAGAGGTCTACTGACAGGTGAGGGGGGGGGGAGAAGAGGTCTACTGACAGGTGGGGGGGGGGAGAAGAGGTCTACTGACAGGTGGGGGGGGGGAGAAGAGGTCTACTGACAGGTGGGGGGGGGGAGAAGAGGTCTACTGACAGGTGAGGGGGAGAGGAGGGGGGGGGAGAAGAGGTCTACTGACAGGTGAGGGGGGGGGGAGAAGAAGTCTACTGACAGGTGAGTGGGGGGGGGAGAAGAGGTCTACTGACAGGTGAGGGGGGGGGAGAAGAGGTCTACTGACAGGTGGGGGGGGGGAGAAGAGGTCTACTGACAGGTGGGGGGGGGGAGAAGAGGTCTACTGACAGGTGAGAAGAGGTCTACCGACAGGTGAGTGAGAAGAGGTCTACTGACAGGTGAGGGGGGGGGAGAAGAGTCTACTGACAGGTGAGTGGGGGGGGGGAGAAGAGGTCTACTGACAGGTGAGGGGGGGGGGAGAAGAGGTCTACTGACAGGTGGGGGGGGGGAGAAGAGGTCTACTGACAGGTGGGGGGGGGGAGAAGAGGTCTACTGACAGGTGGGGGGGGGGAGAAGAGGTCTACCGACAGGTGAGGGGGGGGAGAAGAGGTCTACCGACAGGTGAGTGGAGAAGAGGTCTACTGACAGGTGAGGGGGGGGGGAGAAGAGGTCTACTGACAGGTGGGTAGGAGGTCTACTGACAGGTGAGGGGAGAAGAGGTCTACTGACAGGTGAGGGGAGAAGAGGTCTACTGACAGGTGAGGGGGGAGGGGGGGGTAGGAGGTCTACCGACAGGTGAGTGGGGGGGGGGGAGAGAGAAGAGGTCTACGACAGGTGGGGGGGGGAGAAGAGGTCTACTGACAGGTGAGTGGGGGGGAAGAAGAGGTCTACTGACAGGTGAGGGGGGGGGGAGGAGGTCTACTGACAGGTGAGGAGAAGAGGTCTACTGACAGGTGAGTGGGGGGAAGAAGAGGTCTACTGACAGGTGAGGGGGGGGGGAGGAGAGGTCTACTGACAGGTGAGGGGGGGAGTTGCCCCCTGCCCCCCCCCTCACCTCTCTCTCCTCCAGGTCACTGACCTGATCCTGGACAACGCTCGGCTGATGCTGCAGACGGAGAACGTTCAGGCCAACGCAGAGGACTTCAAGGACAGGTCTGTCCTCAGCACGCTGACCTGAGACAGAGACACTGAGGGGTGAAGGTCACATGTGGACAAACGTCTTCTGTCCCGTAGGTTCGAGTCCGAGCAGCCCTTCAGGACGGCCGTGGAGCAGGAGATCTCTGCTCTGTACAGAGTCGTGGACGAGGCCGAGCTGAGCAGGAAGGAGCTGGAGGAGCAGATGGAGAAGATGAGATCTGAGCTGCTTCACCTGGAGCACGAGCACGAGCAGGTGCTACACAACCCCACACCACACACAACACACAACCCCACACAACACAACACACAGCCCCCACACAACACAACCCCACACCACACACACCTCAATCACCACACAACCCCACACAACACACAACCCCACACCACACACACCTCAATCACCACACAACACACAACTCAAATCACCACACAACACACAACTCAAATCAGAATCAGAAGTATTTTGTTAGGTTTACACCTACGAGGAATTTGTTCTGGTAATTTGGTGCAAACAATGAACATTGAGACATAAAACACAATAAATACAACATACAGAGGAAAGGCAATAAAAAATAGAAAACCAGTAAATATTTACTCACTGTTTACCAATATTTATACAAAGTAACATTTATTTTGACATAAACATTTCTGAATAAAAATATATGGAAGATAAAAGATATAAAAAGTGAAGTAAAAAGTGAAATGCAAAACAGTAAACAGTGTCCGATTGCAATGTAATGCAGTGTAATGCAGTGTAATATGATATGATATGATCTAATGTGTTAATTAACACATCCTAGAGGTGGGGGGGTGGAATGAAAGAAGAAGAAGCTGGTCTTGTGGAGGTTCTGGTCCTGATGGCCCGCAGCCTCCTGCCCGAGGGAAGAACCTCAAAGAGTTTGTGAGCCGGGTGGGGGGGGGATCAGCCACCATCTTACCTGCAGGCCTCAGGGTCCTAGAGGCAACAGGTCCTGTAGAGATGGCAGATCGCAGCCGATCACCTCCTCAGCAGATGATCCGCTGCAGCCTCCACACACACACCACAGTTCATAGTTTGATTGAATATCAGTTTATCAGACGAATATATTTTATGAATTCATGTTGTTTTATATAATAAAGACGTCTTTGAAATGTCCCTTTGATGAGCTGAAGTCATGTGACCTGTGCACCTGCCCCTCCAGGACGTCCGGGTGCTCTACAGTCAGATGAACGGACGAGAGGTGGACGAACCCGACGCTCCCATCGAGACCAGCCTGGACCAGATCCTGAGCCACATCAGGAGCCACTGGGAGAAGGTGACGGAGAGGAACCGGGCGGAGACAGACAGCTACCAGCTGGAGTGGAAGGTGAGGACGTCTCAGCTGGAGGACTCGCAGGAGACACTGCTCCTGTAACGAGTGTGTGTGTCCTGCAGGAGGCGCAGTGCGTGAGCAGCAGACTGAGTCCAGAGGAGCAGCAGGTGGAGGAGCTGAAGGCCGAGTGCAACGACACCAGCTGTAAGATCCAGAGTCTGCAGGCGGAGACCGAGTCCATCCGAGCGCTGGTGAGACGTCTCAGATCAACACCTGCTTCTGATCCATGAGCTGATCCATAAACCTTCATCTTCTCCTGCAGAAACGAGGTCTGGAGAACTCGCTGAGCGACGCTCGCCACTGGCACGACATGGAGCTCCAGAACCTGGGCCAGGTGGTCGCTAAGCTGGAGGCGGAGCTCGCTGACGTGGGCGGAGAGATCGAGCAGCAGCGCCGCGACTACGACACGTTGCTTAGCAACAAGCAGCGTCTGGAGCAGGAGATCGGGATGTACCACGGCGTCCTGGACGGGGAGGAGAGCCGCTTCCTGCCTGCTAGTCCACCGTGAGTCTGACCACCACTAAACATCTGACTCATGAACTGGTGTCCACATGTCTCTGAGTCTCTGACTGGTCACGTTCACCTGTTCAGGTGTTTAGGTCGAGTCTCTGAACCTGAAGGAGCAGCTGCAGAGTCCAGGACAGAATCAGGTCCTCCATGTTCATCACAGTGATCCCTGAGGACAACGTGAGGAGACACTCTGCAGGAGGACATCACTGACGTTATGAGCCAGTCAATGTCCCCAACACCCGAGGTCTTCATCTGTCCAAATGTCTGAGGAGTTTGTGTGGATCCGGATTGTCCTGCAGCACCACCCTGAGACACAAGACCAGTTCAGGGTCTGAACCTCCAACCTGTCATCGACCCAGAGGATGAGGGACACTGGAGACCAGAGGGGTCTGAGGGACACTGGAGACCAGTGATCTGTGTCCCAGGACTGGGACATTGAAGTGATGACATCACAGCAGGTGTTTGATTTTTCTCATCAATAAACTGAATTCATTGACCTTTTCAGGTGTGAAACACTTTCTGCCGTCAACAACAAAAAAGGTTTGTTTGTTTCAGTTTGAACATAAATAGTTTTACATAAATACAAATTAATTTAGAATTCAAATTTTAACAAAAAAAATAGTTTGTCATTTGATTATTGATCAATCACTTCACACGTCTCAGGTCTGATCATCTTATTCGTTGATTTCTTTAAGTTCAGACACTTGAGTCAAATAAAGTTGTTAAGATCCACAAATCACAAAATGATAGAAACAAAGTGCGGAGGCTGAGGAGACCTGAAGAACAAAATCTTTTATTTTGATAGGATCATTATCCATTTAAATTATCTTTATTGTTAATATGACCTCACAGAGGCGTGAATGACCTCTGACGATGAAATAAAAACACGTGTTCATCATTTAACGTGTTTTACTAAACTCGACTGAGTTGTACTTTTTATTATGAAATAAATAATCATGTGTGACTTAGGTGGGGGGGGTGGTTGTCATAGAAACATGTTCACTCATTAGAACAAGCAGGAGAACATCATTGAGTCTATGATGATGACGTCATAATGGAATCAGCTGAATTGACGGTGAAACCTAAAGGTCTGCAGCCATCCGCAGGAAGTGATGTCACACTGACAGGTCAGGAGGAATCCCCTTACACACAGTGATCCTGGTGAACCTGTCTCAGCAGCGCCACCATCAGGACACACTGGTGGGTGGGGGGTGTGTCACCGTCGACCTCACTGATTCACTAGATGAGTAATAAACGGTCCAGTGAAAACAGATCCAAGCAGCCATCCCATTTCATCAGCAGCTTTGTTTCCCTCTGGACAGGAAGTGACTTCCCATTGGTCGATTCAATCAAGTACCAAATCAATATTTATCATTACTGGTCCATACGCGCAACAGCACAATGCTAGCAGCTGGTTTTTGTGGGCAGCTCTAGAGTTATTTTCCCATAATCCTACTGGCCTCAGTATGCGGGTCTGAGCCTGGCTGTCGTACCAACGAAGCTCAGTGAACGCCACCAGGGGGCGCTGCCTCCCCGCCTGCAGGAGGCAGTAACACATCCTTCCTCAGCCTCTGATTGGCTGCTTTAGGTGGGCTGCATGGGGATGCAGCCCACCCCGACCCCTCCCTCGTGACAGGCCATGGGGGCCTTGAAGGTCCAGCGGTTGGTGTCTGGGTTGTACATCTCCAGTGAATTGAGGTTGGACTGTCCATCGTATCCACCCACAGCATACAGGCGAGCTGCCGTGGACACCAGAGACACCCTGCTGCGCCGTGTGCTCATCGCCACCAGGAGGCTCCACTGCCCCGACGCCGAGCTGAACACCTCCACCCCGCTCAGGAAGCCCGATCCGTCGTAACCCCCCGCCACGTACATGTGACTGCCCAGAGACGCTGCCCCGTGCCGGCAACGCTTGTTCAGCATCGGTGACGCAGGGTGCCACCTGTTGGTGTGATGGTTGTAGTACTCCACCTGGAGCAAACAAACAAACAATAAATAGACAAAATATGTTTTTAAAAGGTCAGAAACATTTTGTCAATAAAGTTCATTTTATTCATGTTCACGAGCTCAGTGGTTGTTCGAGTCAAATAAATCGTGTTGATCGTATCAATTTGTGTTTTTCTGTAAAACCGACCGTGTTAAAGATCTGCAAACCGTCATGGCCGCCCGATACAAAGATGCGTCCATCAAACACCGTCACACCTGCAGCACTGCGACTGGCGCTCATCTCTGTCACCACCGTCCACCTGACAACAGAGGGAAGGATCTTAAATCTTCATTCATTCAACCAGGAAGTGAAGTCACGTGTGTGAAGCCCTGAATCAAATCTTGACCTTAATGACATCATATTTATCATCTACTATTAAAGGTTAAGTTTAAAGGAAAAAGTTCCTTCAGTGAAAACATGGTGTCGTCATTTTGGCTGGTGTAAAAAAAAGTACCTGAACCTCAACCTGGTCCTGCAACTGGTTGCGGACCTGATTATGGTCCTGTACCTGAACCTGGTTGTGGACCTAGATCTGGACTTGGTCCTGGACCACTGACCCCTGTAGAAAGAGGATTTGAGCACCTGTCGGTCTCTGGAGAAAAACACTCCACAGAGTTCAGAGACGACTTTCCATCATAGCCGCCACAGACGTAGATGTGCCCGTCCACCACCACCGTCCCCATGGCGCTGTGGATGACATCACAGTTCATCATCGGTCTGATCAGAACCAATGTTCACTATTCATCTACCGACTAATCAGACCTGCGCTGACTGTTCATGCTCGACACCCGCGTCCAGTTGTCCGTCTCTGGGTTGTAGACCTCCACTGTGCTCAGTCGTGATTGGCCGTCATATCCACCAATGGCGAATAGCAGTCCGTTAACAACAGCCACACCCACTCTGCTGCGAGCCGTCCTCATTGGCTGGCAGCGCTCCCAGAAGTTCCCAATTGGATCGAAGACTTCGACCACATTTAAGGAGTCACCTAGAAGAGAAAAAGCACCGTCACATTACAGGTGACAGGTGACATGTGACATGAGTCATGTGACATGAGTCATGTGACATGAGTCAGATGACATGTGACAGGTGTCAGGTGTCAGGTGACATGTGAGCGTGTACCGGAGCTGTTGAGTCCTCCCACAGCGTAGATGAGGCCTGTGATGGACGTGCAGCACCTCTGTCTGGTTTTGAACGTGGGAAGATGAGGTCGACGCTCGGGCATCAGGTGGAAATCTTTGGCTTCATCCACCAGGTCTCTGACCAGAAACACAGCAGAGACTGGACTGTTAGAGGAAAGGTCAAGAGGGACACCACCTGGACAGGGATCAGCATCTCTGTGTGACAGCTGAAAGTCTAATATCTCAATACTGGTGCAGAGATAAACATCACTCTGAAAATACAGACGGACAGATCTACGTGAACCAATCACACACAAGGATCCTCACCTGCATTTATGGCAACAACGAACCAGTTCGTCCTGCTGGACTCGGTCCGACAGAAACTGAGGTCGACACAGAGGAAGTCGGATCTTTGACAGCAGCTCAGGAAGCAGAGGCTCCCGCCGGTCCCGGTCATGATGAACCCAGGTGAGAGCCGCCTCGAACACCTGCACAGGTAACACACACTGAGCCTCACACACCTGCACAGGTAACACACACTGAGCCTCACACACCTGCACAGGTAACACACACTGAGCCTCACACACCTGCACAGGTAACACACACTGAGCCTCACACACCTGCACAGGTAACACACACTGAGCCTCACACACCTGCACAGGTAACACACACTGAGCCTCACACACCTGCACAGGTAACACACACTGAGCCTCACACACCTGCACAGGTAACACACACTGAGCCTCACACACCTGCACAGGTAACACACACTGAGCCTCGAACACCTGCACAGGTAACACACACTGAGCCTCGAACACCTGCACAGGTAACACACACTGAGCCTCGAACACCTGCACAGGTAACACACACTGAACCTCACACACCTGCACAGGTAACACACACTGAGCCTCGAACACCTGCACAGGTAACACACACTGAGCCTCGAACACCTGCACAGGTAACACACACTGAGCCTCGAACACCTGCACAGGTAACACACACTGAGCCTCACACACCTGCACAGGTAACACACACTGAGCCTCACACACCTGCACAGGTAACACACACTGAGCCTCACACACCTGCACAGGTAACACACACTGAACCTCACACACCTGCACAGGTAACACACACTGAACCTCCTTGTATTTAGTTAGTAAGTGTCTGAAGCCTTTTCAGGAGACTTTTATGACTTGTGTTTACATAGACCAAATGTTTAGGACTTGAGTTGTTTTACGGTCGGGACCATTTGTGATTTAATTACCCATCACAGGAAGGAGGGTATGTCTTCTTATCACCTTAGGAAACACATGTAAATCAACTGTTGTATTTAGATTCCTCTCTCCCCCACCCATGGATCCTTCCTGGATTGGTTCAGAGGGACAGACCTCAGTCCTCCTTTATAAGATCTGTGTTTTTGACTGTTCTGCATCTTCACTCTGAGATCCTTGTGACTCCCTGTGTTGATCCTTTCTGCAGAAAGACCCTTATTAAATACACATAGATGACTTTGTTGTTTCCAGCCTCTTGTATCTCCAGATTTCTATCACAACCTGCACAGGTAACACACACTCAGCCTCACACACTCAGGTCACACACACACACTCAGGTCATACACACACTCAGCCTCACACACACACTCAGCCTCACACACACACACTCAGCCTCACACACACACTCAGCCTCACACACACACACTCAGCCTCACACACACACACTCAGCCTCACACACACACTCAGCCTCACACACACACTCTCACTCACACACACACACTCAGCCTCACACACACACTCAGGTCATACACACACACACTCAGCCTCACACACACACTCAGCCTCACACACACACACTCAGCCTCACACACACACTCTCACTCACACACACACACTCAGCCTCACACACACACACTCAGCCTCACACACACACTCAGCCTCACACACACACTCTCACTCACACACACACACTCAGCCTCACACACACACACTCAGCCTCACACACACACTCAGCCTCACACACACACTCTCACTCACACACACACACTCAGCCTCACACACACACTCTCACTCACACACACACACTCAGCCTCACACACACACTCAGCCTCACACACACACTCAGCCTCACACACACACTCAGCCTCACACACACACTCACTCACACACACACACTCAGCCTCACACACACACTCTCACTCACACACACACACTCAGCCTCACACACACACTCAGCCTCACACACACACTCACACACACACTCTCACCTGCTCTTCAGCCTTCACATTCAGCTCCTCGCAGCCGACCAGCTCCAGCACCTCCTCCGTCCTCAGACCCAGGAACTCGTCTGAGGAGGACACGTCCACAAAGTGCTGGTGCAGGAAGCTGCTGGCCGAGTCGTACAGAGTCGTACACATCATGGTCTCTGCGAACTGACGCACACCCAGACAGTTCTTGGGATGTAACCTGAACGCCACAGAGCAGAAAACATTCACACATGTAGAAGCTGCAGTTTCAATAAAGGAAGAACAGAGTTTAACCTTCGTCGCTGAGCTTGGAATCAAATGTGATTTCACTTTCCTCCACAGTAACAAGGAGTTGTTTACCTGCCGTCATTTCAAAAAGCTTCAGCTGATGAAGATAATGTGACTGAAATGAAGCTGAGCTTTGTTTTATAAAACAGACCGAATGGGGCTGGAGCTGGAGAGTTCCTCTCTGACTGACCTCTCCTGGAGGAAGGAGCAGCAGGCGTCCTTCACGTTCTGCAGCTGCAGGAAGCCGGAGCCAATCAGAAGAGACTCGACGTTCTGTTGGTCGATAGCAACATGGCCGCTGTACGCAAAGTTAATCAGAGCCTCCAGAGCACTGCAGGGAGAGAGGAAGCGGTTAGACTGGTGTCACACTGGTTTCAAACTGGTATGTGGGTCCTGTACAGACAGGAAGTATGGTGCTGGTCACGGTACCTGGGGGTCCATGCCCTGCATCAGGATCTCGTCCTGTTTACACTCCACCATGTCGTTGGTGAACATGGCGTGGAAGTACGGGATGGAGGCGGCGAGGACGATCCGGTGAGCGCTGAACTTATGATCCCCCACCTGCAGAGACAGGAAGTATACATGACTGTGTGTACCAGTACCTAGAGTACACAGGGAGTGACGTATACAACTGTGTGTACCAGTACCTAGAGTACACAGGGAGTGACGTATACAACTGTGTGTACCAGTACCTAGAGTACACAGGGAGTGACCTATACAACTGCGTGTACCAGTACCTAGAGTACACAGGGAGTGACCTATACAACTGCGTGTACCAGTACCTAGAGTACACAGGGAGTGACGTATACAACTGTGTGTACCAGTACCTAGAGTACACAGGGAGTGACCTATACAACTGCGTGTACCAGTACCTAGAGTACACAGGGAGTGACGTATACAACTGTGTGTACCAGTACATAGAGTACACAGGGAGTGACGTATACAACTGTGTGTACCAGTACCTACAACTGTGTGTACCAGTACCTAGAGTACACAGGGAGTGATGTATACAACTGTGTGTACCAGTACCTAGAGTACACTGGAGTGACGTATACAACTGTGTGTACCAGTACCTAGAGTACACAGGGAGTGACGTATATAACTGTGTATACCAGTACACACTGTACACAGGTAGTGATGTATATAACTGTGTATACCAGTACACACTGTACACAGGCCAGGTGTTGTACCTCACCTGTCCAGCAGGTGAACTGATCCGGAGACATTAAGAAGATTAAATGTGTCACTGCAGACGATCAATCATCTGTTGTTTATATCTGATCGATGACGTCAGGTCAAAGGTCATCTCTGGAACCCACGGTTCAGTGACGTCAGCTCATCTTACAAGCCCTTGTTAGCTCTTGTTAGCATCGTTAGCTCAGTACCAGATAGCTTCCTCATTACGGGCTGTTAGCTGTAGGCTAACTCGGTTCTTACCCTGAGCGTGACATCACAGAGTTTCCCCTGACGTCGGATCTCCTCCATGACGACATAACCTCGTGCCGGCGCGTCGCGCACCGAGAAATGAACCAAGTCCTCGAGCTCCTCGTCTCCCATCGTCAGCACGAGCAGCGCGAACTAAGCCCAGCGAGCCACCGTACACAGCCCTATCCGCCGTGACGTCACGTCCACCGACGGGCAGGTCTCCGTCTTCAGAATGAAAGACATGAAACAGCGCCACCTGCTGGCTCATATTGTATCAACAGAGACAGGTGAACACAGAAAGTTATTTTATGACTTGGTTGGATATTGTGAAAGCTGGAGGTCATTTTGTAGAGCAGTGCTCCTCCTCCTGCTCCTCCTCCTCCTCCTCCTCCTCATGCTCCTCTTGCTCTTCTTCCTCCTCCTGCTCCTCCTCCTCCTGCTCCTGCTCCTCCTCCTCCTGCTCCTGCTCCTCCTGCTCCTCCTCCTCCTCCTCCTCCTGCTCCTCCTCCTCATGCTCCTCTTGCTCTTCTTCCTCCTCCTGCTCCTGCTCCTCCTGCTCCTGCTCCTCCTCCTGCTCCTCCTGCTCCTCCTGCTCCTGCTCCTCCTCCTCCTCCTCCTCCTCCTGCTCCTCCTCCTCCTGCTGCTCCTCCTCCTGCTCCTCCTCCTCCTGCTCACCTGTTTCACCTGTTGTTACTTTGATTTGCACCAGATCAGATCCACTGGATCATTTTAGTTTCTTCTTGATGAAGTTCTGCAGATATCAAAAGTTTTTGTTTGATTCTATTCACTTCATTACACACACAGATAATTTACATTTATGGTTAAAATTATGAACAAGAGCGGTGACTCGACAAATCACAAGAAATTTCTTGTTGTATAAATTTTAGGAGAATATTTATCATATTCAGAAACGGAAGCAGTTTGAAGTTTTCACTTTCAGAAATTTGTTTTAAAATCTTAAATGTTTTGTTTGTGAGGATTATTTTAACACTGATAATTCGATTATAGAATTCAAATTCATATAAAAAATGGCAAACATTCAAACATCAGCATTATATTAATAAAACAGCAAAAAAACTGCTTGACATAACAAAGTTTTATTGCCAGAGGGAGGTCGGTCTGAGTTTGACTGATGTGTTCAGGAACACGGCTGGTTTCATGTTTCAGCTCCGATCTCTGTCTCAGCTGGACCTGTGGGGGGGGGGAACTTTCAGTTTGTCTGTTTGTTTAAGACTCAAAACCTTTCTTTTTGATAAAGCTTATAGTTAGAGTTAATTAGTGCGGCAGAACGTAACTTGTTATATTTTCTAAAATAGGAAGTGTTTAGTCTAAACAGGCCTAGAGGTGTTGATGTCTGATCTACTGAGTGGGCCAACTGGTTTTCATCGTTCTACCATACAAACCAGTCACATTCACCTTGAGCCTCAGTGTAGCCTCAGGTTCGGCCTGAATCATTGTGTCATTGATTACAAGGTAAAAACCCTGATGAGGCTGAGACTCAAAGGGAATTTATGACACATGACACACGGAGCTTCTCTTTCCAGCTTCTCCATCCTCTTCTCCATCCCTATCCCCTCCTGAAAGTTCGGCCCTTGGCGTCAACAAAGAACAAAATACGTTTCCTGTGAGTAAACTCTGTGGTTCCATCAGGTGAAGGTTCTAGGACATGAAGGTACTACTCGGCAGGCGGATTTAGGAGTGTGTGTTAAGAGTTATTGAGTGAGTTGGTTCTGCATCAGATTGAGGAAGTGACTGTGGAACGAGTGACATGTTGTGTTGGTGGTAGAACCAGAACATCCAACAGAACAACGTGTGGATTTGATCTTTTGTGCAGAAAGACAACAAGCAGGTTTATTGTTCTGAACGTCAGGGAGCAGGTGTTGGACCTCACCGATGGAGACAAGGTGGGTTTGTGTTGCTGGAAGAACCCAAACATCCAACAGAACATTGAGGAACTTTACAGGGTGACAGTTATGGGTTTGGTACAGAACTCCACAGAAAAATAAGAATTCTTGATGTTTACGTGAGGAGGGAGGGTTCTAAACCTCAGGAATATCCCAGAGGATATTTTATACACAGGAATGATAGGTCCGTGTTTGAAGTGGAACCCAGACATCCCTGGAAGGTTCTAGAAAGGCATTCCTCCAGAGATCTGCCGGGCCACCTGTTCGTCCTGACTCTCTTCCTTCTCCGTCCTCTCCTGGTTCCAGTCCTTCAGACCGTCCGGTAGAGTCGTGTCCTCGTCCTCGCCTCCGGTTCCCTCAACAAACTCTTCGTACGTCGACTTCTCTGCAAATGGACGATTCCCCAGCAGCTCCACCATGTCGCCCTTATCCAGAACCTCCTTCTCAAGGAGCCGCAGCGCCACCTGAATAACACCACAAAAAGAACAAGGTTTTACAAATGATCTAGAACCGTAACATGGAAAGAAGATGTCCTACTGCACAACTCCGATATAGGGCTACGTACATCAGAGCAAAGTCTAGATTGGTTGTAGAACAACATTTAGAGAACATTCTAGATCTGGGTTCTGTAAATGGTATAAAAGTACTCACAGTGTCTTAAGGTGCACCGACATCATGTGCTAGTGCGCCTGAATGAAAAAGGTAGGTGCACCAGTGCAACGTAGAGGTTGGTCTGGGGTCCTGATGTAAAATCTATGAATTACTTTTGAAGTAATTATATCAGGTATTTTTAGGCAAAAATTTCTTGATACCGAGGGAAATTCTTTACACTTGAAATAATTAAAAAACCTTCGGAACCATAACTTGGGGCTGTAACTAACGACTATTCTAATAGTCATCGATTATTGAAACGATTAATCGACTAATCAGATTGTGAATGACACAAATTCTCAATTGCTCTTATTTAGCAAACAGCTTTTAAATTTAGCTTGAGGTTGTTCGAGGCATGTGATGACTGATAATAAAAACAATAAAGACCGATACTTCATTCAAAAACAAATTATTTTAATAAACTTTGCTGCATATTAGGGTACTGATGACACAAAAGAAAATAAATCTAGTTTTTAGTCTCCGGTAAAAACTAGATTTCAGCTGCGCGTCACGAACAACACGTGCTATGACGTAACCAACGAATCATCGACGAGTAAAATATTCATCAACTATTTTTGCCGCCGCCGTCGAATAATCGTTTTCACCCCTAGTGACACTTTGAAGGTCTTGATTGACAGCCAGTGTGAGTGCAGGAATAAGAATACACTGATGTAGAACACTGTGCAGGTGGTTGGTACCTTCTCCACCTCGGCCTTCTTCATGCTCAGCAGCTGCTGGGTTCTCTGGTACGCCTCTCTGATGAGGGTTCGGACCTCGGTGTCGATGAGACGAGCCGTTGCTTCGCTGTACGGTTTCTCCAGAACCATCTCGCCCTGACGCGGCAGGTCGAAGGAAACCTGCCCGACCTTCTGGTTCATCCCGAACTGAACGATCTGCAGCAGAACACAGAACCAGGAGAACTGAGGAACCAGAACCTGACCAGAGAACACTCATTAAATCCATCATCATCTCCAGCTAATGATTAACTTCAATGATGATGGTTCATTCACCGTCTCACACTGATGACATCACAAATGATGATCAGTCTGTTCTGATCCGAGAATTCATTTCACATTTGATATGAAAGATGAAACTAGAACCAATGAAAAGTTGAGAACAGATTTTTGATAAATGATCATAAAACACAGGTGATAACCGAAGGATAAACTGATTAATTTAAAACGTTTAGATACTTTAAAAAGATTTTTCAGTTTAACTTCTGAACTTCAATCTGTCACTGAGATTATCTCCAGTTCTTTCAAAATAAAAGTACAGAACAAACTGGCTCCTTGTGACGCTGCAGGAAACTTAAACATCAAGTTTCTACAGGAATCTTCTGCTCAATGATTACATCATCATCAGGAAGTGATATCACAATGAACCATGTCACCAGGTCGTTCTGATTTGACTCAGGACCGACTCTCTGACCTCTGTGTGACCTCTGACCTGTGCGTAGGCGCTCTGGGTGACCTTTCGGAGGTCGTCCTGAGCTCCGGTGGTGATCCGTCCAAAGAAGATCTCCTCGGAGACGCGTCCTCCCAGAGTCATACACATCCGGTCCAGCAGCTGCTCTCTGGTGTACAGGTACTGCTCCTTAGGCAGGTACTGAGCATAACCCAGGCCCCGCCCTCTGGGGATGATGGACACCTGCACAGGTGAAGAACACGACCTGTTGTCAGACATGAAGCTGCTCGTGGGTCACACAGCGCCGCCAGCAGATCAGCACATTCAGGTTGACCTTTAGCAGCGGGTCGGCATGTTCCAGGAACCATCCGGCGACCGCGTGGCCGGCTTCATGATACGCCACCGTCTTCTTCTCCTCCGGCTGCAGCACCTGAGTCTTCTTCTCCAGACCTGAGGAGCACAGTCACAGCTGTCTCCACGGGAACCAAAGCTCAACATCACTGTCCCCGTTAACACAAGTCTAGTGTTGGACGAGGTACCGTGGTAGAAAGATATCAGAGAGAGAGGGAGAGAGAGAGAGAGAGAGAGAGAGGGAGGGAGATAGAGAGAGGGAGGGAGATAGAGAGAGAGAGAGAGAGAGACAGAGACAGAGAGACAGAGATAGAGAGAGAGATAGAGAGAGGGTCAGAGAGAGACAGAGATAGAGAGAGAGAGAGGGAGGGAGATAGAGAGAGGGAGGGAGAGGGTCAGAGAGAGAGAGAGAGAGACAGAGACAGAGAGAGAGATAGAGAGACAGAGAGAGGGAGGGAGATAGAGAGAGGGAGGGAGAGGGTCAGAGAGAGAGAGAGAGAGACAGAGAGAGAGACAGAGAGAGAGAGAGGGTCAGAGAGAGAGAGACAGAGAGAGAGGGAGGGAGATAGAGAGAGGGAGGGAGAGGGTCAGAGAGAGAGAAAGAGACAGAGACAGAGATAGAGAGACAGAGATAGAGGGAGAGAGAGAGAGATAGAGAGACAGAGATAGAGAGAGAGAGAGGGAGGGAGATAGAGAGAGGGAGGGAGAGAGAGAGAGAGAGAGAGACAGAGACAGAGAGAGAGATAGAGAGAGAGAGAGAGAGGGTCAGAGAGACAGAGAGAGAGACAGAGAGACAGACAGACAGACAGACACTGTCTCACCCCCGATGACCCTCTCGATGGCCTGTTCAAAGTGTTTCTGGTCGATGGCGTCTGAAAGGTGGCGAGCGGCGATCAGAGCCGCCTCGTTGCAGACGTTGGCGATGTCAGCACCTGACAGACGAAGAGGAGGAGTCAGTCAGACGTCACATGAGGAAGAGAAGATGACCTTGTGGTTACCTGAGAATCCGGGTGTGAGGGCGGCCATCTTCCTAGCCAGGGCGTCTTTGTCCATGTTTGTCTCCAGTCTCAGAGGACGCAGGTGAACTTTAAAGATGGACGCTCGACCTTTGATATCAGGATGACCTGAGACGATGAGAGAACCAAGAGACATGGACTTTCCTGGTCTGGTAAATATTATTATATTGATTTGTCCGTGAGTTGTTTTAATTAAAAATATGAAACTAAATAAGTTTTCCGAAATACAAATGTTGAATACAAAAATGACTTTATTTTAGTAAAGATATAAAAGCGGATCATAAGCGTGAGTCCGTTTCTCACCGATGTAGATCTGCCTATCGAAGCGTCCGGGTCTCATCAGGGCCGGGTCCAGGATGTCGGGTCGGTTGGTTCCTGCCAGAACCACCACATTGGTCGCTGTGTTGAAACCTGAAAAACAGAAGAAGAGTGAGACCTGGTTTCCTCACGTATTTCCCATGATGCTTTGCACCCACCGTCCATCTCCACCAGCAGCTGGTTCAGAGTGTTCTCCTGTTCACTCTGTCCTCCAAGGTTTCCTCGTCCACGTTTTCGTCCCACGGCGTCGATCTCATCGATGAAGAGGATGCAGGGGGCGTTCTTCCTCGCCATGACAAACAGATCCCTCACCTGAACAGGAAGTGACATCATGACAAAGATTTGGGTCAGTGCAGTGTGACGTGGAGGAAGAAGATCTGATGTTGAGCATGATCGATGGACGGGCAGAGTAATGTTGCGTAGATGAGAGAGTGGACCAGGGGACATTGTTGATGTGGGACTTTGAATCAAACTCAACCCTCCTCACCCTCGCTGGGCCGACGCCCACAAACATCTCCAGGAACTCGGAGCCGTTGACCGTGATGAACGGGACGTCGGCCTCGCCGGCCGTCGCTTTGGCCAAAAGAGTCTTTCCTGTTCCTGGAGGACCCGTCAGGATGGCGCCCTGTGGAGACAATAAACAAAGAGGGAACTCAAAGTTTCAGCCAATCAGCTGTTAATGCCAACACAACATGGATGACCCCGCCCCCCTCACCTTGGGGATCTTGGCACCGAGGTCCTGGTACTGCTTCGGGTTCTTCAGGAAGTTGACAAACTCCATAATCTCCAGCTTGGCCTCCTCGCAGCCCGCCACGTCTTTGAACTTCACGTCGATCTCATCTTTCAGGATCTTGGCCGTCGTCTCGCTGACGCTGAAGAGTCCACCCATCCCCCGGCCGGGTCGCCCCCCCCCCGCCGGGCCCCGCCGCAGCATGAACAGCAGGAAGCCGATGATGAGGACCGTGGGGAGCATGCTTAGTAGAAACGTGCTGGACAGGAAAAACAGACGTCAGTGTCCCGCTCATACAAAGAGGAGCCGGTGATGATGTCAGCGCCCGGTGATGATGTCAGCGCCCGGTGATGATGTCAGCGCTCACCCGTCGCTCTCTGTGGAGTAAACCACCGGCAGCCGGTTCTCTCCCTCCATGCCCAGCTCGTACTGAGCCGTCTCCAGGTTCCGCTCAAACGTGTCCACGCTGCCGATGTTGAACCAGATGTACTGCTGAAAGAAACAACTTCCTGTTTCATCACCAACGCCATTAAAGTCAGTGAATGTCACAAATATCATGTGATCAAATACGTCGGTAGATTGTGTTGATTAGCAGTGACACACTGTCTCATGTCTTTATCCACACGTGTGTAAGAAGCCTGTGGTTCTGTTTAGTGAGGAAACTAGTAACTACACCAGCATGTCCACAAAATCAATCTTCAGTCAAATGTCAGCAGCTGAACGCGACCAGAAAAGACTCGGATCCAAAAACCAAGTGACCTCTGACCTCGGACGTCTGGTTAAGAGGGTTATTTGGTTTTCATTTTAGTCCATAACTCCAGCAGAGACGACCAATGGGATCGCACCAATGTACAAAGTACAAGAACTGAACTTGTCCACACAAAACATGTTGACTATTTCAGAGTCTATTAAACAACCAACACAATCTTCAGACCCCAAGCTCACAACTTTTCATAATAAGAGCACTGTAGATCAGCTAAGTATAAATTACAGCAGTAAGAGATACACATTGTGCTTTTACTTTGATAAGGTCAATTTCAAATCAGCAAAATCATGTGGCCAGACAGATATTTCGGACGCAAAGGATCCTGGGAGATAATGTGATGTAGTAATGTTCCTGGTTTGCCAACCTGCCCAACATCCAAGACCTGTACACCTCCAGAGGCAGGAAAGGTCCCTGCAGACCCCCCCACCCTGGACACAACCTACTCCACCTCCTCCCCTCTGGGAGGCGCTACAGATCTCTGTTCACCAAAACCTCCAGACACAAAAACAGTTTCTCCCCCCTCGCCGTCTCACTGCTGAACAGCCAACCCACTGAGCAATAACCCTGGATCTTTATAATAACCACTGTGCAAATCCCAAGTTATATTAGAGTGTAATTATATTATTTATTTCACCCTCACTGTATAACTGTAATACTCATACCGTTCAATATTTATCCCTGCACTTCTTTGTCTTTTTCTTAGACCATCGCACTGTTTGAACTGTTTGTATTGTTTTTAGATCTGTGAAAAATAACGCGTTAACGCGTTATGATTAAATTACAGGATTAATTCGTTAATTTATTTTAACGTATTTAACGCATGCGCAGAAGGATCTTCCAATTTACCCACGTTTCCGCCCACTCTGCACTAGTGCTGCTCTAATGCAGTCAGACGGCCGCTGCTATTCAAACAAACAAACATCACCTTCTGGGAAGATCATGCTCCAAAAAACTAAGATGGAACATTCAATAAAACCAAGTTGATATGAACACTCTGCGGGAAGACGTTATCGTTTCACCGGAGCAAAGCTGCTTAAAGTTCCACCGCAACACGGAGCATGAGTTGGTCCGCGAGGGGCGTTCAAGGGGAATCCGCCAAACCAGCTTCACTCACAGGACACATAGTGCAAAAGAAGCGGTCAGCTTTACTGTCAGAGAATGTGAAGAAGTTAGTTTGCCTCACCAACTGGCTGAAGAGAGACTAGCTAAGAGGCCTTTAGGGGCATTACATTGTGCCATGGTGTGGTGATTGGTTGTTTGACAAAAATATAAACATTTTCAACCATACTATAAAAACAATGGCTAAGAAGCCCAAATAATTTCTGTTTGATTTAAAAAGAAAATAAAAAATATTTATTCAACCATACAATGGCTAAGAAGCCCGAATTCTGTTTAGGATGAAGATTATATTAATGTTCCATATGGAAAAGCACCATTGTTTTTTTTATTTATGAATAAAAAAAGAAAACATGTTAAATGTATATATCTGTCTTTTGTGATAAATCTTTTTCCACAAAAATATAGAGAAAATCGGTAATGTGATTAATTATGATTAATCCATAGAAACCTGTAATTAATTTGATTACAAATTTTAATCATTTCACAGCCCTAATTGTTTTGTGTTGTGTTTTCTATGCAAGCACACTGAGAGCCACTTCACCAAGTCAAATTCCTTGTTTGTGCAACTTACTTGGCCAATAAAACCTGATTCTGATATGAATTACTCTATCGATTGGTTTTCAGATTGATTGATTAATCTAATGATTATTTTTATTACTAAATTAATATAATAATGAAATTATCAAAAATATGATTTAAAAAGCTTGTGTCATTTATATTTATTTAATAATCTTACATCTTAAATGCAATCCAATTTGACCAAAATAAGAAATAGTCCTTCTACAATCCCATATCCCTCCAAAATAAAATGAGTGCGAGAGCTTGTTCCATTCAAGTAAAAGGAAAAAATAACAATCTGCATTAAACCGGCCAGCAACTAAATCTATGAAAACCAAAGTGAAATTCAAGTAACTTGGTGGAGGAAAATCAACACTGGGTGAATTCAATATACAAAAAACTCTTGAATTACAATAGTAGTTGTATAAATGTCTTTATGAAGTCAAAATCTGATGTCAAATAAAGTAAGTAAAATTCAATAGTATTTCAACAATGTGAAATATGCATATACCCAGTGTACTGGATAATAATAATAAATACTATTTTTTTATTTCGAGTAAAATAAAGTTTGCATTTAAAAACAAAACAAGGGCTTTCGAAAAAGGCATATCAAAATAAAGTGCTTAATTTAAGAAAAAATTAGAGAAAGATGTAGTTTGAGTTTCCCCATTTCTTTTATTTTCTTAATATATAACTACATTTCAAATATAAACAATCTCATAAAACATTAATAACTTAACAGCTTTAACTTTCCTCTGTGTTCAGTTCTTTAATAGACAGAGTGCTGCCAGGATTCACTACCGCAAAGTCGAAGAAGACGCGCAGGTTCAAATGAGATTACCGTAAGTGTCAAAGAAAACGCGCAGGTTGGAATAGAAACAGTCCTGGCTTCTGGTTCCAGTCCGGCCGCGGTTCGATTATTGGGAACCTACGCTAGATGATCGGCTTGCTCCTCAGGCGAGCTCATGCTGTGACCCTGGCCCTACTACTAATGAACTCAAACCTTAAAGTAGTGAAGCTTTGATCTCATCACGTGTTTGAATCATCTTTAAAAAGTTCTCACTCACTCCGTCCGCAGGCGTCTTCCCCGCAGAGAAGATCACTTTGACGTAACGTTTGTTGACGACTTCCAGTCGTTCCACCTGAATCAGAAACAAACCAGATGTGTTCAGGACCTTCTCATTGGGCGGCCCCCTTACAACCTGATGACATCACTACAGGTGTTCCCCTCACCGCTCCTTTAGACAGGTGGTTGTTGACAAAGTCCTTCCAGGTGACCTCCCGACCTCCATCCCTGAAGAAGAACAGATATGTGACGGTGGTCCAGAAGGCGACTCCGCTCAGGAAGTACAGACGGAACTCTTTGTCGTCCCAGGGAACGTCCCCCTGAAACAAAGAGCAGACATTGGTTCCACATCCCAGGAACGCACCTGTCAGGAAAGACTATGTAGCTCCGCCCACACTGACCTTCTGCAGACGACTGGACCAATGAGACTCCTCCTTACGCCCTCCTCGCCCGCCTCCTCCACCCCCCCCTGCCCCCCTCCCGGAGCTTCTCGGAGCATCAGCAGGTTTAGTTTCTGAAAACAGAACAAAGTGATGTCAGTAGCTGTCAGTAGCTGTCAGTAGGTGTCAGCAGGTGTCAGCAGGTGTCAGTAGGTGTCAGTAGGTGTCAGTAGCTGTCAGCAGGTGTCAGTAGGTGTCAGCAGGTGTCAGTAGGTGTCAGCAGGTGTCAGTAGCTGTCAGTAGCTGTCAGCAGGTGTCAGTAGGTGTCAGCAGGTGTCAGCAGGTGTCAGCAGGTGTCAGTAGGTGTCAGCAGGTGTCAGCAGGTGTCAGCAGGTGTCAGCAGGTGTCAGTAGGTGTCAGTAGGTGTCAGCAGGTTTCAGTAGGTGTCAGCAGGTGTCAGTAGGTGTCAGTAGCTGTCAGTAGGTGTCAGCAGGTTTCAGCAGGTGTCAGCAGGTGTCAGCAGGTGTCAGCAGGTGTCAGCAGGTGTCAGCAGGTGTCAGCAGGTGTCAGCAGGTGTCAGCAGGTGTCAGTAGGTGTCAGTAGGTGTCAGTAGCTGTCAGCAGGTGTCAGTAGGTGTCAGCAGGTGTCAGTAGGTGTCAGCAGGTGTCAGTAGCTGTCAGTAGCTGTCAGTAGCTGTCAGCAGGTGTCAGCAGGTGTCAGCAGGTTTCAGCAGGTGTCAGCAGGTGTCAGTAGGTGTCAGTAGGTGTCAGTAGGTGTCAGTAGGTGTCAGCAGGTGTCAGCAGGTGTCAGCAGGTGTCAGCAGGTGTCAGTAGGTGTCAGTAGGTGTCAGCAGGTGTCAGCAGGTGTCAGCAGGTGTCAGCAGGTGTCAGCAGCTGTCAGTAGCTGTCAGCAGGTGTCAGTAGGTGTCAGCAGGTGTCAGCAGGTGTCAGCAGGTGTCAGTAGGTGTCAGCAGGTGTCAGTAGCTGTCAGTAGCTGTCAGCAGGTGTCAGCAGGTGTCAGCAGGTGTCAGCAGGTGTCAGTAGGTGTCAGCAGGTGTCAGCAGCTGTCAGTAGCTGTCAGCAGGTGTCAGTAGCTGTCAGTAGCTGTCAGTAGGTGTCAGTAGCTGTCAGCAGGTGTCAGTAGGTGTCAGTAGGTGTCAGCAGGTGTCAGTAGCTGTCAGTAGCTGTCAGCAGCTGTCAGTAGCTGTCAGTAGCTGTCAGTAGCTGTCAGCAGGTGTCAGCAGGTGTCAGCAGGTGTCAGCAGCTGTCAGTAGCTGTCAGTAGGTGTCAGCAGGTTTCAGCAGGTGTCAGCAGCTGTCAGCAGGTGTCAGCAGGTGTCAGTAGGTGTCAGTAGCTGTCAGTAGCTGTCAGTAGCTGTCAGCAGGTGTCAGCAGGTGTCAGTAGCTGTCAGCAGGTGTCAGCAGGTGTCAGTAGGTGTCAGCAGGTGTCAGCAGGTTTCAGTAGGTGTCAGCAGGTTTCAGCAGGTGTCAGTAGCTGTCAGCAGGTGTCAGCAGGTGTCAGTAGGTGTCAGCAGGTGTCAGCAGGTGTCAGCAGGTGTCAGTAGCTGTCAGTAGGTGTCAGCAGGTGTCAGCAGGTGTCAGCAGGTGTCAGTAGGTGTCAGTAGGTGTCAGCAGGTGTCAGCAGGTGTCAGTAGGTGTCAGCAGGTGTCAGCAGGTGTCAGTAGGTGTCAGCAGGTGTCAGTAGCTGTCAGCAGGTGTCAGCAGGTTTCAGCAGGTGTCAGTAGGTGTCAGCAGGTGTCAGCAGGTGTCAGCAGGTGTCAGCAGGTGTCAGTAGGTGTCAGCAGGTGTCAGTAGGTGTCAGCAGGTTTCAGCAGGTGTCAGCAGGTGTCAGTAGGTGTCAGTAGCTGTCAGTAGCTGTCAGCAGGTTTCAGCAGGTGTCAGCAGGTGTCAGTAGGTGTCAGCAGGTGTCAGTAGGTGTCAGTAGGTGTCAGTAGGTGTCAGCAGGTGTCAGCAGGTGTCAGCAGGTGTCAGTAGGTGTCAGTAGGTGTCAGTAGGTGTCAGCAGGTGTCAGCAGGTGTCAGTAGGTGTCAGTAGGTGTCAGCAGGTGTCAGTAGGTGTCAGCAGGTTTCAGCAGGTGTCAGTAGGTGTCAGTAGGTGTCAGCAGGTTTCAGTAGGTGTCAGTAGGTGTCAGCAGGTGTCAGTAGGTGTCAGCAGGTTTCAGCAGGTGTCAGTAGGTGTCAGTAGGTGTCAGCAGGTGTCAGCAGGTGTCAGTAGGTGTCAGCAGGTGTCAGTAGGTGTCAGTAGGTGTCAGTAGGTGTCAGCAGGTGTCAGTAGGTGTCAGCAGGTTTCAGCAGGTGTCAGTAGGTGTCAGTAGGTGTCAGTAGGTGTCAGCAGGTGTCAGTAGGTGTCAGCAGGTTTCAGCAGGTGTCAGTAGGTGTCAGTAGGTGTCAGCAGGTTTCAGCAGGTGTCAGCAGGTTTCAGCAGGTGTCAGTAGGTGTCAGCAGGTTTCAGCAGGTGTCAGTAGGTGTCAGTAGGTGTCAGCAGGTTTCAGCAGGTTTCAGTAGGTGTCAGCAGGTTTCAGCAGGTGTCAGCAGGTTTCAGCAGGTGTCAGTAGGTGTCAGTAGGTGTCAGCAGGTGTCAGCAGGTGTCAGCAGGTGTCAGTAGCTGTCAGTAGGTGTCAGCAGGTGTCAGCAGGTGTCAGCAGGTGTCAGTAGGTGTCAGTAGGTGTCAGTAGGTGTCAGCAGGTGTCAGCAGGTGTCAGCAGGTGTCAGTAGCTGTCAGTAGGTGTCAGCAGGTGTCAGCAGGTGTCAGCAGGTGTCAGTAGGTGTCAGTAGGTGTCAGCAGGTGTCAGTAGGTGTCAGCAGGTGTCAGTAGGTGTCAGTAGGTGTCAGCAGGTGTCAGTAGCTGTCAGTAGCTGTCAGCAGGTGTCAGCAGGTGTCAGCAGGTGTCAGCAGGTGTCAGCAGGTTTCAGCAGGTTTCAGTAGGTGTCAGCAGGTTTCAGCAGGTGTCAGTAGGTGTCAGCAGGTGTCAGTAGCTGTCAGCAGGTGTCAGCAGGTTTCAGCAGGTGTCAGTAGGTGTCAGCAGGTGTCAGCAGGTGTCAGCAGGTTTCAGTAGGTGTCAGTAGGTGTCAGTAGGTGTCAGCAGGTGTCAGTAGCTGTCAGCAGGTGTCAGCAGGTTTCAGCAGGTGTCAGTAGGTGTCAGCAGGTGTCAGCAGGTTTCAGCAGGTTTCAGCAGGTTTCAGCAGGTGTCAGCAGGTGTCAGCAGGTGTCAGTAGGTGTCAGCAGGTTTCAGCAGGTGTCAGCAGGTGTCAGTAGGTGTCAGTAGGTGTCAGCAGGTTTCAGCAGGTGTCAGTAGGTGTCAGTAGCTGTCAGTAGCTGTCAGCAGGTGTCAGCAGGTTTCAGCAGGTGTCAGCAGGTGTCAGTAGGTGTCAGTAGGTGTCAGTAGGTGTCAGCAGGTGTCAGCAGGTGTCAGTAGGTGTCAGTAGGTGTCAGTAGGTGTCAGTAGGTGTCAGCAGGTTTCAGCAGGTTTCAGCAGGTGTCAGTAGGTGTCAGCAGGTGTCAGTAGGTGTCAGTAGGTGTCAGTAGGTGTCAGCAGGTGTCAGTAGGTGTCAGCAGGTTTCAGCAGGTGTCAGTAGGTGTCAGTAGGTGTCAGCAGGTGTCAGCAGGTGTCAGCAGGTTTCAGCAGGTGTCAGTAGGTGTCAGTAGGTGTCAGCAGGTGTCAGTAGGTGTCAGCAGGTTTCAGCAGGTGTCAGTAGGTGTCAGCAGGTGTCAGTAGGTGTCAGCAGGTGTCAGTAGGTGTCAGTAGGTGTCAGTAGGTGTCAGCAGGTGTCAGCAGGTGTCAGTAGGTGTCAGCAGGTGTCAGTAGGTGTCAGTAGGTGTCAGTAGGTGTCAGCAGGTGTCAGTAGGTGTCAGTAGGTGTCAGCAGGTGTCAGTAGGTGTCAGCAGGTGTCAGTAGGTGTCAGTAGGTGTCAGTAGGTGTCAGCAGGTGTCAGCAGGTGTCAGTAGGTGTCAGCAGGTGTCAGTAGGTGTCAGTAGGTGTCAGTAGGTGTCAGCAGGTGTCAGTAGGTGTCAGCAGGTTTCAGCAGGTGTCAGTAGGTGCCAGTAGGTGTCAGCAGGTGTCAGTAGGTTTCAGCAGGTTTCAGCAGGTGTCAGTAGGTGTCAGCAGGTTTCAGCAGGTGTCAGCAGGTTTCAGCAGGTGTCAGTAGGTGTCAGTAGGTGCCAGTAGGTGTCAGCAGGTTTCAGCAGGTGTCAGTAGGTGTCAGCAGGTGTCAGTAGGTGTCAGTAGGTGTCAGTAGGTGTCAGTAGGTGTCAGCAGGTGTCAGTAGGTGTCAGTAGGTGTCAGTAGGTGTCAGAAGGTTTCAGCAGGTGTCAGTAGGTGTCAGCAGGTTTCAGTAGGTGTCAGCAGGTTTCAGTAGGTGTCAGCAGGTGTCAGTAGGTGTCAGCAGGTGTCAGTAGGTGTCAGCAGGTTTCAGCAGGTGTCAGTAGGTGTCAGTAGGTGTCAGTAGTTTCTACCTTTAGCTGCAGCTTCAGTCTCAGACTTATTCACAGGTTTCTGAGCATCTGGAAAGTATTTTTCAAACCCTGAAGATATAGAAACACAGATCACTGTAGAGACTGAACTGGTCCTCACAGGAAGTAGAGAACTGGGTTTGTACCTTTGGGGGGTTTGGAGCTCTGGTTCCTGGATGCTCCCAGCAGCTCTGTCAACAGGCTCCGCCCACTGCCTACCTGTCCAGCTGTGGTCGAGAACATCACCTGACCAGCACACAACCCAAATGACCGAAATCTCAGAACAACAAGTAGAGGCTGATCATGTGACATTTAATTCATATCAACAATTACTAAATAAACTATAACAATGCAGTGAGATAAAAGTCACCAGAACTACTACAAACAAAGCTGTCAATTTGTAGTACCTGCTAATGGACATATTGACAATACATATATTTTAAGAGAGGGTTGAAACCAAATAAGAGTTAAAGATAAATAATTGATGTTAAACAAAGTTGTGCATCAGACGAACAAAGCCTGTAAAATTATGTTTCAGCATTAGTAAGTGTTTTAAAACAGGGTAAAACTTAAAGGTCCACTGTGTAAGATTTAGGTGAAAGATATCTAATGACAGAAATCGAATAGAAAATATCCTTGTGATGTTTTCAAGAGTATGTTTCATCTAAATTATACAAATTGTTGTTTTATGTACACTAAAATGGGAATTTTATATTGAAATACTTTATATTTACATCGGGGCGGGGGGGTCCTCTCTAGGGAGGCTGCCATGTTTCTTGTAGTAGACTGGACAAACTAAACAGCCTTTGAGTTTCTATGACAACTGAAGGTTACCACAGTTTCTCTTTCAAGGGAGACTATGTTGTATTTATTGCGTTTTTATGTCTCTATGTTCATTGTATGCACCAATAACCAGAGCAAATTCCTTGTAGGTGTAAACCTACTTGGCAATAAAATACTTCTGATTCTGATTCTGACTAGAGATATAAAACAATATCAAATCAAATGCTGCCCTGCTTGCAGTGTCATCTGACTACTTCTGCATATGGCATGACTCAGAGTGGGGTTTCATCTGAGAGGTGCAGAGGGTGAGCTATGTATCTGTCTGACTGCAGCCCAATTCATGCTATTGCCTGAAGCTATGTTGTAGGTGTGCACGTGACCTACGCACAGGGCCAAGCATTCAAGGTTGTGTGTGCGACGCGCTGCAAATGAAGACTGAAACACTGGTTTCCCCTCTCTGGCGTCTTTACTTCAGAACAGCGGAGAGAATTACTTAGAGCATCATGTTGGAGCTGATAGATGTTGAAGAGATATGACTTTTTCTTAAAGAACAGCAACAAAGGAAATAAAGAAGTCGTCCTTCAACTCAATTCAAACCCATCAGGGCTCTTTCAGTCTGACTCTTTGCGTCATTACCTTTTTATTGGGGTGCAGGTGAGTTTAGGCGAAGGGCTCCACCCACATTATTATGTAAAGCATGAAATGGGCTACCCAGCATGCATCAGGTGTCAGCACTGCACAGAGCCACATACAGTTGAACGTGCCCTCGGTGTCCGGGCTCCTGAGGGGCCCACACCAGCCCCTGAGGGCCCCACTCACCTGTCTGCGGCCCTGGGCCCTGGCACACTGATGGTTCCTCGTCACGTGACTTTGTAAAGTGTCTCTTGAATTAAATGAATTAGTTACTGTGGTAACGGATCAAAAATAATAATCACAGTTGTTTCTGGCTCCTGAGGCTGGTCACGCCTGAGGTCACCGGTAGTGACGTCATTCGGGATAGCGGCAGGTAAATGTACCGGAGGTGAGACCGGTGCTCGTTGGTATGTCGGCCGATCGGCGGGTCCCTGTCCGGGCTGGCTTTGGCCGCTGTCCCAGTTAGCAAAGTTAGCATGTTAGCACGTTTGCTTCCACTTACCAGCCTGGCCGGAGCATTGCAGGGCAGCAGCAGCCGGAACACGCCCCTGCAGCCCGCGGACAGCCGCAGGTAGCGGTGGGCCATCCTCCCCCGGGCACACACCGACACGGACCGGCACGGAAACTACACACGACTCAGCTGCTGTGTAACTGTCCGGTCGTCTGCCCGCTCCGCCATCTTTACGTCCTCTGCTTCTTCACTGACGGTTACATGTTCGGAGAGCAGACACCGCCCCCTGCTGCCCCTCCTGGGGAGACGCGTTATATTCACAGTGTGTGTGGTTAACATGTGACTGACAGGTGTTGCTCAGTGGTTCACTTCCTCATCATGTATGAGGTCATCAGAGCTGAGATGAGAGGGATGACGTTTATTCACTTTGCTCACATGTTGAAGGACACGTGACCCTGGAGACCTGTATCTCCTGCTGCAGACCCTGGACCTGTGGGTTGTTGTTCCCCAGCTGCCCCTGCGTGGTCCTTGGCAGTCAGAACTTGACACCAACACCCCCCTCATGGTAAATCAATTCATTTAGCTGTGAGTCGCTTTTATCCAAAGCGACTCACATTAAGAACATCAACCATGAAGGTACAAACCCAGAACAACAAGAATCAAGAATGTACAATTTCTTAAAAAAAGCAAAACTACAAAGTGCTATACCTAAGTGACATTTAAGTGCGGTGGAAGATGTTTAAACTTTCTGATGTCCTGATGTCGTTGTGGAGCTGGTTCCACCAATCAGGAGCCAGGACAGAAAACAGTCGTGATGTTGATGAGTGACAGCTGTCCCTCACAGTGAGGGAGCAACGAGCCGATTGGCCGAAGCAGAGCGGAGTGAACGAGCGGGTCTGTGAGGTTTGACCAGGTCCTGGATGTAGACTGGACCTGACCCCTTCACAGCATGGTACCAAGTACTAATGTTTAGAACCTGATGCGGGCAGCCACTGGGAACCAGTGAAGGGAGCGGAGGGGCGGAGTTCCCAGGTTGGATCCCTGAGGTTCGGGTCTGACCTCTGACCTCTGTGTGTGCTCATTCTTCATGAATAAATGTTAATCATCGTATTATAACTGATCGATAATCATTGATAAGTTCATTGATCACAGCTGAAGAGCTCTTCATGACGTCTCTTTCCACCTGTTGACATTCATAATAATAATAAATGACTAGTGTACTTTGAGGGGGGGCGGGCTACTACCAGCGGCCGGCAGGTGTCGCCCTCCCTGCTCCAGTTGCATGCCGGGTAGTAGATGATGGCTGAGTGCTGTGTGGAGGAATGAAGCGGCTGACCGCTGCCTGTCTCCCGTTGGAAGTGCGCTCTGTGCGGCCTCAGGTCTTTGAGCAGAGCGGAGCTATGAGGTAAACACCCGACACGTCCCCGCTTCAACTCGGCTGTAGCCCGGCTGTAACCCGGCCATAGCCCGGCTGTAACCCGGCCATTGCCCGGCTGTAACCCGGCCATAGCCCGGCTGTAACCCGGCCATAGCCCGGCTGTAACCCGGCCATTGCCCGGCTGTAACCCGGCCATAGCCCGGCTGTAACCCGGCCATAGCCCGGCTGTAACCCGGCCAGTTAGCAGCTTATTCGTAAACCCTGCTGGAGAAAGGACAGACCGATGCTAACGTGCTAACAGACCAGCATCTGTTAGCTTAGCCTCCGCTCTGTTCAATGTTAACATGTTGCATCAGCTAGCTCCACCGCGTTCATGCGACTGTTAGCCCTGTTAGCCGGGCTGCTAGCTGACAGCCGGCTAGCTTTAGCGTGTGAGACACCTGGTTAGCTTCAACACACACGGCAGGGACGTCACTTCAACCATGAAGTCATCACACTCACATGGCATTTTATGGTGACGTCACTGTTTCAACGCATGTGGAAGGTTTAACTTCCCAGCTAGATGCTAACGTTAGCATGTGGGCTCAGGTCAGCTGACAGGTTGGGGGGGGGTGGGGGGGGGTGGACGGGAAGTGTGTGAGCAGCTGTCAATCACAGTCGATGATCAGTCAACAATCAAAACAGCCTCTGTCATCAATGTCAGTCATCGCACACTCACACTCGACAGACACACTCACAGCGACAGACACACACTCACAGCGACAGACACACTCACTCACAGTGACAGACACACTCTCACAGCAACAGACACACACTCACTGCGACAGACAAACACGCTCACACACACTCACAGCGACAGACACACACTCACAGCGACAGACACACTCACAGCGACAGACACACACACACTCACAGTGACAGACACACTCTCACAGCAACAGACACACACTCACTGCGACAGACAAACACGCTCACACACACACTCACAGCGACAGACACACACTCACAGCGACAGACACACTCACAGCGACAGACACACACACACTCACAGTGACAGACACACACTCACAGCGACAGACACACACACTCACAGCGACAGACACACTCACAGCAACAGACACACTCACACACACAATCGACAGACACACACAGCGACAGACACACTCACTCACAGTGACAGACACACACACACACACTCACAGCGACAGACACACTCACAGCAACAGACACACTCACACACACAATCGACAGACACACACTCACAGTGACAGACACACACTCACAGCAACAGACACACACTCACAGCGACAGACACACTCACTCACAGTGACAGACACACTCTCACAGCAACAGACACACACTCACTGCGACAGACAAACGCGCTCACACACACTCACAGCGACAGACACACACACACACACACTCACAGCGACAGACACACTCACAGCAACAGACACACTCACACACACAATCGACAGACACACACTCACAGTGACAGACACACACTCACAGCAACAGACACACACTCACAGCGACAGACACACTCACTCACAGTGACAGACACACTCTCACAGCAACAGACACACACTCACTGCGACAGACAAACAGTGACAGACACACATTCACAGCGACAGACACACACTCACAGTGACAGACAAACACGCTCACACACACTCACAGCGACAGACACACACACACAGCGAGACACACACAGTCTGTCACACACACACACACAGTCTGTCACACACACACAGTCTCTCACCACACAGCCTCACACACACACACAGTCACTCTTGAGAGGCGGTGGTCTAGTGGCAGAAACTTGGACTATGGGCAGAGAAGGTCTCTGGTTCGTCTCTGGTTCGACTCCACAGAGAGAAACAACAAGACGAACCTGGATTGATCTGCCCAAAGATCCATAGAGTCTGTCTAGACCCTGTCTAGTGCCCCTGAGCAAGGCACCTTACTCCCTCCCAACATCTGCTCCCCGAGCGCTGTACATGGTCGCTCACTGCTCTGTGTGTCCTGCACCAGATGGGTCAAAAGCAGAAGTTAAATTTCCCTTCCTGCATGAGTGTGTCTGTGTTTGGGATAAATAAAATGCATCTGCATCTCTTAATTTACAGTCTGTCACTCACACACACAGACACACACATACACAGGCAGACACACAGTCTGTCACACACACACACACACACAGACACACAGACAGTCTAATGGACTGCTGCTCTTCTTCTCTGCAGGAGGACCGTGCTGTTGTCTCCAGGCGTCCTGGTTGTCGGGCTATGCTGTGTTTGTCCACTAGGTGGCGCCTCCTGAGCCGAGCTCACCGCCTCCCTCCTCCCCGGCCCCGCCCCGCTGCTCAGTCCGTCACCATGTACACCACCCGCCTCTACAGCACCTCGGGGGGAGGAGGGGGAGGAGGTGGGGTTAAACATGGGAGAAGGGCGGGGCTGGCCGTGATGGAGGCCCCCCCACCCCCCCCACCACCCGACTCCACCTCCCCCTGCCTACCACCTGTACCAGGGCCGCCCCGACGCCCACAGAGGAGCACACTTCTACCACCCGCAACCTGCCCACTTGGCCCCACCCCCATTCTCCCCCCACTACCAGCACCATGCCCACTTCCACACTTATGGAGGGGGGGCTCCAGGGGGCGGGGCCGCTGCCCCTGGCAGCAAGAAGAAGACATGGAACTTCATCCATGAGAAGATGAGCTACGACACGTTCTTCACCATGAAGCGCCTGATTGAGCGCTCGCGGCGGCCTGACGAGGTTCTGCGCTGGGTCACCCAGAACCCGGCCAAGATCTCCCACAACCACTACCCCGTGGCCCTGCAGAAGATCGGACAGCTGCTGCAGGCCACGCCCTCCCCACGACCCGGAGGGGACGACCACAGAGGCCACGGCAGGGGGAGGAGCCGAGGGGGTAGACGAACGCCAGATCCTGGAGCATCAGGACTTTCAGACGCTCTGTAACGCCATCGTCAACGACTGCGCTAAGTTTGACAACTTCAGCATTGTCAACTGTTTGTATGCTGTGGCAGCACTTGGTGAGCAGCAACGTGTTGTTATCAGCAGAGGTCATGTGACTTCACACACATCAAAGTAGCTGATCCTGGTTTGAGTGGAAGAGTGCAGCTTGAACTAGCTTCACCTTGAGGCCTGAGCTGTTCCACTAACACAATTCATTCTGGTCTAATCAAGGCTGGTGATGAGGAGTGAAGCCACAACAGAGGAGAGAAGACTCGTAGCACTGATCTCACACAGTCAGCTCCATGTCAGAGTCAGACTGTGGAGATGAAGCTGGTTAATATCACATCTGTTGAACCACTACAGAACATTTACTGGGAATGAGCCTGAAGTGTGTGAGAAGCCTCTGACTCACTGACCTCATCAACTCTATTCTGTCACATCCCAACAAACACAAACCAGGACTTGATACAAGATAGAGTACAAATACTTCAGAGTATTAAGTCGCCACTAATGAAAGGGGAGAATGTGTTCTAAACAGAAGTAAATCTGTAAATATGAACTTTTAGCCATAAGAAATATGCCACAGCCACTAGGGGGCGACATCCAGCTGATGCTTTACAGCTGCAGAGGTGCTGGAATGGGGTTGACTTGTTTAACTGCACAGGTTTGAGTCTGTGATGATCCTCACCAACACTCGTCCTTTATATCTCAGTGAGGTCCTGCAGAGTCACAACATGCTGAAGTGATCATGATTTAAATCTACAGAGTTGTGTAGGAAGATGGATCCAGTTTGATCTGCAGCTACACAACCACAGGAAGGAGTTAAACACTTCCTGTCAGTCACCGTTCCTCCTTCAGAGGAGTTTCTGTAACTAATCAAAACAACTGAGGACGAGACAATCTACTTCCTGTTTACGTCACATGACCCGTCTATGTAAATGGTCATGTGACTTGTGTTTTTGAGGCTGTGAGTGTGGGCAGAGCCATGATCAGAACTAAACTAATCAATTGGAGAGAAGTGAGCAGCCATATTTGTGACATCAAGACTTGATCATTCAGTCGTTAATGTGGTTAATAAAAGACATAACTTTTTTTTAAAGACATTGATCTTCTACCTGTGGACATGCAGGTCTCTCCAGTGACGCTCAGGTGGTCCACGTGTTGGAGGCGGAGTCTCAGTCCAGACTGAGCCAGTTTAACCAGAAGGACGTTTCCATGGTGTTCAGCTCCAGTATGAAGCTCCATCCAGGAAGTCAACACCCGCTGACTGAGGCCTGCCTGGCCGGCCTGGAGAAGAACCTGGAGAGAGAGCGCCACCCGCAGACGCTCTTCTTGTTGCTCTCGTATTACCGACTCAAGTGGCGCTCGCTGCAGCCGCAGGAGCCCACTGCTGCTGCAGGGGGCGCTGCAACCACCACTGCTAAAACCAGCAACACGCCCCCAAACCCTGAACTACTGCTTATCAACAGGTGAAAACACCTGCTGGCCATTCAGGTGGTTACACTCTGTCAGTCTGATCTATGCTAACTCTCCAGCTCTCCTCTGCAGGAAGATCTTACGTCTTGTTAAACACACTTTGGCGAGCGTCAGCGGCGTTCGGGACCAGGAGATGTTCCTGTTGGATGAGATGTTGGCGGCGTGTGCTCGAGAGGCGAGCAACAAGAGTCTGGAGTTGATCTTCAGTTCCCACCTGTTCTACCAGAACCGACAGGAGAAGTTCATCAGCAGCCTGGCAGGTAAGAATCTGACCACAATCAACACTTTGCCACCAACAAGCCCACGACACTGATGACTCACGAGATCCATCACTGATGATGTCATCAGAGAGGGAGGGGATAAAGTCTCTTTAGGAAATCAACATGTGAGCCCTTCTCTCTGTCAGAGGAGCTCCCGAAGAAGGTGGACAGCATCACGCCGTACACTATGGCTCTGATTGCAAAATACATCGCTCGCCATCGACTGAGAGAGACGCGCCTGCTTGACACCATCGCAGACTTCTTGGTGAAGAAGGCGGAGTACCTGGACAGTAAGGTAAGGACAGGATGGGTGTGATCTTTAGTTCCTGTGAATGGGACTCAGGTGTGTCCCTCTCTGTTGTCAGGTGATCCAGAAGCTGGTGTTCCCGTTCAGCAGGATGAGCTACCGTCCGTCCAATGAGCAGCAGTTTTTCTCTGGCTTGGAGGAGGTGTTGGAGCTGAAGGCTCTCAGCTCGCCGCTCGCCACCGTCAACATCCTCATGTCTCTGTTCCAGCTGGGTCACTTCCCCAGCCTGGTGCTGCACCGCGTCTTCTCCTCTGCCTTCATCAGCAACGTCACCAGTCAGTAAAACACCCAACCAATCGCAACATGAGATCCAAGACTTAATTCTCAAACACGTATTTTAAAACATCACAGACGCTGGAGAAAGGAAGTGGCGTTCTACCAGCCAAGATGATTTACACCTGGCCTGAGTGATAGTCTGATTAATTACAAGAAAGCCAGAAGCTGCTATTATTAATACAAGAAAATAAGAACAGCCCCAGGTTCCTTTTCAGCTCTGTAGCTGACAGAGTCACAGCTCGACTGATCCATCGATTCCTCTGAGGAGCAATGACTTCATGAAAATCTCCACAACTAAAGAATAACCATCAGGAAACCAAACCACCACCTCCCCCCATGAACAGCACAGACACATGGTCCAGTCCAGAAACCAGAGAACCACCTGTAGAACCAGATCTATATCTGGACCTCTTTTCTTCAGGTGATCTTCTGAACTCACGTCACTAGTTTCATCCTCTGAACCAGTGATTGTCAAACTGTGTGTCGGAGGCAGGGGGGGGAAGTATGAGGCGGAACATGAACATGTCTGCCCAGTCACATTCAAGATTCAAGATGTTTATTATCAAATGCACAACAATCACATGAAGCAGTCGCTGGCAGTGACATGCTTGAGTCACAGGCTCTCTTCTAACAATGCTCAAGTAATTACAACCTAAAAAAAAATTTGAAATAGTATAAAATGGAATAAAATAGAATATCAAAATTTAAAAAAAGATAATAAAATATATATGTAAATATATATATGAACAGATGAAGAGAGAAATAAAATAAGACAACAATAGTGCAATTATGTGCGATACTGCAAATATGTCACGGTGCTAGATTGGTGGAGTTATTATAGTTAGGGTTAGGGTTAGGGAGGAGTTTAAAAGTCTTATGGCCTGGGGGGTGAAACTGTCTCTGAGCCTGGTGGTGGGGCCCGGTACTGCGGGCCTGTTGGCCAGACGGCAGCAGCGAGAACAGTTCATGTCTGAGGTGAAAGAGTGTCTTTAATGATCCGGCTGCTCTTCCTCCTGCACCGCTGGGTGTCGAGGTCCTCGTTGGTCAACACATGTCAACACGTCCCCGTGTCTCCACAGACAGTCCCTATGCCCTGATAGTCCGGAGGTACCTGTCTCTGCTGGACGCCGCCATCCAGCTGGAGTACCGCGACTACACCGGACCACGACTGCAGGAGACACACAAAGTCCTGATGTTTGACCACGCACTGACTGCTGACGAGGTCAACCGCAAGTACAGGTACACACACAGACACACACAGGTACTACACACAGGTACTACACACCTGATAGATACCACACACACAGGTACTACACACCTGATAAATACCACACACACAGGTACTACACACCTGATAAATACCACACACACACAGGTACTACACACCTGATAAATACCACACACACACAGGTACTACACACACACAGGTACTACACACACAGGTACTACACACCTTACAGTTACCACACACACACAGATACCTCTCACAGGGGTACTACACACAGGTACTACACACCTGATAGATACCACTCACACACAGATACTTTTCACAGGTACTACACACAGGTACTACACACCTTACAGCGTGCGTTTGTGCGAGCACGAGTGAGTGAAGTCAGGTTGGACTGAATGAATGAATTAATATTTAACTTAATACTATAACCCTTCCTAAAGTTGAGGCCTAGACCTAGAGCCCATAGTGGTTCTGAAAAGGTTTCTAACTGGTTCTGACTGGTTTGTCCTCTGCCAGTTATAAAGGTCTGGTTGCTGAAGCTTTACGTCAGCTGGTTGGAGAACAAAACTACAAACAAGATGAAGTGCTCCCCCCAGGGTACTACACAGGTACTACACACAGTACTACATACTGTGTACCACACACAGTATATTTAACTCAGAAAACCACACACTGAGTACTACATGGATAGTATTATACAGGTACTTGACACTTAGTACTGCAGTACCTGTAGAACCTGTAGTAACGTGTTCACCTGACTGTCTCCAGACTTCGTGCTGTGGATGGACGGTTCTGGTCGAGTTCTACCAATCAGACCCGGAGCGGCGCTGTCAGTGGGCGTGGCTCCTGCTTCCTGCGTCGCCATGGCGTCTAAACCGGCTGACGGCTCAGTTGCCGTGGTGACTTCAGAGTTCCAGAGGTTTTCTCTTGCGGTGCTAGAGGAAGGTGGTGAGCAGCAGTGTCACGTGGGCGGGGCCATGGAACCCATCTCCTTCCTGCCCCCCCACATCCGCAGCACCACGGGGGCCGCGCTGCCCTCAGGGGCCCCTCGGCCCACCAACGGGGGCCCCTTGGACTACGGCCCCTACTTTGTCCCGGCAGCGGAGTACTACTCCAGTCTGGCTAAGGAGCACTCACTGGAGAGCCAGGACAGCTCCACGCTCAGCAGCCCCCCCTCTGATGGACAGGCCCCGCCTGGGGCTCCGGAGCCTGTGGAGGCCCCGGCCCCTGACTCTCTCTTCCAGTTCTCCATCGGGAAGATCCTGGAGGACGAGGGGGGAACTGGGGCCCCTGAGAGCCAGGATACAGACTGTGCGTTGCCAGGGTTCTATGAGGGCGTGACATATACTGAGGTGTCGGGGGCCGACAGAGGGCCCTCATCCCCCCCACAGCTCCACCCCCCTGATCAACCGGAGCCTGATCATCCCCCGACCGACCAGAGACCAATCAGGAGGTCAGTCCACGAGTCCTGACGCACGCGACCTCTGACAGACGCACGTGACCTCTGACTGACAGACGCACGCGACCTCTGACTGACAGACGCACTCGACCTCTGACTGACGCACTCGACCTCTGACTGACAGACGCACTCGACCTCTGACTGACAGACGCACGCGACCTCTGACTGACAGACGCACTCGACCTCTGACAGACGCACTCGACCTCTGACTGACAGACGCACTCGACCTCTGACTGACAGACGCACGCGACCTCTGACTGACAGACGCACGCGACCTCTGACTGACAGACACACGTGACCTCTGAAGGACGCTCCGACCTCTGACAGACACACGCGACCTCTGAAGGACGCTCCGACCTCTGACTGACAGACGCACGCGACCTCTGACTGACAGACACACGTGACCTCTGAAGGACGCTCCGACCTCTGACAGACGCACGCGACCTCTGACGGACGCTCCGACCTCTGACAGACACACGCGACCTCTGACAGACGCACGCGACCTCTGACTGACAGACGCACGCGACCTCTGACTGACAGACGCACGCGACCTCTGACAGACACACGCGACCTCTGACAGACGCACGCGACCTCTGACTGACAGACGCACGCGACCTCTGACGGACGCACTCCACCCCGGACAGACACGTGGTATGATGCGAGTGACCTCATGTCATGTGACCTGGTTTTGTGTCTGCAGGGTCATCATGTCCGTCAATGACAAGTGGCACTATTGTCACAGCTCTGAGGTGCTGGTTGGTTCCCGGGCGATGAGAGACCGCCACCTGAGGCTGCTGGGATACGTCATCGTCCAGGTCAGTGACCTCATCCTAGACTCAGACCTTCCTCAGAACACGTGTAGAACATGAGTGAACATGTTCCTCCTCGTCTCTTCCTACACGTCTGGTTGTTTAATGATCAGGAGGTGAAGGACTCAGTGAGTCAGGATGCCATGACAACCAGATGTGTTGCCATGACAACCAGATGTTGAGTCCTTCGGTCACGAGGTGACTCCGAGTCGGACACTTCAGATCTGACAGCTTTTGATTTCTCTTTGGAAATTAAACATTTGCTTAAGAAATCAACAGCAAATATATATATATATATATATATATATATCTACATATGTATATATAATAGAAATGTATATATATATATATAAATTACAAGGTAAGAGGTAGATAATGCTTCTATTTTTGACATTTTTCAGTTTTTAAGACCTTATGGATATATACAGACACATCTGGATTCTTAAAATACAAACATAAGACAGATCAATGAGCCTTCAGCCAATCAGAGCAGAGCTGTGATGTCACAGTTGCTGCAGCAGGAATACATCTGACGGTGCTAACGTCTGCTAGCTGCTAGCTTAGCCCTTCACACACCACAGGAGCACGATGGAAGCATGTTGTGTTGTCTAACAGAGGTTGGTGTTGGTCAGCAGGTCATGTGACATGTGTCTCTTGTCCCATCTCAGCTTCCGTATCATGAGCTGGAGAAACTGAACGGAATCGAGGAGGTGAAGACGTACCTGCACCAGAAGCTGCTGGACGTCCCACTATGACTGTGTGTGTGTGTGTGTGTGTGTGTGTGTGTGTGTGTGTGTGTGTGTGTGTGTGTGTGTGTGTGTGTGTGTGTTGTGTGTGTGTGTGTGTGTGTGTGTGTGTGTGTGTGTGTGTGTGTGTGTGTGTGTGTGTGTGTGTGTGTGTGTGTGTGTTGTGTGTGTGTGTGTGTGTGTGTGTGTGTGTGTGTGTGTGTGTGTGTGTGTGTGTGTTGTGTGTGTGTGTGTGTGTGTGTGTGTGTGTGTGTGTGTGTGTGTGTGTGTGTGTGTGTGTGTGTGTGTGTGTGTGTGTGTGTTTTAATGATTATTGTATCGACTATTAGTTATTGATTAATCTTTATTGATCACTGAGTCTATGGTTTATCAATAAAATAAATTGATAATTTACAGCTACACTGAGCAGCGTTGAGAGGAGCAGGCCACTTTTTTCAAATCCATCACAACAGCCAATCGGAACGTCTGATTAATTAAACATTGGTTCTTAATGGGATTCACTGACGTTCATTATCGAACGAGGAAAACTGTCTGTTGAGTTCAGGAAGTTTAATTCAGTTTTTCTTGACGTCCCTAAATGCACCGCAGCAGCCATGTTGAATTAGGAAGGAGGTGCTCCTTAAATGTCTCAGTGGATCAGCTGAGTTCACGCTGCGCTCTGATTGGACGCTGTGTGAATGAACAAATGTTATTTTTTTCCGGGTGGGGGGGTGTCAGTGTGTGGTACCCGTGGTAACGATGCATGTGTGGGATGATGGAGCTGGGAGTGGATGCTTGTTTCTGTGAAGAGGGGTGAGTGTGCGTTTTAGTGTCCGGTTCAAAGCTCAGATTATTTATTTGTGTTTGAGGAAAAGAAGCTTGTTTATATTCTATAAATCTCTGAAATCAAACGTCTATAAAACCTGAAGCTAACCAGGAGTCTGTTTATTGACCTTCATCACAGCAGTTCGCTGGTATTCATGTGGTTGTTTGCTCAAAATGAAATTAAACATCCAAAATCAGAAAAAGTGCATTTTTATTTTGTAGTTTTTTCATAGCAGGCAGCTGATTGGAGGCTGAACACTGGCTCCTCCCTTAATGGTATCTACTGACAATAGGCTCCACCCCCTCCCCTTTGCCTGTCAAACTCTGTACAAACCCCAAACACTCGATAAAAAACAACAGAAGGAGCAAAACGCTCCGTCAGGCTCCGTCACCGATTCTCATTGGTCCGCTGCGTGGCCAGCACAGCATGTCCTCTCCAATAAGGGGAGGGGGCGGAGCTAGTCTGAGTCAGAGTCACTGGATTCCTCCGAGGACGTTTGATCTTCATCGTCATCGTCGTCATTCTGAGGAAAAGACAATAACCAGCTGGTTGTTAGATGGTTGCCATGGTGATTCTGGCTTGTTGTAGAAATAACCAACAAATCAACAGATTTTAAATTCAGTTTGGAATGTTCAGGGGAAAAGGCGCCTGACCCCCCCCCCTAATTAATTTCATGACAGTTCTGACCAATCAGGGGTGTTCACCTCATCGTCGCTGTCCGTGCTTCCTGACGTCTCGTCGTCTTCATCGGAGTCGGACGAACTTCCCTCCTCGTCCTCGTCGGTGTCGGACATGTCCTGCTGGAGGACGGACACACAACCAGACGGTACTGAGGGTTGACACAACACTCCACCCACCAGTCACAGTAGCTGATCAATTAACGTGACTCGAACCTAGAGTGTGTGTTATTGTGTAGTGTGTGTTGTGTAGTATGTTACCGTAGCTCGGTAGGCCATGGCCCTCTTGCCCACGCTGACCCCCGGTGTTGCAGCTCTTGAACCGACCGCCTTCCCTTTGGCCGTCACGTGGACTTTGGCTCCGGGGCTGCTGCGAGCTTTAGTTGTGCTGCGACGTTTCTGACAGAACAACAAACTGACATGTTTACTGGAAACACACAGAGTTTGAATGCAATTCATTATTTAATAGTCATAATTCAAGTCAAAGTCTTTCATGTAAACACACATTAGTATTATTCCACATTAGCTTAGCTGCTAATGCTAATGTTATGCCTCACAAAACTATAATGAAGGATTGTCTATTTTTCCTCTCTGATGATGTCCTCTCTGATGATGTCATGAAAGGTCACTCGTTACCTAAACACTGAATCAACCGCTACTGTATTAGCTTATGTTGCATTAGCAGCAGTTCGATGGATCAATTAATGATACATCAGGGAAACAGATTATAAACATTAGTTAAGCTAGCTCCTAAAGTAACGTTAACTTTTCAGTGGTGCCAAGTAGGGCTGCGGCGACTCGTAAGGAAGGTGTCTGCGCAGTCGAGGCACGCAGTCAACTGAAGAGCAAGCCCACGATCATCGGGGTTAGGCCCACGATCATCGGGGTTAGGTCCACGATCATCGGGGTTAGGCCCACGATCATCGGGGTTAGGCCCACGATCATCGGGGTTAGGCCCACGATCATCGGGGTTAGGCCCACGATCATCGGGGTTAGGCCCACGATCATCAAGGTTAGGTCCACGATCATCGGGGTTAGGCCCACGATCATCGGGGTTAGGTCCCGATAGACGGGCCGGACCCAGAAGCCGACCAGAACGGATCAAGACCTTCTATTTTAACCTGCGCTGCTTTTCCTGTCTTTACGGTAGTGAATCCTGGCAGCGCACGGTAGAGGTCACTGCACCAGAGGGAAGTTAAGGCTGTTAAGTTTTTCATATTTGTTGAGATTGTTTGTATTTGTAATGTAGTTACATATTAAGAAAAGAAAACTTATTAATTTGAACGTAGATTGATATATTTCTTTTAATTAAATGGACCAAGCTCTTGTAGTAGGACTTTAAAAGGCAGATGAGCAATGCACACTTAGTTTTTGTCAGATTTGTTTGTATTTAAGAGAGGATTCAATAAATATAAAGGACATTTTTTTTTGGATAGATTAATCGATAACAAAACAAATCGATAGGTGCAGCCCTAGTGCTAATATCTCAAAAGACAACAGGAAACAATATTCATGTTACTCAGGCTTCATTTCTACTAATATTATGTTATCCAAGAGTTGTATTAAATTATGAAATGGCGTGGAGCAAGCTGCCCCCTGCAGGTGAAGAAAACTCACCGAGGAAGAGAACTCCTGGTAGACGGCTCGATCCTGAGGAGAGAGAGACTGAAGAAGAAGAACACAACGTTTGATTAACACTGAATTAACAAATGAAAAACAAGTGTTTGAAGTTATTGACAGTGATGACATCAGTCGTCGGTGTGACAGTGCCACGGTGCCGTTGAGCAGCAGCGGCGTTGTACCTTGACCCAGGCCTCCAGCTCGGCCTTGTACTCCACCTGCTGCTCCTCCACCTGCTTCTTGTACTTGTCTTTCTGACTCTGACTCAGTTTGTGCCATCGCTTCCCGATCTCCACCATCCGCTCCTTCAGACTGAAGTGGTTCAGCTCGCCATTGGTCAGCAGCTCCTGGGAGAACATCTGATACCCGCTCCTATTGGACGAGACCGAAGACAGGGGGCGGGGATGACTACAGTTCATCGTATTTAACCCTTTAACCCCATGAGAAGTTAAATTTATTGACTGATCCATAATTATTAATCATTCAAAATGTTATACACATGAGTTGTAATTTTTAAAATCTTTAAAATGTTATAAAACTTCTCACGTTATTTAATCTGTATTTAAATCAGTCAAATAAAAACTAGCTCACTTCTCACGTTCTGTTAAATCACTCACACTGGAGGTTTCTTTGGTTCTCCGTCAAACTTGGGTTTCCTCTGAGTCGGACCTGCGGCTGGAGCCCTCATCTCCAACAGCTCCCTCTGCAGGAGAGCAACAGTCAATACAACACAAATTAACAAACGTACCGTCAGCGACACAACATCACGTGGGGGCAGGGGCGGGGCTAGGGGAGGAGCGTGGCTCACTGACCACATGCGGGTACTGAACCTCATAACGCTTCTGGTCCTCCGCCGCCCTCTTGATCCACGGAATTTTCTCCTTCTTCTCCATCGACTTCCAAGCTGCCTCCATGGCCGCCTGCGCCTTCCTGCGGTCGCTCTGAGACACGAACACATGACCAGCACAGGGTGGCATCACTTTGTGAAGCAGCAGAATGACATCACGTCCAGGAGGTCATAAGTCATCAAGGGTTAGAGCAGTCGTCCTCTAACCAGACGGTCAGCGGTTTGATCCCAGTCTTCCCCATGCCGAAGTGCCCTTGTGCAAAAACCTGAGTTCTAAATTGCCCCTTCTTATAATGAAAGTGCTGCACATAGATGGACTGGCGGTGGACTAGTGGCAGAAACTTGGACTATGGGCAGAAAAGCTCTCAGGTTGGACTCCACGGAGTAATAACAAAAAAAACTTTCCTGGACGGATTAACAACGTCGTTAGCAGCAACATGTTTAGGTGGTTAGCAGCGGGTTCAGGTCGTTAGCAGCAGGTTTAGGTTGTTAGCAACGTGTTTAGGTCGTTAGCAGCAGGTTCAGGTCGTTAGCAGCGGGTTTAGGTCGTTAGCAGCGGGTTTAGGTTGTTAGCAGCGGGTTCAGGTCGTTAGCAGCGGGTTCAGGTCGTTAGCAGCGGGTTCAGGTCGTTAGCAGCGGGTTCAGGTCGTTAGCAGCGGGTTCAGGTCGTTAGCAGCGGGTTCAGGTCGTTAGCAGCGGGTTCAGGTCGTTAGCAGCGGGTTCAGGTCGTTAGCAACGTGTTTAGGTCGTTAGCAGCGGGTTCAGGTCGTTAGCAGCGGGTTCAGGTCGTTAGCAGCGGGTTCAGGTCGTTAGCAGCGGGTTTAGGTCGTTAGCAGCGGGTTCAGGTCGTTAGCAGCGGGTTCAGGTCGTTAGCAGCAGGTTCAGGTCGTTAGCAGCGGGTTTAAGTTGTTAGCAGCAGGTTGTTGACTCCTTTCTCGACAACATCAAATTGTGTTATTTGATATTTTTCTCTTCAGATGATGAAACATGTACAATGAAACTCACTCTGTATTTTGCTAAATAATCTCCGATCACGCTGTGCTGCCACATTTCTTCCGCTGTTTTCGGTGTCTCTGGAAGCTTCGCCGTCTTCTTCCCGTCCCGTCTTTCTTTTGGCGTTCCGGCAGCTACCAATGATTCTGTCTCCACCTCCCGACACCGACCCTGGAATAAAATGAAAAACAGCGCCCCCATGTCAGCTTACAGTCACAGAGATATAGGTCTTCAGTTTTAATAACGAGAAGATATTTCAGACCTTGAGAGACGGAGACTTGGCTCGGCGAGGGCTGGAAGCCACACCCACACTCAATCTGCCCCCGCCCGGTTTCTCCTCTGTTAGGACCCGGTCTCGCTCCTCTTCTGGCAGACTCTGAACAAACAATGACTCTGATCCCCATCCTTTCATTGGCTCATCCACTGTTCTGAGTTAGTGTGACATCACTAGCAACATGGTTTTAATTCCAACCATTGCACAAGTCCCTCCGCCCACACAAGTGTTTTTTATATGAATGTTTGTGTGTTTACATGACGTACCTCCAGAAACCTCTTCAGGTCCACGTCGTACTGCTTCTTTTTCTGGTCAGACACAGATCAGACGCATGAGGTCACTTCTCCGTCACATGACGTAGATGCTGGTATGACATAAGCATGTTGATACCGACCTGCTCGCAGCGTTTCTGGAACATATCTTTCTCTTTTTGAGTCATAATTTTCCACTGTTTACTGCAGAGAACCATGCGCTCTGTGCTGGGGACATCCTTCATGTTCACCATCAGCTCCGCACAGTACAGAGAGTAGCCATTACTAGCCACAAACACACAACCACAATTAGCCATACCAGCATCAGCTAGCTTGTGCCGTGTGTGTCAACCTGTTAACATCGTCTTAAACATAAAGTGTATAATACAAACCATTAAACATTCATTGACACTTACTACTGTAATGTGTTAGCTCGTCATGTTTGATCTGTTTGTTGTCGTTACTGTTGTGTTTGTTGTTTGCAGATCACGACTCACGGTGGTGGTTTTGTCGGTCTTCCATCGAACTTGTCCTTCAGTTGTCGCTCTGCTTTGGTGAGGACGGAACGAACGTGATCATCTGAGTTCACATCTGGATGAGCTTCATGATAAGCTCTCATACTGTCCTACACACACACACACACACACACACACACACACACACACACACACAAGCACACACTTTTGGTTCAGTACTGGTTCAGGTCTGGTTCAGGTCTGGTTCAGGTCAGGTTCAGGTCAGGTTCATGCCTGGTTCAGGTCTGGTTCAGGTCTGGCTCAGGTCTGGTTCAGGTCTGGCTCAGGTCTGGCTCAGGTCTGGTTCAGGTCTGGTTCAGGTCTGGTGTATGTCTGGTTCAGGTCTGGTTCATGCCTGGTTCAGGTCTGGTGTATGTCTGGTTCAGGTCTGGTTCAGGTCAGGTTCAGGTCTGGTGTATGTCTGGTTCAGGTCTGGTTCAGGTCAGGTTCATGCCTGGTTCAGGTCTGGTGTATGTCTGGTTCAGGTCTGGTTCAGGTCAGGTTCAGGTCTGGTGTATGTCTGGCTCAGGTCAGGTTCAGGTCTGGCTCAGGTCTGGTACCTCGTAGTCCTTCTGCAGCTCCAGGGCCTTGCTGATCCACTTCAGTCGTCTCTTGTCGGAGAGCTGGGACCACTGTCTCCTCAGCGCCTCCTTCAGCTCCTTTGGACTAACCTGAAACACGACACACGTGAGTTAGCATGTTCTGAGTTAGCATGTTCTGAGTTAGCATGTTCTGATCCAGAACACGATTCACATCCATCTTCTACTTCAGATCCTGTTCTTCTTCACACTAACTTGTGTAAGTGTGTGTGAGTGTGTGAGTGTGTGAGTGTGTGTACCTCTGGGTGCAGCTTCATGTACGTCTTCTTCTCGTGGTTGTACCACAGCTGTTGTGGAGTTTTCGGTTTCTCTGGCAGATCAGATTTCTTCCTCTCCTCCATCAGCTCCGGATGCTCCTCCCTGCAGGTCAGCTGATGTTAGCACAATGATGCTAACACCACACGCTACATCTCTAAGCTTAGGGCTGGTTTACTGTTACAGTGACACGTTGCCGTTCACTACCGGAAACTGTTCGACTACAGTTTAGAAACAGGTCAGTCAACATTAGCTCAGTTATTAAAAAGCTGAGTGAACGTACTTGAATCGAGACATGTTCTTCTCAAACTCTTCTTTCTCTCGTTGAAACTCTGTGATGTATTTTTGCTGCAAGAAAATAAAACGTTATTAATTATGATGATTATCGATGGTTCGTATAAGCTGTGGATCAGACTAAGCTGTGATTGGTCGTTGCCCGTGACTTGTGTCTGAGCTGTGATTGGTTGTTGAGGCTCGTCAAACCTTCTTCTTGTCGGGCAGCTCTTTGTACTTCTTGGAGAGAATCTTGGTGAGATCCAAGTTGCTCATCTCCGGGTGGATTTTTGCATATTTGGCTCGTTTCTCCATGAAGAAGCGAAAGTAGGGGGTCAGAGGTTTTTTAGGGAAATCTGGGTGAGTCTGAAGAGAAGAGTTTACGTTAGTGTTCACAGGTTCAAAACTTTTCTTCGGTTTCTGGTTCTACTGTTTGTAGTAAGAAGTGTTGGCTGACTCAGTTCACTCACCTTCAGTTTCTTTCCTTTGTACGGATTCTTCACAAACTCGATGGCGTCCACGATGAGCTCCGTCATCGTTCTGTACTTACGAACCTGAAAGACAGGAAGAGTTCCACTGATGATGTCATGTGTGATGGATTTCACGTCATTGGACTAAACTAAATGAAAAAATAACAGGACTGAATATGAACGCTTGTCACAGAACTTAGACAATAACACGTAAAAGATCGAAGCTTCCTCATGGGTTCCTCAGGGTCAGTTTGGCGATAATTCTCAGGAGCTTGTTAATCTTTTACACTTGTCATGAAAAAGTCAATCAATCAAAATGAATCATAAAGTGTGAACTGAGACGAGCTGACGCGATGCTACATGAAGGGTTTGATGAGTTGAGTCCAGAAGACAGTTTGAGTCTGGAGGTTCTCAACAGAACATTTTAACACTGAAGAAACATCACAGATCCAATCACCTGAACATCAACCTGTTGAAGTGACAACCTCAAAGGTCGTGACCTCGTGTCCTCGCTCTTACCTCAGTCGACACTTTCTGCCACTTCTGGCGACACATGTCTCCGGTGAAGCTGCTGAATCCAACTTTCTCCCAGTCGAAGTGCGACTCTGTGGTTTTATACTTCATGGAGTCTACGTCCGGCAGCAGACTGCGGATCCTCTCCAGCAGAGTGAGACAGTCCTCCTTACTCCAGTCATCTGCACACACACACACACACACACACACACACACACACACACACACACACACACACACACACACACACACACACACACACACACACACACACCACACACACACACACACACACACACACACACACACACACACACACACACACACACACACACACACACACACACACACACACACACACACACACACACACACACACACACACACACACACACACCACACACACACACACACACACACACACACACACACACACACACACACACACCACACACACACACACACACACACACACACACACACACACACACACACACACACACACACACACACACACACACACACACACACACACACACACACACACACAGTGTCAGTCGTCTCAGACTCACTGTGTCAGTTCAGTAAAAACACCTGGACAATAATTAAAGAGTCTGTTCCTAAAACATTAAATAAAACAAATTAATGATTCATAACGTTCCTTTAAAAACGTCTGTCATTTTACCTCAACAAACAGCAGGAGGCGAAAAAACAGAAGTGTGTAGAGGTCAAAGGTCACAGTCAGTTACCTGGTCCACTTTTGACCTTGGAGCTCTGAGACGCAGAGACGCTGCTGCTGCTGCCGTTCATCACGCAGCAGGCTCCTCCTCCTGAACACACATGATACAGAAAGGATCCGTGATGCTGGTGACATGTGTGTGCATGAAGTTCAAAGGGCAGTAGAAGCAGAACCATGTAATCTACTGTCTCAAGAGGATACATCTCTGTGGGGGGGGCTTTCAGGCCTAAAGCAGTAAACGCACGGTGGAAACCACCTCCATCTCATCGGACTTGGTTCCTACGGAGTTCCCTTCTGTCTGAGGCTCCCCCCCCCCTCTCAGTCTGTCAGAGAGTTCCTGTCCTGACGGGTCCTTTGCCTCGTTCATCACCACCTTTCATAAATATGAGTGTGAATTCTTCATGGAGCTCGATGATCATCTGTTGATCTGCTGCAAAACACTGGTTTGTGTCTTTCAGGAACATTGTCCTCTGTTCTACAGTCGATTATTCTGGTTTAATAGGGTTAGGGTCTTTATATATAGAGTCTAGGGTTAGGGTAAAGCTGTGAGACTCTCACTTACAGCAGGATGAGTTCAGCTGCTTTGAGATGTGTGGTCTCCAACTGAGCACGGGGGGGCGGTAGAGAGCTTCGTATTAATTCGCTGTCTCGGTTAACGAGCCGGAAAGAGCCGAACGTGATCGTGTGATTATCGAACATTGATCGGTTTGATTTCTGTGATCGATCTGGAGCAGCATGGGGCCTCCAGCTCCCGGTGGTGGCGTCTGTCCCCCGGCAGGAGGCAGCACTGAGCTCCGCTGGCACGAGGGGAGCTGCACGAGCTGCACGAGCTAACGTCACGTTTGATTTAACGAGAAAAACGAGTGGACGTGAAAAAAGAGAAAAACGGTTGAAAGTGACGCGGCGTCGAGTTGTTGATCTGAAGTGCGAAACGATGAAAATGTGTTTGTGCTGTTTCACATTAATTCTTGTTCTGTGTGTTTCACTGTCGACGGATGAAGCCGCAGCTCAGCGGGAGGACGAGTCGCTGCTGCCCCACAAGCTTCACTGCGAGGCCGCCATGAATGTTCAGCAGACTCGGGGACCAGCGAGTAGAGAACCAGAGAAATCTGTTTAAAATCGCGACTTCCTACTCACCTTCCGGCTCAGACAGACGCCCGGGTTCACGCTGCACACCACGGGGCTCGTTAGGATTATATCAGGACTTTCAAAGTGTGTATATTTCAGCGTTAAACCCCGGGGAGTCAGGTCGAAACGAATCCGACAAAAGGAGCGTCTAGTCCGGTATGAAACTCCGCCCAGCGCCGCAGGGGGAGGAACTCCGGGGAAAGCATGAGGACAAAGGCGGAGGATGAAACCAGAGACAGGGCCGCCGCAGACTCACAAACACCCAACACATTTTATTACAAATATCAGCAGCTTCACACACATTTAACAGCCGGGCTCCAGAAGCTCCAGCGCCGCTCACAGTCAGGCCGGGGCCCGAACAGGTGCGACCGGGGGGAGAGCGCGGCTCCAGGCCCCGAGAGGAAGAACCAAAGTGTCCCCGCTGCTGAGCTCTCCCTCCCCGGCCGGTGGCTGCTGATCAGCGGCTCGGAGGCGACAGAGAGGCCGCATCGACGTGACGGCCCTCCCGCTGACAGCGCACCGTCTGCCGGGTCGAAGCTCCCAGTCAGCGGCCCCCTCCCACCCACCGCCGGGGAGGGACGAGCCAATCACCGATCAACCAGTACATCCACCTGATCGATACACCTGTCCCCCGGAAGTGTCCCCAGGTGTGTCCGTGGAGGGGCGGGGCTTTAATCCACTTTAACTAATGAAATACAGTTAATATAAACAGGATGTTTATTCAGTGTTTATTAATCATATGAACTTGTTTGCCCCCCCCCCAAACACACAGACTGTCAACAAACACAAAGCATCACAAGTCCCCAGAAGTCTGAAGAATGAGGATGAATTTAATTTAATCTAACTGTATCAAAATTACATCATGATTTATTTACATTTCGCTTATTTATTACATTTAGAAATTATCAATTTGTGAGCTTGAAGTAAATAAATAAATGAAAAACTGAGGTCATGTGTTAAATCAGTTCCTGATATTTTATTTTGAAGGACAAACGTTAAACACCCGGTGCATTCTCGACTTCACGATGAGCTGGATAATGGACGATTAGTGCGCATGAGTCATGTTGCAGGATCAGTCAATCAATCAGTCAATCAATCAACCAGTCAAAATCAGTCAATCAATCAGTCAATCAATCAACCAGTCAAAATCAGTCAATCAATCAGTCAATCAATCATGTGTTAATGTGAAAATGAGCAAAGCACCAGCAGGGGCAGCATTGGGTCGCAGAGCGTCAGTGGACTCAGAAGAAGAAGAAGAAGCAGGAAGTGAGGGGACAGATTAGCCTGGTTAGCTTCAGGCTAACTGTGATGTGAGCGCCAGCAGCTGAACTGTGAGTTTGATTTAATCTTTATTTAAACTTGTTCATCCACAAACTGACTCTGAGAGGACGGTCGTTAACCAGCTGTTAGCTGTTAGCATGTAGCTTAGCTAACTTCCTGTCCGGTTTGACAGGTAGCCCAGAGTTTGGTTCTGAAGCCATCAGTTTGGTTCAGCAGGTTCGATCCGACCTGGGTTAGTGGAGCTGTGACCCGTAACCGGACTGATCCAGGAGCAGATAACCCGAGCCAGACCCGGAACAACACGGATTAGGCCCGAGTTGCTCTTTTTAGTTTGTTTGTATTTATCAAAGTCAAAATCCAAGACAATCAACATATCAACACAAACATGCTTCTTCCTTTCAGTGACCACAGTGAAGAACTTTGTCTTTGTGTCTTTTCTGTAATTGGGTTCAAACTAGATTTATACCTCTTGCTTTGCTCGTTGGTAATAATTATTCTCAGATATGTAACTTGCTCTTAAACAGGAAAATCCCATAAAGAGGGAGTGTCAGTGTTTTCCAGCCATAAATTCACATCTTCAATTAAAGGTGAGGCCAGAGGCTTTGGAGAAACCTTAACCAATTCCATGGAAAGATGAATTTGGGAAGCGTCCCTCTGCAAAAGTGTACATCCACAACTGAGATCTCTTATAAGTTGAGAGGCAATCAAAGACCAATGTGCTGAAATGAGGAACCCTTGTTTAATATCATGTAATATATAAAGTCTGAGGGATAAACCAGGTTTTAGTTGAATTAAACCAGAGTTAACCGTGAGCTCTACAATTAACCATGTCACACTTGCACAAGCTCAGGTAAACACATTCACACCTTTGTCAAGTTATCACAGAACAGCAAGTTTCCGATTTATTCAAAAACAACATTCACAGTTTCAAACTACTCACACAACAACTACACACACTGGAGAACAACTTTTAGTGTGGACAATCTGGAGGTGAAGAACCCCCCCCATCAACACTTACTACTGCTCCACATGTGGATTCATTCCTCCTGATTGTTTGACACTGCAGCGATCAGTTGCTTTGAAACGATTCAGATGTGACGTGTTATTAAATATGTATGACTTCAGTAGGAACCAATTAGCTCACAGCCACAAACAAGGGGCATGTTTCAAAAATGGATTAACTCTACTTCATAGTGACTTCTCGACAGAGAGCTGAGCGCATCACTTTCAGCCTCTCCTTATCTTTTTCTCTGGTCGTTGTCGTCAGATTATGACGTACAATAACAATAACGTCGGCCCGTGGAAAATAACATAATACATTTTAAATGTTCATTTTATTTTTCATGTTGAATAGCCATCTTTAAATGTAGAAATACACCTTTTGCTCTGCTTGTATTGACATTTAAACGACCGGTCGGGCGGGTGCTGCTCTCTCTCCTTTTGTTTCTGTGCTGCGAGCGCAATGCATGATGGTAGATATTGTTTGAATAGTGACCATCGGTTGAAGACTACTTTTCATGATGCATTGTGGGAAACAGTTTGTGCACTATAGGGTATAACAACTTCACTGAACATTCTGACACAGCTAAGCCCCGCCCCTTTTGTACAGGTGTGTAAACTGCGTTGACCCCAGCGGGCGTTGCCGGGGGCGATGGCTCTGATCGAAGGCGTAGGAGACGAAGTGACGCTGCTGTTTGGCTCCATGCTGCTCCTCATGGTGCTGCTGCTCGCCTGGATCTCCACCCACACCTCCGAGGCCCCAGAGCAGCTGTTCACCTCAGCCGCAGACCCCGCCCCCTCACTGAGGACCGGCCCCATCCACCAAGACACGCCCCCCACCGCCAGCACCTCCTCTTCATCACCCTCCAGCTCTGTCAGTGACAGCTCTCTGACCGACGCTCCCACCGCCCCCCCTCAGGAGGAGAAGGACGAGCAGCGAGGAGATGGGACGGGGGAGAGGCTGGAGGGGGGAGGCGATGGTGTGAGGCACAGAGGGGGAGGGGAGGAGTCTACGCCCTCTCAGAGGAACATGGTCGTCAGACTGAAGTTTCTCAACGACACAGAGAGAACCGCTCAGGTCCAACCACAGGACACCATCGGATACATCAAACGGTAACTATGGCAACTGCTACTCTTACTGTACTACCACTACTAAGACTTACTGTTATTACTCCTGACATGGACCCAGACCAGGACTCAGACCAGGACTCAGACCAGGACTCAGACCGGACTCAGACCAGGACTCAGACCAGGACCCAGACCAGGACTCAGACCGGACTCAGACCAGGACTCAGACCAGGACTCAGACCTGGACTCAGACCAGGACTCAGACCAGGACTCAGACCAGGACTCAGACCAGGACTCAGACCTGGACTCAGACCTGGACTCAGACCTGGACTCAGACCAGGACTCAGACCAGGACTCAGACCAGGACTCAGACCTGGACTCAGACCAGGACTCAGATCAGGACTCAGACCTGGACTCAGACCAGGACTCAGACCAGGACTCAGACCAGGACTCAGACCAGGACTCAGACCTGGACTCAGACCCTTATCTGGTTCTTTCACCTTTCTGGTTCTACACCGGTTGACTGATAGAACCCAACGTGTGATGTATCCCGGCATGCACTGCAACATGGTGTGGCTCTCAGTGAGCTGGTAAAATTGCATAACCTGATGTGTTGACCTCTGACCTTTCAGGACCTACTTTGCGGGTCAGGAGCAGCAGGTGCGGTTAATCTATCAGGGTCAGCTGCTTCAGGATGATGCTCAGACTCTGGCCTCTCTGAACCTCGTCCACAACTGCGTCCTGCACTGTCACATCTCCCAGCATGCTGGGCATGGGGCGGCGGGGGGGCCGCGGCCAGCCGATCAGGTGGCTGTGGCCCTGAACGTCGGCAGCCTGATGGTCCCGCTGCTGGCTCTCATGCTGTCTGTGCTGTGGTACTGTCAGATCCAGTACCGGCAGTTCTTCACCGCCCCGGCCACCGCCTCACTGGTCGGAGTTACCATCTTCCTCAGCCTGGTTGCCTTCGGAGTGTACCGCCGCTAGCTGCTCTCTGATAGGCCGATGATGTCAGCAGCCCTATGCTCTCTGCTGCGACCTCTGACCTCAGAGCCGAACAGGACTCGAAGCTGCTGGAGGACACAGACGCTGATAGAGCTAATGTTTGTTTTGTTTCTGTTGCCATGGAGATGGAGGGTAAACAAGGACTTACATTTTTTGTTTTTTTAATCTTGTTTGTGTAGGCTCTTTTCACCTGTCTGTGTGCTCACCTGTCTGTCTGCTCACCTGTCTGTGTGCTCACCTGTCTGTGTGCTCACCTGTCTGTCTGTCTCACCTGTCTGTCTGCTCACCTGTCTGTCTGCTCACCTGTCTGTGTGCTCACCTGTCTGTCTGCTCACCTGTCTGTGTGCTCACCTGTCTGTGTGCTCACCTGTCTGTGTGCTCACCTGTCTGTGTGCTCACCTGTCTGTCTGCTCACCTGTCTGTGTGCTCACCTGTCTGTCTGCTCACCTGTCTGTGTGCTCACCTGTCTGTGTGCTCACCTGTCTGTCAGTCTCATTAAAGCTTTTGAAGAGAGAAATCAATTAAACATTAATTTATCTTGTTGTCCTATCTTTTTTTTCCAGAGTGATGACATCACAGATACTGTGATGTCACAGTGATGACATCAGACACTCATTATATTATCTGAACAAAGCAGAATATATCTTAAAGAAGAAAAATGAAGTTTCTTAAATCATCAAAGGTCATCATTTAAATGAATCAGTGTTGGGCTCAGACCAATCAGATCAGCTGCCCACTGTGACGTCATTAGTCCAGGTTTATTTTGGGAGATTTATTTTGTTATTTATCTTTGCAATAGCGACACCTGGAGGCAGCAGAGGGCATAATGTTTATGTCCCTCCGTGATGTGAAGACAATACAATCTTTGGTTTATTGTCGGGTGTTAAACGATGTCCAGGTCCCTTCAAACTTGTTCAGCCAGTAACTTTCAACAGTGTGATTGAAAGAACTTCTTCATATTCATTACAAACGTTTTTACTCAAAAGGTGAACTGATTACAGAGGTCAAAGGTCACAGTGATTTCATAGAGTGAAACTGTGCTGATTGGTGGAGACGAACGACCACAGTTTGATGATTCAGATGATTTAAATGAATTTAAAGAGTTTTGAGTTAATGATGAAACATTGTTCATACAGTATTTCATCAGTTTAATTAAAACAGTTCAAAGCAGTGAGACGTCTCTGTCCTCCGACAGAAAAAACAGAAACTGTCCTTGAGACAAAAGTTATGTTAATTTCAGTGATGATAAAAAAAAATTATAATTGTTCATGTGTCAGTTAAGTTACAATCAGTCGTTTTCACGACAAATCATGTTCACACCAAGCCTGAAAGAAAACTGAAGACGTATATATTTTATTTCAATAACATCAATCCAACAAACAAAACTAAATAAATGAAAAGCTAAATTTTTGAATTCATCAAATACGAAGGTAACGCGTTTCCTGCTTGTTATAATTCTGATATTTATGACACTGTTAAACAAATAGAACAATATTACAAGATCAAATGCAAAGTTTCAAATTTATTCCAAAAGTTTTACTTCATCGTTCGTTTCTGACAAAACATGAAGATCAGATTCTTCTTCTTCTTTGTTCCGTTTATTAACGGATGGCGACCTACGTCACGTCCTACAACTCAATTTCCTTTTTCCGGTCGCTAGTCATCATTTACATTTTAAAAAGGAGCGCTGTGATTGGTCAGTGTGTTATTGGTTTACTTTGGCGTGAATCGACATGACGCGTGAGGACATCATGGCGGCGGCTGATCGCTCCGGTGTGTGTGTGTATGGATTTACGTGTGTGTCTGTGTGTATAGAAGAATACCACAACGTGTACTCACCGTAGTCTCTGACACTCTTACAACAAGCTTATGCTAAAGCTAACTGTGGAAGCTTTCTCGCTGACCAAAGGACTGGAACTTTGAGCTAAGCTAACATGCTAACATGCCGGTTTCTGGAGGGTCTGCTCAGCTGGAGTCACGTGGAGCATGGAGACCATGGAGAACGTGTGGAACATGGAGAACGTGTGGAACACAGGTGAACTGAGCCTTTATGTAACACAATAGATCAGAGGGATTAACTGAATGATGACTGATCGTTTCTCGTTTACAATGTGATGGTGACGTCTTTCAGAAGATCTCACTTCCTGTTTAAGAATGAAAGTGTTCAAATAGTCCATTTTACCTCGTGTTGTAATGAGATCTGTTCAATTCTCTAACTGGAGAGGAAAGGAGTCTCACTGCTTCCTAACTTGTCTCCTTTAAAGAGGAAACGTCCAGGAACAGTAGTTAGATAAGGATTAATGGGCTAGGAAAGGAGAGGATTTAGTGGTTAGGAAAGGAGAGGATTTAGTGGTTAGGAAAGGAGAGGTTTATGTGGTTAGGAAAGGAGAGGATTTAGTGGTTAGGAAAGGAGAGGATTTAGTGGTTAGGAAAGGAGAGGATTTAGTGGTTAGGAAAGGGGAGGATTTAGTGGTTAGGAAAGGAGAGGATTTAGTGGTTAGGAAAGGAGAGGTTTACGTGGTTAGGAAAGGAGAGGATTTAGTGGTTAGGAAAGGAGAGGTTTACGTGGTTAGGAAAGGAGGGATTTAAGTGGTTAGGAAAGGAGAGGATTTAGTGGTTAGGAAAGGAGAGGTTTATGTGGTTAGGTAAGGAGAGGATTTAGTGGTTAGGAAAGGAGAGGATTTAGTGGTTAGGAAAGGAGAGGATTTAGTGGTTAGGAAAGGAGAGGATTTAGTGGTTAGGAAAGGAGAGGTTTACGTGGTTAGGAAAGGAGAGGATTTAGTGGTTAGGAAAGGAGAGGTTTACGTGGTTAGGAAAGGAGAGGTTTATGTGGTTAGGTAAGGAGAGGATTTAGTGGTTAGGAAAGGAGAGGGTTTACGTGGTTAGGAAAGGAGAGGATTTAGTGGTTAGGAAAGGAGAGGTTTATGTGGTTAGGTAAGGAGAGGATTTAGTGGTTAGGAAAGGAGAGGATTTAGTGGTTAGGAAAGGAGAGGTTTATGTGGTTAGGAAAGGAGAGGATTTAGTGGTTAGGAAAGGAGAGGATTTAGTGGTTAGGAAAGGAGAGGTTTATGTGGTTAGGAAAGGAGAGGATTTAGTGGTTAGGAAAGGAGAGGATTTAGTGGTTAGGAAAGGAGAGGATTTAGTGGTTAGGAAAGGAGAGGATTTAGTGGTTAGGTAAGGAGAGGTTTACGTGGTTAGGAAAGGAGAGGATTTAGTGGTTAGGAAAGGAGAGGATTTAGTGGTTAGGAAAGGAGAGGTTTACGTGGGTTAGGAAAGGAGAGGTTTACGTGGGTTAGGAAAGGAGAGGATTTAGTGGTTAGGAAAGGAGAGGATTTAGTGGTTAGGAAAGGAGAGGTTTACGTGGTTAGGAAAGGAGAGGATTTAGTGGTTAGGAAAGGAGAGGATTTAGTGGTTAGGAAAGGAGAGGATTACGTGGTTAGGAAAGGAGAGGTTTACGTGGTTAGGAAAGGAGAGGATTTAGTGGTTAGGAAAGGAGAGGATTTAGTGGTTAGGAAAGGAGAGGATTTAGTGGTTAGGAAAGGAGAGGTTTACGTGGTTAGGAAAGGAGAGGATTTAGTGGTTAGGAAAGGAGAGGATTTACGTGGTTAGGAAAGGAGAGGATTTGAACTTTCAGAATGCACCCTTTGAGTTTTGACTAAATAATTAGATTAAATAAATCAGCTTTCTGTTGATTGGTTGATTAAAACAATTTAATGTTCAATGTTATTTTGTCCCCTCAGCAGGAAGCACAGACCCGGAGTCAGCGTGTGGACCCCCCCCAGGTAAGACTCCTTGATCCTAAGGACAGCTGTGTTTCTACCTGTGGCTCAGGAAAGGAAGTGATGAGATAAAAGGCCGATTGAAGCCCCGCCCTCAGCAGGCTGTTCACAGGGGGCGGGGACGTGACGAAACCGGACCGAAGCGTATTCTGATCCAGGGAAGGGGGGGGGCTACAGGTGAGACTGTACCTGGTCATTAATGCTGCGTTCTGATTGGCTCTGACAGAGTGACCTCCATGACCCAATGAAGATGAAGCTGTGATGTCAGATCTCCGACTTGAAGGTGAGTGTCATCAGACCGCGTCGTGTATGATGACGTCATGGAGTGGGCAGGGCCCTGTCGCCTGGGAGATGATGTAAACAAAAGGCCGAATTGTAGCGCCCCTGCCAGGCAGTGTGTTCTCAGAGTGGGGGGTGCCCTGACAAAGACTGACCGAAGCATTTATCTGATCCCAGAACAGCTGACGGGCTCCTTTCATTTGCTGAGGAAAACCAAGGGTTAACATTAAAGTGCAGCAGAGAAAGATTCAAATGTATTTTATTAACAAACATTATTCATCATTTCTGTGAATGTGCTAGTGTTAGCCAGCGGGCTAATTTCCATCCTCCTGTGTTGATGAGTCGTCTCCACCTCTGGTTTAAATAAAGCTTTAAGTGTTGACTGGTTCAGACAGAGGAGGGTTTTACACTGTGTGTTTTTCTTTCTGTTGTCAACAAAGTTTCTTATTCAATGAATAATGAGCCTGAAACTATGATGGTGAAAATGTCCGGGACCTGGATTCATCAACAGAATCGCTGGAGATGAGAGATTACCTTCATTCATATTAATACTGTTTCTGTTTCTCAATCTATGTGTTAACTAAGATGGTGTCTTTAAGGTTTCTTTTATACTTTATGAAATACCTGAGTGAATGTTCTTTTTAGCAAGATACTCCAAACAAACCTGGTTTACTACAGTAAAGTAACGGAAGAGACATTACGTCCATGAATGTCCCCACTAAGATAGCTGTACAAACGTGTGTGTTACAGTCAGCGGCTCCTCCACAGGCTGCAGCGATGACCCGTGACCCGGAAGTGCACCGCTGCAGCGCCCCAGTGTCCGGCTCTCCCCCTTCGGTCACCGGACCCGTGGACCGGAGCGTCTCGGCCTCTGGAGGAACCGGAGGGATGGAGCTCGACGCGGCTTCACCGGTAATAAGAAGCGAGCGACCGGCTGCTCGGGCTCCAACCGCAGGGTCCGACACGGGAGCTATTAGTGAGCTAACTGTGCTAAAGCTAACGGTGCTAGCCCAGGCTCATCGAGGAGCGATCGATGACGTCATAGTTATACAAGTTCTAAAGATTGTGTTAAAAAATGTATTGCGTTTAAACCAGAACTGATCCGGTTTGAACCAGAACTGATCCGGTTTGAACCAGAGCTGAACCGGTTTGAACCAGAGCTGATCCGGTTTAAAGCAGAGCTGATCCGGTTTGAACCAGAACTGATCCGGTTTGAAACCAGAGCTGAACCGGTTTGAACCAGAGCTGATCCGGTTTAAAGCAGAACTGATCCGGTTTGAACCAGAACTGAACTGGTTTAAACCAGAACTGATCCGGTTTGAACCAGAGCTGAACTGGTTTGAACCAGAGCTGATCCAGATTGAACCAGAGCTGAACTGGTTTGAACCAGAGCTGATCCAGATTGAACCAGAGCTGAACCGGTTTGAACCAGAGCTGATCCGGTTTAAAGCAGAGCTTGAACCGGAATTATATTATATATAATATATATTATAATTATATTTAATCATGTTTACTATTTCACCCTCACTGTATAATTGAAATACGCACACCTGCACTTCCTTTTCTTAGATCGTCGGACTGATTGTATTGTTTTGTTTTGTTGGTTTTGTGATGTGTATTTTGTGTAAGTAACTGAGAGCCACTTTACCGAGTCAAATTCCCTGTTTGTGCAAACTTACTTGGCCAATAAACCTGATTCTGATCCGGTTTGAACCAAAGCTGATCCGGTTTGAACCAGAGCTGAACTGGTTTGAACCAGAGCTGATCCGGTTTAAAGCAGAGCTGAACCAGATCAGTAAGATGAAGCAGGACCAGTTTGGCAGACTTGATTTGAGCCGTGTGATTTGCAGTTGATGAGTTTTTTTTCTCTAGCACTCAGCTGAAGAGTTTGGAAACGTTCAAATCAAAATGGAGCCGGGCGGAGACGTGGAGATCCAGTCGTATCCTGTCCTGAAGAATCTGTTCGTCAAACTGACGGACTGTAGGATTTGGCTGGAGGGGCGGGACTTCCTGTCTCTGGGTAACTAGCCCTCAAACATTGGTTCTCCGTCCTGTTGCAGCTGAGGTTTATAGAAAGACATTTACAGTCGTGGTTTTGAAATGATATTGATCACCTAGGCTGCAGCTGGCTTGGTTTAAATACGCCAAGATACTGATAGTTTATATAAAGTATTTGTTTTAATTAATTGTGGCATCTTTTCTAACTTGCGTCTTCTTCTTGATGGAGCAGTCATTGACCTCTGACCTTTCCAACAGACCATCACCCTCAGCTGTGGACCCAGAGAGCGAGCCAGCACTGCTCAATGATCACCGGCAGGAAGATGGTCTACTGCTCCGAGTGTACCAAAGGCTTCTATAAGAAGTCTCACCTGGAGGCTCACCTGAGGATCCACGGAGGACTGAAACCCAATGAGTGCTGGCAGTGTGGGAAGACCTACCCGACCCTGATGAGCCTCGTCATCCATCAGCACATCCACAATCGCAAGGAAGCGTACCAGTGCTCGTACTGTGACAAGACCTTCGCTCTGAAGAGGGACTGGAAGACCCACCACAGGACACACTCCGGGACCAAACCCTTCAAATGCTGGTTCTGTGGGGACGGCTTCGACGAGCGGCAGGAGCTCACCCAGCACCTGGAGGTGCACAAGGGGGAGAAGTGTTATCGCTGCAAAGTCTGTGACAAGATGTTCGTCTCCTACCAGGGCTTCAACTTCCACCGCAAAGCGCACAAGAACCAGACGCTGCTGTCCTGCCCCAAGTGCATGAAGACATTCAGCAACCCTCAGAGTCTGAAGACCCATCAGGCAACTCACTCCAAAAGGAAACCACATAAATGCCCCACGTGTGGAAAAGGCTTCAAGCTGCAGAGCGGCCTGCACTCCCACCTGAGGACCCATGAGGACCTCAGGGCCTACCACTGCCCCGAGTGCGGCAAATGTTTCTCCAGCCTGCAGGGTCTGAAGCTGCACAACCGCACACACACTGGACTGAAGCCCTACAAGTGCACTGAGTGTGGGAAGAGGTTCACCCAGTCCCCCCACCTCAAGTCTCACATGGTCACACATACTGGAGAGCGGCCGTTCCTCTGCACCACCTGCGGCAAGAGATTCACTCAGTCGTCTCACCTGAAGTCCCACATCACGCTGTTCCACGTGGGCGAGAAGCCGTTCACCTGTGACGACTGCGGAAAGAGCTTCACCATCGCCCACTACTTGAAGATGCACAGGCTGAGCCACACCAAAGAAAAGCTGCATCAGTGCTCGTACTGCGAGAAGTCCTTCTCCTACCACAACTCCTGGAGGGCCCATGAGAGGATCCACACCGGCGAGCGCCCGTTCACCTGCCAGGACTGTGGCCAGAGCTTCACCACGTCAGGCTCGCTGCTGAGCCACCAGAGATCCAAACACACCGGAGAGAAGAACCACTACTGCTTCACCTGCGGACAGTTCTTCTTCACCAGCTCGCTGCTGCGGGTCCACCAGCTCGACCACACCGGGGAGCGGCCGCATGCCTGCATCTGTGGCAAGACCTTTAAAACTAAAGGAGTGCTGCGCTACCACCTGAAGAGGTTCCCCGACCACAGGCCGACTGAGTGAAGGGCTGTTTGGAAAATGCATCTGTATTCCTGAAAACACAAATGACGGAGAGACAGGTGGATGCAGGTGTAATACAACTGGATGTTAGTTACTGTAGATCGCCAGCAGGTGGAGCTGCAGCAGTGACAGATCTTGAAGATGCTCTGAAACACATTGATGCCATTGTAGTCAAAACTCCTGACATGTTGATTTGACTCAGTGTGACATCACTGCCTGATTCAATTCATCCTTTTATTTTGAAAAGGATTCAATTAGACTGCAGATTAATAAACAAACAGGAAATTCACGTTCACTGGTTTTCTTTTGTTTGTTGATTTTTGAATCCAAAGCTGCTTTTACAATTTATTTCACTTTTTTCCCCCTGAAATTGGTGAATAAGATGATCATTAAAAGAACTGTTCATAAAAACATGCCAAAAAACGTTTGTCCTCATACTGATGCATGTTTACTGATGATCACTTTGTAATCGTTTAAAAACAGAACGGTTTTATTGAGTCGTCGAACATGAAATGATGTTTCACCACATCTCAAAGAAACAAGGGACAAACAATCTGCAGCTGCAGAAACACAACTGGACATCAGGTTAAGATGAGAACAACTAGATCATAAAGGATCAAGCAACCACATTTTATTTGTATGGTCTCATTCACAAATCACAGTTTGTCTCATAGTCTTTAACCAGGTGAGACGTCCAACTCCTGAAACCTTCACCAGGTGAAGAAGGTAGAAACCTCAGACACATGTGAGGACCCGTCTCCCAGGACGGACACTAGAGCAACAGATGTCCCGTTAACAGAGGACATCAGAGAGATCAAAGGATTTTCAGCTTTGATTAGAATCAACACTTTGTAGCAGAACTGAAGCTCAATGACCTGATTATTGTCAGTAATGGTCGAGTATCTGAGAAGAAATATTATAAATCAAGCAGACTTGTCCATGGTCCTTGTCCACTGCCGCAGCTTCAGTTGCGTCCCTGTCCTGGACCAGGGACCTGTTACTCTGCACCTGTTGGTCCAGATTCTGGACTGGAGACTTTTTAACGACAGCAGTTGCTTTGTTTCTCAGAGTTGAACCCATGACTCATTTTAAGACTGCTGATGCCTCCATACAAAAACACATCCATCTGTGTCATCCTGTTCATCTCTTTCACAATAAAAGCTCAAACCTGTAAAGAGGATGTTGCCATTTTCTTCAGTGTGTGAATCCAGGATCAGAACGTGAATAAAAACTGGTTGATGAAATAAAACCTGTCTCTGCATGAAGACCATGCAGTTAAATTCGTTTTTTGAATGAATATAAATAATAAATGCAATGAAATAATTACAGAATATCCTGCAGGACTTTTTTTAATATTTCCATTCATCGAAAAGATAAAACATCTTTGTCAATAAACTAAAACTATTTATTAAATGCGAAGATTTTATACTAGTCATTTCTCTGCTCCTTTTAATTTGAAGTCAACGAGGGACACCTCGTGACGTCCGGTCGCATTGACGTAATCAGTGAAGATGGCGGCCTCCTGTGTGCGTCGCGCTGTGGTTCTGACCCTGCTCAGGTCCAGATGCTCAGCAGCTGGAGGCAGGTGAGTGAAGCCCCCCCACCTGGAGAACATGTGACCCAACGACCTGCATGATGTCATCCAACGTTCTTCAGCGTGTAGTTCACGTGTCACCGTGTATAAGTTAATATTGTCATAGAAACAATTTAAATGATGACATTGTAGGGTGGGGGGATAACGGAGTCCGGAGATCTTCTCGTTTTGTGCGCCTCTCGGCGTGCTTTTATTTTGCCAAACAATTCAACCACAGAGCACTTCCGGGCGCCAACAAAACATCCGCTTTTAACCACCCCCAGTGCACTTGTTACCTTGGTAACCCCACAGCTGCAAACCACATTAGTGTAAACCGTCTTTGGTGAATTCTGTATTATCACCTGTCCCCTACAATGTAATAATAAAAAGACGAATCAGATATTTGTAAAAAATAAAAGCTCTTCATCAGGGAATAAATACATATATATATATATATATATATATATATATATATATATATATATATATATACAACCTTCAGCTCAAATGGAAAAACATGAAGAGATTGTTTCAAACCACAGAATTTACATTTGTAAATGTTCTATTTACAGCAGCAGCTCTGTGGCAGGAAAACGCTCGGCCTTCTGGGTACAAAACTTTGGGGGAAGAAGAGGAGGAGGAGGAAGAGGAGGAGGAAGAGGAGCAGCAGCTCTGTGGGCAACAGTCGGTAATTGTTTTTACACCAAACTCCATATATCTGCTGATTTAACACTTTTCAATTATTTTGCATAATGTGTGTGTGTGTGTGTGTGTTTGTGTGTGTGTGCGTGTGATTGTGTGTGTGTGTGTGTGTGTGTGTGTGTAGCTTTCTCTCTGTTCAGGTCTGATGAAGACAAACGAGATGAAGCTCAGAGAAAAGAGGATGAGATGATTCTGCTGCTGAAGAAAGCCAAGGTACAGGGTTAGCAGCAGTAGTAGTAGTAGTAGTAGTAGTATTGCAGTAGTATTGCAGCAGCAGTAGTAGCAGTAGCAGTAGCATTGCAGTAGTATTGTAGTAGTAGTAGCAGTAGCATTGCCATTGTGTTGCAGCAGCAGTAGTAGTAGTAGTAGTATTGCAGTAGTATTGTAGTAGTAGTAGCAGTAGCATTGCCATTGTGTTGCAGTAGTAGTAGTAGTATTGCAGTAGTATTGCAGCAGAAGTAGTAGTAGTAGTATTGCAGTAGTATTGCAGTAGTATTGCAGCTGCAGTAGTATTGCAGCAGCAGTAGTAGTAGTAGTATTGCAGTAGTATTGCAGCAGCAGTAGTAGTAGTAGTAGTAGTAGTAGCATTGCAGTAGTATTGCAGCAGCAGTAGTAGTAGTAGTAGTATTGCAGTAGTATTGCAGCAGCAGTAGTAGCAGTAGTATTGCAGCAGCAGTAGTAATAGTAGTAGCAGTAGTATTGCAGCAGCGGTAGTAGCAGTAGTATTGCAGTTGTGTTGCAGTAGTAATGTAGTAGCAGTAGTATTGCAGCAGCAGTAGTAATGTAGTAGCAGTAGTATTGCAGCAGCGGTAGTAGCAGTAGTATTGCAGCAGCAGTAGTAGCAGTAGTATTACAGCAGCGGTAGTAGCAGAAATATTGCAGCAGCAGTAGTAGCAGAAATATTGCAGCAGCAGTAGTAGCAGTAGTATTACAGCAGCGGTAGTAGCAGTAGTATTGCAGCAGCAGTAGTAATGTAGTAGCAGTAGTATTGCAACAGCGGTAGTAGCAGTAGTATTGCAGTTGTGTTGCAGTAGTAATGTAGTAGCAGTAGTATTGCAGCAGCGGTAGTAGCAGTAGTATTGCAGTTGTGTTGCAGTAGTAATGTAGTAGCAGTAGTATGGCAGCAGCAGTAGTAATGTAGTAGCAGTAGTATTGCAGCAGCGGTAGTAGCAGTAGTATTGCAGCAGCAGTAGTAGCAGTAGTATTACAGCAGCGGTAGTAGCAGTAGTATTGCAGCAGCAGTAGTAGCAGTAGTATTACAGCAGCGGTAGTAGCAGTAGTATTGCAGTTGTGTTGCAGTAGTAATGTAGTAGCAGTAGTATTGCAGCAGCAGTAGTAGCAGTAGTATTACAGCAGCGGTAGTAGCAGTAGTATTGCAGTTGTGTTGCAGTAGTAATGTAGTAGCAGTAGTATTGCAGCAGCAGTAGTAGCAGTAGTATTGCAGCAGCAGTAGTAATGTAGTATTGCAGCAGCGGTACTAGCAGTAGTATTGCAGCAGCGGTACTAACAGTAGTATTGCAGTTGTGTTGCAGCAGCAGTAGTAATGTAGTAGCAGTAGTATTGCAGCAGCGGTAGTAGCAGTAGTGTTGCAGCAGCGGTAGTAGCAGTAGTATTGCAGCAGCGGTAGTAGCAGTAGTATTGCAGCAGCGGTAGTAGCAGTAGTATTGCAGCAGCGGTAGTAGCAGTAGTATTGCAGCAGCGGTAGTAGCAGTAGTATTGCAGCAGCGGTAGTAGCAGTAGTATTGCAGCAGCGGTAGTAGCAGTAGTATTGCAGCAGCGGTAGTAGCAGTAGTATTGCAGCAGCGGTAGTAGCAGTAGTATTGCAGCAGCGGTAGTAGCAGTAGTATTGCAGCAGCAGTAGTAGTAGTAGTATTGCAGCAGCGGTAGTAGCAGTAGTATTGCAGCCGCGGTAGTAGTAGTAGCAGTAGCATTGCCGTTGTGTTGCAGTAGTAGTAGTAGTATTGCAGTAGTATTGCAGCAGCGGTAGTAGCAGTAGTAGTATTGCAATAGTATTGCAGCAGCGGTAGTAGCAGTAGTATTGCAGCAGCGGTAGTAGCAGTAGCATTGCCGTTGTGTTGCAGCAGCAGTAGTAGTAGTAGTATTGCAGTAGTATTGCAGCAGCAGTAGTAGTAGTAGCAGTAGCATTGCCGTTGTGTTGCAGTAGTAGTAGTAGTATTGCAGTAGTATTGCAGCAGCGGTAGTAGCAGTAGTATTGCAGCAGCGGTAGTAGCAGTAGTATTGCAGCAGCGGTAGTAGCAGTAGTATTGCAGCAGCAGTAGTAGTAGTAGCAGTAGCATTGCCATTGTGTTGCAGTAGTAGTAGTAGTATTGCAGTAGTATTGCAGCAGCGGTTCTAGCAGTAGTATTGCAGCAGCGGTAGTAGCAGTAGTATTGCAGCAGCGGTAGTAGCAGTAGTATTGCAGCAGCGGTAGTAGCAGTAGCAGTAGCATTGCCGTTGTGTTGCAGCAGCAGTAGTAGTAGTAGTATTGCAGTAGTATTGCAGCAGCAGTAGTAGTAGTAGCAGTAGCATTGCCGTTGTGTTGCAGTAGTAGTAGTAGTATTGCAGTAGTATTGCAGCAGCAGTAGAAGCAGTAGTATTGCAGCAGCAGTAGTAGCAGTAGCAGTAGCATTGCCGTTGTGTTGCAGCAGCAGTAGTAGTAGTAGTATTGCAGTAGTATTGCAGCAGCAGTAGTAGTAGTAGCAGTAGCATTGCCGTTGTGTTGCAGTAGTAGTAGTAGTATTGCAGTAGTATTGCAGCAGCAGTAGAAGCAGTAGTATTGCAGCAGCGGTAGTAGCAGTAGTAGCAGTAGTATTGCAGCAGCGGTAGTAGCAGTAGTATTGCAGCAGCAGTAGTAGCAGTAGTATTGCAGCAGCGGTAGTAGCAGTAGTATTGCAGCAGCAGTAGTAGTAGTAGCAGTAGCATTGCCATTGTGTTGCAGTAGTAGTAGTAGTATTGCAGTAGTATTGCAGCAGCGGTCTAGCAGTAGTATTGCAGCAGCGTAGTAGCAGTAGTATTGCAGCAGCGGTAGTAGCAGTAGTATTGCAGCAGCGGTAGTAGCAGTAGTATTGCAGCAGCGTAGTAGCAGTAGTATTGCAGCAGCGGTAGTAGCAGTAGTATTGCAGCAGCGGTAGTAGCAGTAGTATTGCAGCAGCGGTAGCAGCAGTAGTATTGCAGCAGCAGTAGTAGCAGTAGTATTGCAGCAGCAGTAGTAGTAGTAGCAGTAGCATTGCCGTTGTGTTGCAGCAGCAGTAGTAGTAGTAGTATTGCAGTAGTATTGCAGCAGCAGTAGTAGTAGTAGCAGTAGCATTGCCGTTGTGTTGCAGTAGTAGTAGTAGTATTGCAGTAGTATTGCAGCAGCAGTAGTAGCAGTAGTATTGCAGCAGCGGTAGTAGCAGTAGTATTGCAGTTGTGTTGCAGCAGCAGTAGTAGTAGTAGTATTGCAGTAGTATTGCAGCAGCAGTAGTAGTAGTAGCAGTAGCATTGCCGTTGTGTTGCAGTAGTAGTAGTAGTATTGCAGTAGTATTGCAGCAGCAGTAGTAGCAGTAGTATTGCAGCAGCGGTAGTAGCAGTAGTATTGCAGCAGCGGTAGTAGCAGTAGTATTGCCGTTGTGTTGCAGCAGCAGTAGTAGCAGTAGTATTGCAGTTGTGTTGCAGCAGCAGTAGTAGTAGTAGTAGTATTGCAGTAGTATTGCAGCAGCAGTAGTAGTAGTAGCAGTAGCATTGCCGTTGTGTTGCAGTAGTAGTAGTAGTATTGCAGTAGTATTGCAGCAGCAGTAGTAGCAGTAGTATTGCAGCAGCGGTAGTAGCAGTAGTATTGCAGCAGCAGTAGTAATAGTAGTATTGCCGTGTGTTGCAGCAGCAGTAGTAGCAGTAGTATTGCAGTTGTGTTGCAGCAGCAGTAGTAGTAGTAGTAGTATTGCAGTAGTATTGCAGCAGCAGTAGTAGTAGTAGCAGTAGCATTGCCGTTGTGTTGCAGTAGTAGTAGTAGTATTGCAGTAGTATTGCAGCAGCAGTAGTAGCAGTAGTATTGCAGCAGCGGTAGTAGCAGTAGTATTGCAGCAGCGGTAGTAGTAGTAGCAGTAGCATTGCGTTGTGTTGCAGTAGTAGCAGTAGTATTGCAGCAGCGGTAGTAGCAGTAGTATTGCAGCAGCGGTAGTAGCAGTAGTATTGCCGTTGTGTTGCAGCAGCAGTAGTAGCAGTAGTATTGCAGTTGTGTTGCAGCAGCAGTAGTAGCAGTAGTATTGCCGTTGTGTTGCAGCAGCAGTTGAGGTGTTTGTGTGTCTTGCAGCTCAGTGTGTATCGGGATCAGCTTCAAGCAGCTTCAGGTTTCCTCCATCAGGCCGTCGCTCTCGCTCATCAGACTGGAAACCATCAGGCCCTCATCTACACCTACAGCCTGGTAACACCTGCTGGCCACACCCATGCCTGACCACACCCACATCTGACTCTGGCCACACCCATGCCTGACCACACCCACATCTGAATATGTACAATGGGCTGTAAACCTGCAGGTGTGACCTTTGACCTCGTCTAAAGATGCTCTGTGTTTCCTCAGATGGCGAACCTGGCCTATGTGCAGGGTCAGCTAGACAACGTGAGTAACATCCAATCACAGGCTAGCTCCTCCTCTTATACCTGTAATAGCAGTGACATCACAGTGACATCACACTGTCGACTCATATCGTCAAATCTCTTCTTTGTCTCAGGCAGAAAAACTGTTCAAAGCAGCGATGAGCTTCATGTTGTCAGGAGGAACTCCACAGGTGTGTGTTCTGTGTGTGTGTGTGTGTCTCTGTGTGTGTGTGCTCTTTGATCTTCACTCTTCCTGTGTGTTTCCAGGACGATAATGCCTTCATCGAGATGTCTCTGAAACTCGCCTCCATCTACGCTGAGCAGAAGAAGTACGAACCAACTTGTTCAGCTTTTCTTCTGGATATGAGAGGGGGGGGGGCATAATATAAGTCTGTAAACCCAAATAAATATTACTTTCTCTGGAAAAAGTTACTTAAGGATCAAAGTATTAAAGTATGTGTGGGTATCGATCTTTCAGTAACTCAGCAGAGGAGCTCAAAGGATCTTATCCTGCTTCTTAGTTCAGGGCCTTGGCCTCTTGTTTAGTTGGTTTGTGACTTTGTGTATTTGTTTGTTGTGTTGTTGCAGGGCGGAGCTTGCTGAACATGGCTTCAGGTTCTGTTCAGAGTCTCTTGAGGCCAAACTGCAGAAAACTATCGACCTGAAAGCAGAGGAACAGACAGGTGAGACAGAGAACCTCTATTATCAGTGATGAAGCTCAGTCCCATGTGAGGATCCTCTCCCAGGACACACACAGGTGCTGATGGACCTGAACACATCAACACAACAACACGACAACAGAACTCACTACATGTCTTTCATGTCTGATGGAGATGAAGGAGCAGATGAACTGAGGAGGTCCTGGTGGTAGAAGGTGTAAGGAGACATGTTGTGTATCTAGAAGTCTTGTTGTTGTCACAGCCCTTGATCAGGATCAATCACTTTATTCACGTTATCAAGAGTTTTCACATTAACTTGAATAAAGTTGACACTTTTCACACGATTGACATATTCCCATTATTCAAGTTTAAAAAAGGTTTCACGTAATTAGCTTTTTTCATAGTATTAGATTTGAATACTTTTCATGTTATTAGTGTGATTAATGTTATTTATTTTATTAATACCTTTTACCTTGATGACATCATTAACCGTACTCACATGATAAATAAACTGTTCTCGTTATTCATGTAATTATCTTTATTCCCTTTATTCATATTATTAAGACTTTTCATATTCTAAAAATGTTTCACATAATCGATGTTCTGTCCTGATGATTGTTTGGTGACACTGTGGGCGTTGTCTGCAGAGGAGGAGGAGGAGCTAAGAAAAGAGACCCGCCTTCTGCTCGGACTCTGTCTGGACTCTCGAGCTCGATACCGAGCGTCCACGTGGCGCCTGGACGCGGCGAGACGGGACTACGAGGACGCACTGTCCATCTGCCGCCAGGAGCAGGGAGAGACACACCCACAGGTAGAGACACGCCCACATGTCAGGGACACGCCCACAGGTAGAGACACAACCAAATGTTAGTGACACACCCAGAGGTAGAGACACGCCCACATGCCAGGGACATGCCCACAGGTAGAGACACACCCACATGTTAGTGACACACCCATAGGTAGAGACACACCCACATGTTAGTGACAGAACCACGTTTCAAGGACACACCCACAGGTAGAGACACGCCCACATGTCAGGGACACACCCACAGGTAGAGACACGCCCACATGTAAGGGACACGCCCACATGGTCACACCCACGGTAAAGACACGCCCACATGCCAGGGACATGCCCACAGGTAGAGACACACCCACATGTTAGTGACACACCCATAGGTAGAGACACACCCACATGTTAGTGACAGAACCACGTGTCAAGGACACACCCACAGGTAGAGACATGCCCACATGTCAGGGACACACCCACAGGTAGAGACACACCCACATGTTAGTGACACACCCACAGGTAAAGACACACGCACATGCCAGAGACACGCCCACATGTAGAGACACGCCCACGTGTGTCAGGGACACGCCCGCCGGTAAAGAGACCTTTTCGTTTACGTGTGATGTCATCGTCCTGTCGTCTCCTGTCAGACTCTGGTGCTGATGAACGACTTGGCCACCGTCCTGGATCTGAAGGGTTGTCATGACGACGCCCTGGCATTGGTCCAGAAGGCCGTGGATCTGAGCAGGTCTGTGGGACACCCGGACCAACATGTCCTGCTGGGGAACATGGCCGGCATTCTGCTGCACAAAGGTCAGGACAGGTGAATGTTTGTGGGGACACTTACTATGTGGGGACATTTAGTAAGACGGGACATTCTGTCTCTCGTCCATCAGGGCAGCTGGATGACTCGGTGCGGTTCTACCAGGAGGCTCTGGGTCTGGCACGGCAGGCCGGAGATCAGGAGGCCGTGGACAAGATCCAGGAGGGACTGAAGGAGGTGAAGAAGAAGAGGGAGCAGGGGACAAAGGAGGAGCAGGACGCTGCAGAGGACTGACGTCTCAGGGTGTCCAAAGGCAGACTGGAGGGTCCAGCATGTTAGTGACCCTTTGACCTTTCCCCAGAATGTCCTCACACTGCTGTTGTCTCTGTCCCCAGAGGATGAACCCTCCCATAAACACCAGGGCCCTGGACTATGAAGCAGGATTTGTGGTTTCTAGAAGATCTAGATTCTCCTCAGAGGATGAACCTCCGCCAGCTGCTGGAGCCCAACAGAACCAGCCTCACCAGTAAAGTGCTCCCAGTACCACAGACTGCATCTGCTTCACTAGTTTCCTGTTCACTGGCTGATGCACAGAAACTCAATCTACATTCAACAGACACATTAAGGTCTTTTCTTTAGTTGGTATTGTTCTTTGTGGTTTTCTACTTATGTTCATTTAGTATCTGACCTGTTTTCAAACCTCATTGTACATGTGTGTACTTATATCAAAATACAGTATAAATAGTGTTGTACCTGTTGTATTGTAAAGATATGAAGAATGAAGTTGACTTGCCTCTTTACAGTGTGTGTGTGTTTTATTTCCTGCAGTTCAGCTTGAAGCCACCAGGGTTTCACCTGAAAGACTCAAACTGTCACATAATGAGAATTCATGTAAATGACACGTGATGGAAACAGATGAGATCATATTCAGATCTGCTCTGGTTCATGAACAGGTTGACTATGAAACAATCCCAGATGTTTTACCAGATGTTCTTCCTGCATTTAGCAGCTGGAACTGTTTCTGTTATTCTGGAGGTTTCTTTCTGCTCAGATTTGTATTATTCAACAGTTTGATCCTCGGCTCTGCTGTCAGTCAAACTGCCCCCCCCCCTCATATCCAGAAGAAAAGCTGAGTTAACTGAACAGATTAAACCAGCATCATGTGACCACTTGGCCTGATTGGTCGGTGGAGTTCAGCTGGATAACTGGTCCCAGGTTCATGTTTCAGGACTGTGAGTTTCTGTCTGATTAAAACGTCTTCAATGTCCTCACTTATAAAATGTCCTCTGTCCACAATGTGCAAAGTGTCATTAACGACATGTGACACAACAAACAGTTCACACACACAGGTGAGTTCCCACAGAGTGACGCAGGTGAACTTCCTGTTGTGTTTACTGAACACATAGGATTCAAAGCACAGTGACGACAGTAAACAAACAGACAACACAAACAGGAATCAGTGTGCTGCTACACAAACAGCAGATTAGCTGCACACACACACACACAAGCGCACACCTTTACATTCCCATACATTCCCCCTTGGGACCACAACACGCAGGTGAAGCAGATGTTGTGTCAACAGGTTCATGAGCTGATATAAAAGCAGCTGCAGACGAAGGGCCAGGTTCTTCAGGACCACGGCTCCACGCTGACCAGGTGAGAACCTGAGCTCCACTGAAGGTCAGAGGTCACCGCTGCTCTCACTCAACATACACCTGATGATCACTTCACTTGTTTTGGTTTGATTGGCTGTGACCTCTGACCTGTGTGGAGCTGGATCACATGACCAACCTGGTTAACAGATTGTGTTTAAAGATGCTACGTAGCTAAAGTTAGCATTAACACGTTTGGAGGAGGAAGAGAAGTTAAAGCGTTGTACAGGGGGCGGGACTAACTGAGTGAAGGTTTGGTTGCCACGGTGACCTTCAGTTGATTTCTGTTGGACCTTTTTGTCTCTGTCTGCGTCTCCACCTCCTTTCTCTCCTCTTTTCTTCTATTCAGTCTCTCTCTCTCCCTCTCTCTCTGACTCTTTCTCCCTTTGTCTCTCCCCCGTCTCTCTCTCTCTCTCTCTCCCTCTCTCTCTGACTCTTTCTCCCTCTGTCTCTCCCCCGTCCCTGTCTCTCCTCTCTCTCTCCCTCTCTCTCTCCCCCTCCCTGTCTCTCTCTCTCTCTCTCTCTCTCTCCTCCCCCCCTCCCTGTCTCTCTCTAACTCTCTCTCCCTCTGTCTCTCTCCCTCTCTCTCCCCCCTTCCCTCTCTCCCCCTCCCTGTCTCTCTCTCTCTCCCCCTCCCCCTCCCCATCCTCTCTCTCTCTCCCCCCTCCCTGTCTCTCTCTCTCTCTAACTCTCTCTCTCTGTCTCTCTCTCTCCCCCCCTCCCTGTCTCTCCCCCATCTCTCTCGCTCTCTCTGTCTCTCTCCCCCCCTCCCTGTATCTCTCTCCCCCTCCCTTTCTCTCCCCCGTCTCTCTCTCTGTCTCTCTCCCCCCTCCCTTTATCTCTCTCTCTCTGTATCTCTCTCTCTCTCTCTCTCTCTCTCTCTCTCTCTCTCTCTCCCTCTGTCTCTCCCCATGTATCTCTCTCCCCCTCCATGTCTCTCCCCCATCACTCTCTCCCCCCCTCTCCCCCCTCCCTGTCTCTCTCTCTCTCCCTCTGTCTCTCCCCGTCTCTCTCTCTGTCTCCCCTCTCCCCCTCCCTGTATCTCTCTCCCCCTCCCTTTCTCTCCCCGTCTCTCTCTCTGTCTCTCTCCCCCCTCTCTTTATCTCTCTCTCTCTGTTTCTCTCTCTCTCTCTCCCTCTGTCCTTCCCCCCTGTCTCTCTGTGCCCCCCCCCCTCCCTGTCTCTCTCTCTGTCTCTCTGTTAGTTTCAGTCTCTTTCTGTGCTGCAGGGACGCTGAGGTAGGCTCCAACTCTTCCCTGTTTCACACACACACACACACACACACACACACACACACACACACAGAGTGTTATGTGTCCTCAGTTGGACGTTCATGTCTCTGAGGTAAAGTCAGAATTGTCTCCGTCCTTGTCCCCTCAGCTGCTGGACTCGGTGTAGGATCCATGTTGAAACGTTCACAGATGTTTATTCAGACACGTGAACAATCAAGATGACTCATCATAAATATTTCAAACTGACCTTTGACCTCCAGGTTGTGCTTCCTGAACTCACCTCTGACCCCTGACGGAGACATGAGCCATCATCCGGAGTCTGCGGGGCCCGGCGAGGCCCTCGGCCTGTCGGCAGTGAGTCTCAGCACCAAGCGACCAATAATCATAATAGTCAGACATGATGAACTGTTACCATGGTAACAGTTCATCATGTGACAAACGCTGAAATACTCAATAAACATTCATTCAATAGTAAATCAATACTTGATTAATCCCTGATCCATACCCAATCACCAGCACAGAGACGTGATCACATGACTGAAGCATCACTGATATAAACTGATTCAATAATAATAATCCTGTTCCCCTGTGAAGTAAAGTAGTATTTTACTTTGTAACATAGTATTTTCTACTCAGAGCTGTAACCTCTTGACCCTTGACCTTTGACGGACATGTCCTCACTCATCTCCCACAGTCTCTGTCTCCTCCTCCGCGTTGCCATGGTGATGAAGAAGAGGAGGACCTGAACAAAGTATTCGATGTTCAGTGTTTTCCGCAGATCTTCGATCCTGCAGCGTTCAGTCCAGCAGACAAATACCGAGTCTATGACGAGCAGGACTTTGAAGGTGAGACCTGGAAAGCTCAGATTCTTTATTTGGGTTCCGTCATCATCAGGGGCCTGCAGGAGGTCAGGGGGTCTCAGGAGGTTCTGGTGGTCTAAGTTTTAAAGGCTCTTTAAAGGGAGGTTGTTTGTAAGGTTTACATTATTTTGATTTTGATTTTTAGAGAAAATAGGAAAATCTGAAAAAGGTTGAGATTCTGAGAACATTTCAGAGGGTGGAACATCTGAAGTCTGCTTCAAGGGAACTTGTTCCATCAAGGGTTCCTGGGTGTTTCAGGGGTCATGAAGATGCATGTTCCCTTTCCCTGCTTAAAGGATCTGATAAGTGGACGATTAATGGATCCAGGTTCTTTAAAGGTTCCACTTCTGATCATAAAACCTCAAACATGCTCTGTTTGGTTCTGTCTCTACTGCAGATCACCGTCACTGTTCTGTCCAGGTCCAGCATCCTCTGTCCAAACCTCCTGCTGACGTCAAGAGGAAGAGGACCAATGAGGGCAGGAGGGATGGGAGGAGAGGCTCCGCCCCCAGCGCCGCGACCACCATAGAAGAAGACCAGGAGGAGGAGTCCTGCAGGTGAGGAGCACACCTGACACCTTGGTAACTTCAGGACTCGTCATCTTAACTCGTTACTCCTCCCCCTCACAGAGACCCGCCCACCACTTCTACCAATCAACACAGCCTCTCACGTGGCAGCACCATGATGAGCGTTGCCCCTGACGACACTGACGAGGTTGGAGCGTTGACGTCTGTCGACTTGGACGGAATCAAGAGTCAGTGAAGAAACACACACAAACACACAAACACAAAAATGGGATTTGTTGTTGCAGGGAGTTCTTATCACATTGATATTTGTTAAAATGTTCATGTTTGTGAGAATTAAATCAGGGACAGGCTGGTCCTGCATCTGATCATGGTCCTGACTTGAAAATGGGAGTTAACGTCTTTGGTCGTTTTTCTGCTGTGAAAAGCAATGGACAGATGAGGACATGGGGACAGAGAGAGGGAGAGAGGGAGAGAGGGAGAGAGGGAGAGAGGGAGAGAGGGAGAGAGGGAGAGAGGGAACTCAGGTTCCTCAGCTGGGGGACAAACAGTGTTTCTCTGAGATGTTTAGGGACAAATACAACGAGCTCAGTTTGGTCTGGATTTAGAAGTAGGAAGTTGTGGTTCATCCAGACTGTTGAACGAGCTGCTAGCCACAGACAGACGGACAGTTTGAGAGATGGACCAACAGACGGTTGAGATTGGATGAGGATTGATGTGGAAACAGATGTGAAGTGAGAGGACGCACTGAAACAGGCAGGGGGTGCTGTCAGCTGATCCTCACAACTGGACTGAGAAAAACCAATGTTCTCTTCCTGCATCAGAGAAACCTGAGACTGCTCACCTCGTTCAGAGTTCACGTCCCTGAAGCTCAGTCGAGCCTGAAACCAAATTAAATGAAAGAAAGTTCCCATGAGACAGAAAAACCAGAAGGAAGGAAGGAGGGGTGCGGCTTGACCCGAAGGAAAGAAGAAGCAAGGCAGTCAATGAGGAAATAAGGAAACTGTCCCCATCAGGGTTTTGACCGCTGTGCTCTGACCCCGCCCCCACATGTATGCCCCTCCCCTCAGGTCACCGATTGGACGATGCTCCAGGCGTGCGGCGTCACTTGGTGAGGCGGAGCTGCAGAGGACCAATCGTTCACATCAGCAAAGATCAGATCGTGGGTCAGTCCGAGCGCCGACCGGACCGAACGCCTCACGAGGTGAGTTGTGATGTCACAGTTAATAAAGTGCCCCGAGGTCAAATCCCTTTGTAAAATAACTTTTGGTTAAACACTTGAAGACAAAGAGAGTCGGCTCTGACGACTCGGCCGTCATGTTGACCTCTAACGATGTTCGCACAACTGAAGCCAACACATCTGGATCGCCCCCTGGTGGCTGACGATGGTATTGATCCTCATCTTCCTCATCTTCCAGCTCCTCCTCCTCTCACGGATGTTTGATCATGTTTCTGATCAGTTTGATTTTAATTAGTTATTTGATGATAAACATTCTGAGATGTCATGATTGACAGCTGACACTGACTCAGGATGCCACGCCTCCTCGGTGTGTGTGTGTGTGAGTGTGTGGGTGGGCGGGTGTTTGTGTGTGTGTGTGTGAGTGAGTGTTTGTGAGTGTGTGTGTTTGTGAGAGTGTGTGTTTGTGTTTGTGTGTGTGTGTGTGTGTGTGTTTAGTCCCTCAGCCTCAGAGGTGGGACATGTGATGTCACTCATGAGGTAAACCCAGAGTCTGTGTTGATTCAGTCTCGTCTTCACGATGGACAGTTTGGACATGAACAGTGGACACTCTGAGGTACAGGCGGATTTATCACGTCCGTGTTTAACTTTGTTTTACTTTGGTTTCTTTTAACCTGTTTTAGAATGTGTGCATGTGTGTGTGTGTGTGTGTGTGTGTGTGTGTGTGTGTGTGTGTGTGCGTATGTGTGTGTGCGTGTGTGCGTGTGTGTATTTAGTCGCTCAGTCACAGTGATTCTGTGTCTTCCTGTTTATAGAGTAGTGTCTCTTCAAAGTTTTATTTTGTGCTGATTCCTCCTCAGTCCTGACACACTGAGGTGGGACAGTAGAGGTGAGACAGAAGAGGTGGGACAGAAGAGGACAGAAGAGGTGGGACAGAAGAGGACAGAAGAGGTGGGACAGAAGAGGACAGGTGAGGTGGGACAGAAGAGGTTGGACAGAAGAGGACAGGTGAGGTGGGAGAGGTGAGGTTGGACAGAAGAGGTGGGACAGAAGAGGACAGGTGAGGTGGGACAGAAGAGGTGAGACAGAAGAGGTGGGACAGAAGAGGTGAGACAGAAGAGGTGGGACAGAAGAGGTGAGACAGAAGAGGTGGGACAGAAGAGGACAGCTGAGGTGGGACAGAAGAGGACAGGTGAGGTGGGACAGAAGAGGTGAGACAGAAGAGGACAGGTGAGGTGGGACAGAAGAGGTGGGACAGAAGAGGTGGGACAGAAGAGGTGAGACAGAAGAGGACAGGTGAGGTGGGAGAGGTGAGGTTGGACAGAAGAGGTGGGACAGAAGAGGACAGCTGAGGTGGGACAGAAGAGGTGAGACAGAAGAGGACAGGTGAGGTGGGACAGAAGAGGTGGGACAGAAGAGGTGAGACAGAAGAGGTGGGACAGAAGAGGACAGAAGAGGTGGGAGAGGTGAGGTTGGACAGAAGAGGTGGGACAGAAGAGGACAGGTGAGGTGGGAGAGGTGAGGTTGGACAGAAGAGGTGGGACAGAAGAGGACAGAAGAGGTGGGACAGAAGAGGACAGAAGAGGTGGGACAGAAGAGGACAGAAGAGGACAGAAGAGGGGACAAGGCTCAGTTTACCACAGCAGAATTAAACTTTGCTGTTATTTGCTGGCGTTGAGGTGGGTGCCCCCCCCGGTCTCAGAGTGTCCCAGGATCAGGACGAGCTCAGGACACTGACATCAACACAAATCCACACACATGTCCCACATAGAGACCTGTCAGCTGTGTGTGTGTGTGTGTGTGTGTGTGTGTGCAGGTGTTTGTGGAGCTGAACGAGCTGATGATTGACAGGAACCAGGAGCTGCAGTGGAGGGAGACGGCTCGATGGATCAAGTTTGAGGAGGAGGTGGAGGAGGAGACGGAGCGCTGGGGCCGTCCTCACGTGGCCTCGCTCTCCTTCCGCTCGCTGCTCGAGCTCCGGAGAACCATCTCCCATGGTGAGTGCTGCCCCCGCTGGGCAGACACTGTTACTGCACACTGATGATGTCACAGTGAGACCTCATGTTCTGTGTCTTCAGGGGCGGTGCTTCTGGACCTGAAGCAGAGGACGCTGCCGGACATCGCCCAGCAGGTGGCGGAGCAGATGGTGATCTCAGATCAGATCAAAGCTGAGGATCGGACCAGTGTCCTGAGAGCTCTGCTGCTCCGACACAGGTCTGTCCATCATCTGTCCATCATCTGTCCATCATCTGTCCATCATCTGTCCATCATCTGTCCATCACCTGTCCATCATCTGTCCATCACCTGTCCATCACCTGTCCATCACCTGTTCATCATCTGTCCATCATCAGTCCATCATCTGTCCATCATCTGTCCATCATCAGTCCATCATCTGTCCATCATCTGTTCATCATCTGTCCATCATCAGTCCATCATCTGTCCATCATCTGTCCATCATCAGTCCATCATCTGTCCATCATCAGTCCATCATCTGTCCATCATCTGTCCATCATCTGTCCATCATCTGTCCATCATCCATACACCCAGAGTGTTCTCATGTCTTCTCCTTGTCTCTGTCGTCAGTCATCCCAGTGATGAGAAAGATCACAGCTCGTTCAGCAGGAACATCTCTGCTGCCAACATGGCCGCCCTGATTGACAAACACAATGGCCAATTAGAGCTCCCCCAAAACCTGACCAATCACAAAGAGGCTGACCCAGAGAAGACCAAGGTAAAACAAAGACAGACCACGACATCAAATCCATTCACAAATAAAGAAGTTGGACATGGTCCTGAACAGTGGCGGCTGGTGATAACATGTATCGGGGGGGGTGCAGTGGTGGGGGGTTCCATCCTTCATGGAACTTCTCAACCTGCCAACATCCTTTGCCTCATTGTGTCTAAGTGACACATATTTCATGCAGTTTGTATTCTTCACAGAGATGTTTCAGGTCTCACACCCAGGTGGTTGTCCACTGTACCTCCGTGCCGACACAGTAAACTGGTGAACCAGTAAAAGACGTTAACACCACCTCCAGTTGTGCAGTCGGTGCCGCCTCATTGTTGTGTACGTTGGCAAACAGGGTGAAGTGAGTCTCTCTGGAAGAACACCAGCTCAGTCTGGTCCCAGTAGAACGTCAGGTCCAGAGAGGGAGTGATGCTGTGGCAGATGACCAGTCCAACTGGGAGTCATCAGTAAAGCAGTGGTTAGGATTTAGCTTTTCAAATGAGTAAATGTAAACATTTGTAAAGATTCTGAGTTTTTTTTTGTGGCGTGTCCAGAGAGAAGCCCCGCCCCTCTGTCACCCCAGATCCAAACATGAAGCAAAGCTGATGCAGAAGATCCCGGAGAGAGCTGAGGCCACCGTGGTTCTCGTAGGTATGCATCACGAAAGTACACACCGTATACACATCATGTACTACTTGAATGTGTGTAGTTGGGTCACAGAATCCCTCTTCTGTGTCTGCAGGCAGTGTGAGCTTCCTGGATCAGCCCTCCATGGTGTTTGTGCGGCTGCAGGAGGCGGTCCTGCTCGAGTCTGTTCTGGAAGTCCCCGTCCCGGTGAGGTTCCTGTTCCTGCTGCTGGGCCCCCCCGTCACCAACGTCGACTATCACCAGATCGGACGCTCCATCTCCACCCTCATGTCAGACAAGGCGAGTCCCCACAGCCTCGAGAGACGCTCTGCTACCGCAAAGCTTCATAATACATGTTGTATAATGAATTCTACCTCCTCAGCACTTCCATGAGGCAGCGTACCAGGCTGACGACCGCCAGGATCTGCTGACCGCCATCAACCGCTTCCTGGACTGCAGCGTGGTCCTGCCGCCCTCGGAGGTGGATGGCGACGAGCTGCTGCACTCGGTCGCTCGCTTCCAAAGAGAAATGCTCCAAAAGAGGGAGGAGGAGCAGGGCAGCAAACTGCAGGAGAAACCGTCCAGTCTTCAGCAGCATGAAGGTCCGTTATCAGCTTTGTTCTTATGTCAGTGAACATGTTTCATTAGCAGTTATGAAGTCGGATATTGTCGTCCCTTCCTGCTCAGTTAATAGTCGCCATCTCTCTGTGAAAGTGCTCATCTTCATATGTCGCCAGAATAAGACTAAATGTTTCCTTCTTATTGTCTAACCCTAACCCTAACCCTAACCATCAACTGTGATTTATCAGATTCCCTGGTTCCCTCCACACCCAGCGAGGAGCCCCTGAGGCGATCGGGGCGTCTGTTTGGAGGTCTGATCCAGGACATGGCTCGACGTTACCCTCAGTACCTCAGTGACCTCAGAGATGCTCTGAACCCTCAGTGCATGGCTGCCATCATCTTCATCTACTTTGCTGCCCTGTCACCTGCAATCACCTTCGGCGGACTGTTGGGTAAGTCTTCATAGACACCCAACTCTGTCACGAGGTTGAACCAGATGTTTATTTGATGATAACAAACAATCACCAGACATTGTTTTAGACTTTGTATTGTTGCTGTGATCGCTGACCTTTGACACAGGTGAGAAAACCGAGGGCCTGATGGGTGTGTCAGAGCTGATTGTTGCCACGGCGATGCAGGGCATCGTGTTCAGCGTGTTGGGTGCTCAGCCGCTGCTGGTGATCGGCTTCTCAGGACCGCTGCTGGTGTTTGAAGAGGCCTTCTTCACTGTGAGCTCACCGGACTCTCTTCACACCTGTTTCAATATATCATGTCTGAGGACATATCGTGTTGTAGAGATCGATGGACACGCAAGGTTTTAGTGAGAACTGCTTTCACCAGATCTCTAACTATGATGGTATCTCACGGTTCTATCGTGAGTCAACACAATGTTCACTTGAGGGATTTTCGGACCTTCGTTTTACCACACAACCTTAGAATGGCCAGATGGTGAGTAGATGGAAACTCTTTTCCTCATCTGTATCTTCAGTCTGTCAACCCAGTATAAGAATTAGGACTTCCACACAGTGAAGTAAAGGAGCAGTGAGGCTGTCAGAGAAGAGAGGGGCCTGGTGTCCAATCAGCACTTTGTATCCGTAGATACCGAAGTTTGGGAATAATGAATTTTTTTGGGCAAGATAATGAGTAGTTTTGATAAAGCTGTTATGCAGATGATGGTGTATTGTACATCTCAAATAAGCTTTAACATTTGAAAACCATAATTGGTCAAACCGATGAATTGAACTTTATTACTGTTATATTTCATTAATTACAGATATTTTCACCTACCTCCTTAAAGGTCAGGGATTTTCCATCAAAGCAAAGTATCTTACCTGGTCTTTTCCTTCTGTATAGTTTTGTAAAAGCAATGGGATCGAGTACTTGACGGGCCGGGTGTGGATCGGGTTCTGGCTGGTGCTACTGGTTCTGCTCACTGTGGCCTTTGAGGGAAGCATCCTTGTTCGCTTTGTCTCCCGCTTCACTCAGGAGATTTTCTCCTTCCTCATTTCGCTCATTTTCATCTACGAGACTTTCGCCAAAACGGTCAAGGTAAAGCCAGAGAGCAACTGTGCATATTCAAAAGTAACAGGAATTATGTGGTGCGTGTTGAGATTACAGATTGATTTATACATTAAGATTATTTCATGTTGAAGTCTGAGTGGGTGTGAATTAAAGGTTCTGATGTAGACAACAGTATCTGTTAATACAACACAGAGCAGCACTGGAGGTGTTCTATTTGTCTTGGTCCTTTCTAGATCTTTCAGGAGCATCCTCTCAAAAACTGTTACCATGGAAACAACACAGCATCTCCATTGCTCTGCAACTATACAACTGTTGCTGGGAATCCTGGGAAGGTTGTTGGAGAGCCCAACACTGCCCTGATGTCGTTACTGCTCATGGCGGGAACGTATTTCATCGCTTTCTACCTCCGCAAGTTCAAGAACAGCTCCTTCTTCCCCGGCAGGGTCAGTACATTCAGGCACAGGTACATGTTCAGGTACATGCACGGGTATTTGCATGTACATGTACATGACGGTGTAATAAGTGTTTCTGATATTCAAAGTCTAAATGTGAGGTCTCACTTTTCTGATTTAAGCTCCGTAGGATCATCGGAGACTTTGGGGTCCCCATTGCTATCCTCATCATGGTGTTGGTGGACTACAGTGCGGAGGACACCTACACCCAGGTCAGACCAGAGCATGTTTAAGACTCATCAAGACATCTGTGTGAATACCTCTGTTGAATTGACTTCTTTCTGTTGACTGACAGAAACTCAGTGTGCCCAGTGGATTCTCTGTCTCCAGTCCAGAGAAGCGTGGTTGGGTGATTTCTCCTTTGGGATCGGACGGGCAGTTCCCCATTTGGATGATGGGCGCAAGCATTCTGCCGGCCATCCTCGTCTTCATCCTCATCTTCATGGAGTCCCAGATCACAGCGTACAACACTCTCTTCTTCTTGTCTTGTTGTTTTTTTGGTCTCGGAATGAAGTGTTAATGTCATTTCCCTGCTTCCGTCAGACTGATTGTCAGTAAAAAGGAGAGGATGCTGGTGAAGGGAACTGGTTTTCACCTGGACCTCCTCATCATCGTGGTGGTGGGTGGAATCTCAGCTCTGTTTGGTTTGCCTTGGCTGTCAGCTGCGACAGTTCGGTCCGTCACACACACCAACGCCCTCACCGTCATGAGCAAAGCTGTGGCCCCTGGCGACAAGCCCCGCATCCAGGAAGTGAAGGAGCAGAGGGTGACTGGCTTCCTGGTGGCTGTGTTAGTGGGTATGAGTCTGAGTCCTTCTGCGACTGATCAGGGATCAATGCTCGTGCTACAACTTCTGATCTGGTCCCTGCTCCTCGTCTCAGGTCTGTCCATCGTGATCGGAGAGGTTCTGCGTCAGATCCCTCTAGCTGTGCTTTTTGGGATCTTCCTCTACATGGGTGTGATGTCCCTGAACGGGATCCAGCTCACCGAGAGGCTCATCCTGCTGCTGATGCCCTCAAAGTACCACCCGAATCAAAGCTACGTCCGCAAGGTTAGACCCGCCCCCTGACCAGGGACCAAAACATCCGTCACTGAGAGAGCTGTGAAACTGGGTCACATGATGTGGACACCTGTCTCTTGTCTGACAGGTACGGACGTTCAGAATGCACATGTTCACTATCGTCCAGCTGACCTGTCTGTCTCTGCTGTGGGTCGTCATGGCGACGGCAGCAGCACTAGCTTTCCCCTTCGTGTTGCTGCTGACGATTCCTGTGAGGATGCTGCTGCTGCCTCGTGTGTTCAGCCGCAGGGAGCTGCAGAGTGTGAGTCCCACGTCCTCCACCTGACATCACATCAAGCTGGTTTGTGCCAGTTTGTTACCAAGTGAAACCAGAGTCACACAAAGTCGCACTAACTGACCTGAACAGATTGTTGGTGTTGGATTTGAGAGACATGGCTCAGCTGACACGTCTGTGGTTTTCGTCTGTCTGACACATGACACCAAACGAACATCTCTTGAGAAGCAGTTTTAATAAAACTTGTCTGTGATGTCGGCCTGTGTTTACATGTGATTAACGTGTCGTACATGTGTGTAATGTATGTGGTAAATCTGACTGTTGCCATGACGCTGGGCTCTTCCCTGTGCTCCTGCAGCTGGATGCTGACGACATGGAGTCTCCCCTGGAGGAGAAGGAGGGGCAGGACGAGTACTCACAGCTGCAGGTGCCCGTGTGACCCGGCAGCAGCGTGATGATTGGTCGACCTTACTAGATGGACTGATCCTGCGCCCCCCCCCTTCAGTAGCATCCATCATGTACCCTGTAGGAGGGAGGGGGGGGGTTGTTCTGGTTCTTAGTTCTTAGATCTGGTTCAGAGCGGGTTCAGGTCTGGTTTAGTTCTGGTTCAGGTCGGGTTAGTTACAGTTCAGGTCTGATTTACTTCTGGTTCAGGTCTGGTTCTGTCTCTCATTAACTGAAACCCTCTGTCGTATGTGTAACTGTTTGTTTCTTCATCAATAAACATAAATTATCTGATTAGGTTTTATTTTCTCATTGTCTCACATTTAACTAATTTATTCAACTGTGACATTTTACTGATTCAATACATGTTTATCAAAACATCATAAAGTTGTTCATATAAGAAGAAACACTGACACCTGCTGGTCACTTCAGTCATAGTCACATTTAACGAGGTGTTACTCACCAACATGATCACATGACTAAAACAGACATAATGGTTTCCATGGTTACCTCCGTCACAAAGCATCTCAGTGAAACCTGAGCAGGTGGAGACATGTGGACACCTGAGCCGGCTGCTGAATGATAGATGGAGGCGGTCAGAGATCCTGCTCAGGTTCCTGAACCAGGAGAGGACGGGACAACACACAACTGAACCAGGAGAGGACGGGACACACCTGAACCAGGAGAGGACGGGACAACACACAACTGAACCAGGAGAGGACGGGACAACACACAACTGAACCAGGAGAGGACGGGACACACCTGAACCAGGAGAGGACGGGACAACACACAACTGAACCAGGAGAGGACGGGACACACCTGAACCAGGAGAGGACGGGACAACACACAACTGAACCAGGAGAGGACGGGACAACACACAACTGAACCAGGAGAGGACGGGACAACACACAACTGAACCAGGAGAGGACGGGACAACACACAACTGAACCAGGAGAGGACGGGACAACACACAACTGAACCAGGAGAGGACGGGACAACACACAACTGAACCAGGAGAGGACGGGACAACACACACCTGAACCAGGAGAGGACGGGACAACACACAACTGAACCAGGAGAGGACGGGACAACACACAACTGAACCAGGAGAGGACGGGACAACACACAACTGAACCAGGAGAGGACGGGACAACACACAACTGAACCAGGAGAGGACGGGACAACACACAACTGAACCAGGAGAGGACGGGACAACACACAACTGAACCAGGAGAGGACGGGACAACACACACCTGAACCAGGAGAGGACGGGACAACACACAACTGAACCAGGAGAGGACGGGACAACACACAACTGAACCAGGAGAGGACGGGACAACACACAACTGAACCAGGAGAGGACGGGACAACACACAACTGAACCAGGAGAGGACGGGACAACACACAACTGAACCAGGAGAGGACGGGACAACACACAACTGAACCAGGAGAGGACGGGACAACACACAACTGAACCAGGAGAGGACGGGACAACACACAACTGAACCAGGAGAGGACGGGACAACACACAACTGAACCAGGAGAGGACGGGACAACACACAACTGAACCAGGAGAGGACGGGACAACACACAACTGAACCAGGAGAGGACGGGACAACACACAACTGAACCAGGAGAGGACGGGACAACACACAACTGAACCAGGAGAGGACGGACAACACACACCTGAACCAGGAGAGGACGGGACAACACACACCTGAACCAGGAGAGGACGGGACAACACACACCTGAACCAGGAGAGGACGGGACAACACACCTGAACCAGGAGAGGACCGGACCCTCACACCTGAACCAGGAGACAACAGGACCGCGCTCCGAGGCTTCACCAGGTAGCGGCTCTTTTATGTTTCTTTCACATGTACGTTGGGGGACATCATGTTCGTGGGAAACGTGACGTTTTTACAGGAGAGTGAAGACGTCCACGTTTCTGCTGCTCACTGACTCGTCTCCTTAGAAAAATTCAAATAAAGTTCTGTGGGTTTGAATGATGGAGTTCGTGATTCTGTGAGCATCTTTAGAAACTTGTTTAAACTCATCAGTCTATTTTATTGTTATTGTGACCAAGACTGGGTCAGTAGTCAGGCCCCAGCCCCAGGCATCAGGGGATTCAGGCTCAGGTGAGTCCAGTGTTCAGTCTGACCTGTTTACCTGCGACAGGTGATGGTGTCAGGATGTCTGAGGCGAGGCAGCGAACTCTGTCCACCTCTGGCGAGTCTCTTTATCAGATCCTGGATCTGGAGAGGGGCTGCAGCCATGATGATATCAAGAAGTCCTACAGGTGAGTGAGTTCATTTTCAATCTCTGTCGTCCACTTCTGGAGCTTCAGTTGTAATCCTAACATGCTGACCTGTGACAGGAAACTGGCATTGCGCTACCATCCTGATAAAAACCCAGAGAACCCAGACGCCGCTGAGAAGTTCAAGGAACTGAACAGCGCTCACGCCGTCCTGTCCGACCTCACCAAGAGGAACATCTACGACTCGTACGGTTCCCTAGGACTCTACGTGGCCCAGCAGTTCGGAGAGGACAACGTTAACACGTATTTCATGTTGTCCACCTGGTGGGCTAAGGTGAGGGGGCAGGGCTTACAAAGTCCCAGAGTCTGACCTGAGGGGGGCGCTGACGCTGTGTTTGTGTGTCAGGGTCTGTTCGTGGTGTGTGGCGTCCTGACCGGATGTTACTGCTGCTGCTGCCTCTGCTGCTGCTGCAACTGCTGCTGCGGGAAACTCAAGCCCACGCCTGCCGGGGAGGGGGCGGAGCCTGACTACGTCTCCCCTGACGACCTGGAGGAAGAGATACGCAACGACCTCGGCAATAGTGAGACAACAGGATCTGAGCTTTGTCCGTCAGCTTTAACATTAAATCAAACACTGAAAATAAGCTTATTTAACATTAAATATTGATGTAGTTAAGTTTAAGGGATAATCTTTAAAGTTAAGGGATTTCAAACGGTTACAATTTGAAAACTGATCAAATAAAATGAAAAGGATCCCTTTAGCTTACATTAAAAGGAATGGCATGGCTTTAATGGTATTAAGTCAAGTTTGAGGGTTTTCCCCCTTAAGGTTATCAATAATCATTAATAATAATAATAACTAGGTCTTTGAAGCAGCACTGTGTGGCCCTGAGCGCTGACTCAGGACCTGAAGTGGCTGCGGGGCGGTCGGGAACCGGCTGAAGTGGCTCCATGTTTTGTACATTCATCGGCTGATTGGTCCGAGTGTGGACCAGCAGGTTGAGGGTTCGACTTCTGGATGATCCTTTTACTATGTCTGTCCCTGATTGTTTCCTGTCTCTTTCAAAATAAAAAAAGGTTTTGATTTGTAAGGCGCTGCTCAGGCCCGAGGTCCTGAGGCCATGATGTCATAAGATAACAAAGGTTTTTCTGGTTTTTCTTTCAGATGTTGAGACTCCGATCGTTCAGCAGCCGACAAACGCCGGAGAGAAAACTCAGCTGATCACTGACGGACATCGAAGATACGGAGACACCTTCACATGAAGCTGACAGGAAACAGGAACCACTGCTGCAGTCCCACACCTGACCACCTGAAACCAGAGACCTGGAACTTCTAACAAGTCTGAACCAGAACCAGCTTAACGTCAGCCAATAAGAGGCCCCGCTATGTCTTAAAGCAACAGTCTGACATGACCTTATATATATATATATATATCTGTCTGTTCATTAACAGATGAAAACATTATTTGTTCAGACTGTTCCTTTAATTCAACTCTGATTCTGGTTCTCTCACTTCATAAATAAAGGTTAAGATTTAGAAAATAAATAAATCTGATTTAAATTATGTTTTAATTTGTAGTTTGTTGCATTTTTATTAGGTTTCTTTTATTTGTGAATAATGTTCAGAGTGTGACATGATGTCTCCTGTAATCACATCTGTCCAGCAGAGGGTGCCGTTATGATTGGACTCATTTATCGAGATGTTGTGTTGCTGTGTGTTGAAATATAAAATATATGATGTTATAGTTGTCCATGTGATTTTTTTTTGTGTTCCATCTGAATCTGAACTTTCAGAAAACTTAACATTCAACACATTTCATGTGTCATACTCCTACTGTCCATCAGATGTCCCCAGACTTTCCTCTTGTCTCCTGGCCAGTGGAGAACCCCCCCCCCTCTCATCGCTGCAGTCATGGTGATACTTCCCTCAGACTTCAGATGCTCTAATGTCGTGACAGATGGAATCAAAACTTTGAGCCAAGCATCAAATTAAAGTTTGCATTTTGAATTAAAAGGGACAGAAAGATTTTGAGATGATCTTTGGATGAAAGTCATAAAATAATAAAAAATAAATATCAAACCCAACTCTGACCAGCAGGGGAAGCTGCAGCCTCCTCAGCGTCTCTGACACTGAACTGTCCCTTTAAGAATCTGTCCTGCCTCCTGACTTTGACCCCCCCCCCTCTGTCAATTGTGACCTTTGACATATAAGGACTTGTCGGCACGGCAACAGCTGACGTCTGTCCGTCTAAAAACAGACTCACAGTTCTCACACTGCTGTGCACAGACCCACAACACCACAGACCCGCAACGACACAGACCCGCAACACCACAGACTCACAACACCATAGACCCACAACACCACAGACTCACAACACCACTGCTGCTCCTTCATTTCTTTTTTCTCTCATCTCTTGCGGACCCTGCCCTCTCCCGGTGACGGGTGTCTCCCCCTGGTGTCGGGTGTCACTCAGTGTCATGGAGAGTCTGGAGAAGCAGCTCATCTGTCCCATCTGTCTGGAGACGTTCACCAAGCCGGTGGTCATCCTGCCGTGTCAACACAACCTCTGTCGCAAGTGTGCCAATGACGTCTTCCAGGTGAGGGCGTGAAAGAGTCTACCCACCTGAGAACTTGTATTGATCAGCAGCGACTGTTGATTTCCTCAAGGACCACGTTTATTTAGTTTTGATCATATTTCTGTTTCGTTCTGATGATGATGTTGTGAACTATAAGCTCATTATGTTTGTTGTTGTCTGGACACGTGACAGCAGAAATCAGACGATCATGAGATGATCCACATCTGGATCATGAGGATAAAACAGCTGTTCTGTTTTTATATATTAATGTTGCTGCTGTACAGCATTGTGAGACGGCGTTGAAGCTCCTTTCCTCATCATTTATAGAGTAGAACAGATCATATTAAGAAACACTTCAGGTAATATCACTCAGTTCAGAAGGTTCCTAAGTCAAATGGACTAGTTGAATTCCCCCTGAGTGAGTCCATAGGGTTAGGGTTAAGGCCGCTGTATGCTTCTCCGACTCCGTTGAGGACGGACGGACGGATCGGACGGACACTTTTGATTTATAGTTCCCCCGTCGCTGAAAACAATTGGGAGCCAGGACAGTAGGGGGCGCAACGGACGACGAGCTAAGAGAAGCCTACCTCATGAGTTCTCAGAAGAAGTCCACATTGTTTATCTACCTGCTCCCGGCTTTCCACACACACAGTGTACGATGGTAACTAAATAAAATAAAGTGACACCCAGCGGGTCATAATGTTTATGTTGTCGTGTCTTAGCGCAGCGGTTCCCCGGTCATGTTTCTGAACTGCGATGCTAATTCCACAGCTTGAAGCTACACGGAGGTAGCTCAGCTTCCACACACAGTCAGCAGGAACTCCCGATACTAACTACTACCAAGTGTTTACTTCTGACCTGACGGTGTTTGAGAAACAGTGTCATGACAGCCGTTTATTATTATTAAAGTCAGCGGGTTTTTGCACAGTTACCACCGCAGTTAGCATGGTGGCTAGCACCGCTAGCACCGTTATGATAGGGCTTTATAACCGTATGTGACCGTACACACATGCCGTTAGTGCTCTAACCAGCCACCGTCAGCCAGACATCTCCACTGGCTCAACACACTTTGTCACATTAATCATAGAGTCGTAGTTGTGTTTGGGTTTATTGTGATATAGGGAAGGAAACAGGAAGTTTGAGGTCCAGAAATATCATTAGCGGACGATAGCAGACCAATCACAGCCGAGGGCTATCCGTAGGCTCTCCGCCATGCCGACGTGAAGTTAGAAAAATCAGAGGTGCAGGAAAAGCTCTCCGAGGCGCTCGGAGTGGGCGTGTCTCTGTCCGTGTCCGTCCATGTCCGTCAAGACGGAGACAAAACGTAGAAGCATACAGCGGCCTTTAGTCCTCCCACAGCATCATGGGAACTTCCAAAGCTTCTCCATGAAGAGGGGATAATTGAGACCTCGCTACCTGTGTTTGGCCCCGCCCCCTGCAGGCGTCCAATCCCTACCTGTCGACGAGGAGCGGCTCGACGGTGACATCAGGAGGTCGTTTCCGCTGCCCGTCCTGTCGCCATGAGGTGGTGCTGGACCGCCACGGGGTCTACGGCCTGCAGAGGAACCTGCTGGTGGAGAACATCATCGACATGTACAAACAGGACAGCAGCAGGTAGCGCTCCCCGGACATTAGACTACAAGGAACCACAGCTTCAGAGAAAAGTTTCTAACTGTGGACATGAAAAACAAGTGTCAAGCACAGAGAGATACCAGAGTCAGCCAAGTTAAACCTCTCTCTCTCTCTCTCTTCTCTCTCTCTCTCTCTCTCTCTCTCTCTCTCTCTCTCTCTCTCAGTAAACCATCCTCTGTGGTAAAGGTCGATCAGCCGATGTGTGTTGATCATGAGGATGAAAGAATCAACATTTACTGTGTGAGCTGCAGCGCCCCCACCTGTTCACTGTGTAAAGTGTTCGGAGCGCACAAAGAGTGTGAGGTGGCTCCACTTGACACCGTCTTCACCGCACAAAAGGTCATCGCACACACAATGACGCTTGCTCTGTTTGCCAGATGACCTGTACTCCTGTATAACACAACTTCTTCTTCATCCATAGAGAGTTTAACACAAGTGTGTGTCTGTGTGTAGGCGGAGTTGACGGACTGTATCTCCATGCTCGTTGGGAATAACGAGAGGATTCAGACGATCATCGGTCACCTGGAGGAATCCTGCAGATCTGTTTATGTGAGTTCATCCACTTCAGCTGAGGTTCACACCTTCTTCAGCTGAGGTTCACACCTTCTTCACTGAGGTTCACACCTTCTTCAGCTGAGGTTCACACCTTCTTCAGCTGAGGTTCACACCTTCTTCAGCTGAGGTTCACACCTTCTTCAGCTGAGGTTCACACCTTCTTCAGCTGAGGTTCACACCTTCTTCAGCTGAGGTTCACAGCCGTTGTGTTTTCAGGAGAACGGCAGCAGACAGAAGTCGAAGGTGTGCGAGACCTTTGATCACCTGTTCGCTCTCCTGGAGGAGAAGAAAGGTGAGATGACCCTGAGGATCAGCTCTGAACAGGAAGATAGACTCGACAACATCCGAGGTCTGAGGAGGAGGTACAGCGAGCACATGGACGCTGCTGCTCAGCTGCTGGAGAACGCCATCCACACGCTGGACGAGTCGGAGATGGCCGTGTTCCTGCAGGTGGGATTCTCTTTCAGGCGTTTCAAGCTCCAAGGAGAAAACACACGTTTCATGAGAATTATTAACTTTGATTTGTGTCCCACAGACGTCCAGACCTCTGCTGCAGAAGTGAGTCTTTAACTTCACATCACTTCACATCATTGAGTATTTTCTGTTTATTGATTATTTGCTATTTGTTGATTATTTGCTGTTGATTGATTATTTTCTGTTTATTTTCTGTTTATTGATTATTTTCTGTTTGTTGATTATTTGCTGTTGATTGATTATTTTCTGTTTGTTGATTATTTTCTGTTTATTGATTATTTTCTGTTTGTTGATTATTTGCTGTTGATTGATTATTTGCTGTTGATTGATTATTTGCTGTTGATTGATTATTTTCTGTTTATTGATTATTTTCTGTTTATTGATTATTTTCTGTTTGTTGATTATTTGCTGTTGATTGATTATTTGCTGTTGATTGATTATTTGCTGTTTATTGATTATTTGCTGTTGATTGATTATTTGCTGTTATTGATCAGGATCATGGAGGGAACCAACACGTCTCACCTGGATAAACTCCAACACGGATACGACAACATGGAACTCTTCACTGCTGACATTAGACTTCAGAGACAAGCGCTGAGCAGCATAGCCTTCATCAGAGGTAACAGACGTGTGCTAATGTCATGGGACACGCTAATGCTACAGATGCTGTATGGAAACATTCTAATGTGTCCAAATGCTAACACATAAGCATGCTAACAAAGGTATTGAAATGGCTTAGCATGCTAAAAAGCAAACCTATTCTAACAGGAAGCTGATGTATTGACTAAAGCTGCATGGTAGATGCTACATCGTTAACATGTCAGTCTATGAATATGGAGCTCCTGTACTGTTTGCTAATGTGTTAGCATGTAGCTAACCTTGAGTTTCCTCTCAGCTGATGAGGACGATGAGATCAGAGTGACGTCACCAGGGGGTGGAGCTGAGTCGCAGCCGCCTGCAGCCAATCAGCAGCCGCTTCTTCCACCTGCAAAGCTCTCATCCCCCACCCCTCAGGGACCCTCAGAGACCACACCCACGATCACGCATCATACAAGAAACCCCACCCCTTCATCTTCCAGTCAGACCACGCCCAATCTACCCCCGCCCACTGCAAGCCCCACCCCTCAGGTAGGATCATGAACGCTCTAATCAATGGATCTGATTGGATAATGTGTTGACTGGCTGTGTGCGATTGACAATATTAATAATAAACTTTATTTGTACCTTTCATACAACAAATTCAGCTCAAAGTGCTTTGGATCGGTATAGATAAAACATGTTAATAAAAAGAAACATAAAATGTAATTCATAAAAGAGAACAGATCTTAAAGGGATAGTTCCCACATTATCTACGCCCCTCTCAAATGGGGGGTGGCTGTGTTTGAGTCCATAAAACCCTTCTGGAGTCTCAGGTGAAGTTACTGGTGACTGAGTCTTCAGACGTTATAAAACATGTCTCCATTCTCCTCATGTGATGTCATAGAGATCATTGTCTCCCAGTCAGAAGCTCCATGTGTCTGTGATGCTCTGACGGCTGCAGCTGTTCTGTGAGAAGCTTCGAGTTGCATTTGACTGTCGGGCTGGAAGAGACTTGGGTCCAAGGAGCAGAATGAGACATGTCCTGTCCTGTTGCATCACGTTAAAGGATCGCTCACCAGTTACTGATTCTGCTGCAACACTGTTTACCCCTGACACGTTTCATTTTTGGATGAACTACCCCTTTAAGAAACTTAAGAACATGTTAAAAGAGGAGAGAATGACTAAGAAAGTGATTTTTGGGGATTTGTGGTTTGAACCTCTGACAGAGTTGCTGCAGATGTTCTCCTCAGTGTTCTAGAGGGAACATCGTTCTCTAGAGACTGGGTCGGTTCAGATCCTTGTGTGTGAGGAGGAGAACCTGGGAGGGTTCTCTATTGTTTCTATTTATTTATTATTGATGGATTGATTATTGTTTGATTGCTGCTGCAGATTGAGTCTGATCAGAACGAGTTGAGCGACAGAGACGGCCAGAGACACGTGTTCTCCTTCAGCTGGCTCAACCAGAAGTGAAACACGTCTCCATGTCTCTGATGAAGTCACATCTTGTCAACGGACAAAAACTGCTCAATTTCTTCTGTCAAATAAAAGATTTTCCCAGAGTCTGTTTGAAATTCTTGGCTGAGTGACGGTTACTAACAAGGTCTACTGACTATCTATCATTTATCAGTTAAACTTGATTTATTTACTCTCATATTCACTAAAACTACAAATACAAACTTTTAACAGGAAATTACACATCAGAGTCAGAGGTGACATCACTTCCTGCCCTTGGACAAAGTGTGAGATCAACCAAATAATATTTCCAAATTGGAGGAGAAAGACAAAGTGTGTTCTTCACCATCAGCCGACACCATGATCACGATGTGTGAGGGAGACAAAATAAAGGTCAAAGATGTTTGCACAGTTTAATTCAAATGTTCTGTGATGATCACAACTGTTTATTATAACAGAGAATCCAGATATTAAACAGATCCATCCAACAACATAGATCTCAGCAGAGAGGGTTCACTCCAACACCTCTTTTGAATTTCATTTGATTTGTTCCATTTGGTACGAAGTCGTCACTCGTTGAAGAGAGTGAACTCCGTCACATGATCTCTATCTCCCGAAGGCGTCCATCATCCTGCGGATGCTCGGCCTGCTGGGCGACCTGCTCGGCCCTCGCCATCTGCAGAACCTCCCTGAGCAGGTGGAACGTCAGGTCCAGGGAGATGGGGGGTTCCTCCGACCTCTTCTCCTTCACCCCGGCCTGCAGGGGGCGCT
>JBAMIH010000025.1:985373-1037873 GCA_038501795.1 Pseudopleuronectes americanus | reverse complement strand
ACCTTGAGACCAGGAGACCAGGTCCACCTCAGTCCAGGTTCTGGACATCTGGTTCTTTCTCCTGCTGAACATCAAAATAAAAGCTGGTGCTGAAAAGCAACAACTTTATTTACTTTTTCTTTTATTGAAAATATGCTTTTGTGTTTGTGGCCCTGATGATAATATACGTAAAATATGCATTTATATAATATATGTCTATATAATAAACATGTATTTTGTATGAACAGTTGCAGATGTCCTGCTCACTCCAACACATTCCATCAAGGTACAAACACACACACACACACACACACACACACACACACACACACACACACACACATGCTGTAGGCGGAGTCTTATCTTCTCATCAGTATTTTTAAATCACAATCTGTAACTGATCACATGACGTGAATGTGATCAAAATGGCTTCTGTGAAATCGATCAGGGATCAAACACATCATGTGTAGTAAGTGTGTTTCTCCACCAGGTGGCGGAGCTGCGTCGTGCACCGTCCGCAAAACAGAATACGCCTTCGAGGTAAGAACTGTTTGAAACAAATGTCTCCAACCTCGTTTATTTAAACATTTTGCTACAAACATTTCCATTTATTATATTCTAGAAATATGTATGTATTTATCTTTTGCTTCCGTACATGGATCTGATGATGTTTGTTTTTCCGTCAGATGGCGAGTTCCAACATCCGATACGGAGAAGGAGTCAGTCGGGAGATCGGCATGGTAACCGACATCGTCCAATCAGAGACGACGTCTCATTTGATTCAAACTGAGACAAAAACAAAACTTTTCTTCAAAGATTAAATCCGACAGATTTTCTTTTCCCGTGACCATTGATTGGTTGAGAATGTTTTTTTTAAAGATAGATTTAGTAAATAAGAGACATTTAGACGTTTAGCTGATGTTCATCAAACTTTATGTTAATCCAAACATAAACAATTTGAGCTACGAGCTAATATGCTAATCAGTGAGGTGTGAAGGGACATGTAGACGTGAATGTCTCCGGTTCTCCTGCAGGACCTTCAGAACCTCGGAGCCCGGAACGTCTGTCTGATGACGGACAGGAACTTGTCCCGCCTCCCTCCCGTGAAGGTGGTCCTGGAGTCGCTGCTGCAGAATGGAGTCAAATACAAAGTGTACGACAACGTGCGTGTGGAGCCGACCGACACCAGGTACACATGCTGCCTGCTCTCTGATTGGCTGGGGCAGACCACCACAGATGGTGTCTCCATAGAGACGATACAAGACTCTGACATCATCAGGACACATCCGTGTTTTTTCGTTATTGGTGCATGTACCATGTTTTATAATTTGTATCGTCAGTGATGAACCAATGAGAAGTTGGAGTTTTAATTTCTCTGTTCAGTTTTAAAGACGCCATCTCGTTCGCAAAGAACCACTCGTTCGACGTGTTTGTGGCAGTGGGCGGGGGCTCTGTGATTGACACCTGTAAAGCAGCCAACCTGTACGCCAGTCACCCCGACGCCGACTTCCTGGACTTCGTGAACGCTCCGATCGGGAAAGGGAAGCCGGTCACCGGGGCCCTGAAGCCGCTCATCGCAGGTAACAACTACCATCTGAATCACCGTGGCAACCACAGAGGCTTTAGGCCATAGGATGGTTGCTGAGGTTAGGGGCGGAGTCAGGGCAGAGTGAACGTGATTAACAGCAAACAGTTTTATTTTATGAAATATTCAAATAATGAGCAGTTGATTATTGATTCTGAATATTTATCAGATCGTGTTGATTATGAATCTGTCGTCCTTCACCTGTTCAGCTGACGACAGTAACCCTAACCCTATCAGGTCAAAGTTCACCACGTCTTCAAACACTGACTCAGCAGCTTTTCAGTTTAAAGGACGTGTAAAAAGAAAAGCAGGATGTTACTCATTTCTATCATCAGTTCATATTTAAAAAAGATCTTGAACTCTGATCTTCTGCTCAGTTCCCACGACGGCGGGCACCGGCAGCGAGACGACCGGAGTCGCCATCTTCGACTACGAGCCTCTGAAGGCCAAAACCGGTACGAGGCCCGTGAGTCATCTGCAGCTCAGCCTGTAGATGAAGACTTTCAGGTTTCCTCTTTGTCGTTATTGAAAGTCATTTTAATGTGACGTGACTGAATTATTGAGCCAACGAGCGAATCAGGAACCAGGTCATGATGACATCACAGTGTCTATCTGAGCTGTGATTGGCTGTCTGTGTTCAGGTATCGCCAGCAGAGCTCTGAGACCCACGCTGGGGATCGTGGACCCGCTGCACACGCTGAGCATGCCCCCCCCGAGTGGCTGCCAACAGCGGCTTCGACGTCCTCTGGTCAGTCTGTCCAACAGCTGTCCAACATCTGTCTGTGTGTCCAACATCTGTCTGTGTGTCCAACACCTGTCCAACATCTGTCAGTCTGTCCAACACCTGTCTGTGTGTCCAACACCTGTCTGTGTGTCCAACATCTGTCTGTGTGTCCAACACCTGTCTGTGTGTCCAACACCTGTCTGTGTGTCCAACATCTTTGTGTGTGTCCAACATCTGTCTGTGTGTCCAACACCTGTCTGTGTGTCCAACATCTTTGTGTGTGTCCAACATCTGTCTGTGTGTCCAACACCTGTCCAACATCTGTGTGTGTCCAACATCTGTCTGTGTGTCCAACATCTGTGTGTGTCCAACATCTGTCTGTGTGTCCAACATCTGTCTGTGTGTCCAACACCTGTCATCATCTAAGGTAATATTTTGTTGGTGTGTATTTCACTAGTATAAGTTACACACGTGTCAGACTCTTGTCTTCGACATACGTGTTAAACACAGTTTGAAACCTGCAGCCGTGACCTTTGACCTTTTTATCACAGAGGAACCTTTCACCCACATTCGAGTGTTAACACAGAGGTCAGAGGTCACAAATGTACAAACTGAATTATCACAATGTTCCAGACTCACAATCCTTCTGTGTTCTTTACCGTCGTTGTTAGGACCCAAGCACGATTCTTATTACTATCATTATTATTATAATATTATAAACTCATTGTACTTCACAGAAAATTAAAAAGTGGTAAAAATGTAAGTATCCTGGAGGAATTTGAAATGGGCGTGGCAAAATGGCTCCACAGCCTCTAACCCTAAATTGTAGTATTATTAAATCAAATCAAATAGTTTGTCTGATGTTCACATGGAGCAACTTCCTCTGTTCTTAACTCAGCTAGAGCCAAACTACACAAAAACTGTATTAACAGAAAGTTAAACTACTCGCCTCAGGGTCATAGCGCCACCTAAAGGTAACAGGAAGTACGCTTCATATGACAACTTTCGTTCAATTAACATTCCACTTTCACGTTTGCATTATTAATGAGCGAGATAGATTATCTATAAGATAAATATCTCAGATCAAAGCAATGCACAAAACTTTGTTGTTTTCTACTTTTTTCACACACCATCTTATTTTGCTAATTTTAACTTCAAGTTGAGGTATTTTATGATAATTCGTTTTTATTTAAGTTAATCATTTCATTAAATTTTGTCAATCATTGTCACTGTGTCCTGACTCCGCCCTTAACCTCAGCCAGCTGTCCTATCAGCTTCAGCCTCTGTGGGTGCCATGGTAACCTTAACCTTAACCTTTTTATTTCCTTATTTTTTGAATTCAGATTGTTAATGTTATTTCAGTTCAAATTTAAATGTGTGTACTATTCTAGGTCTCACTTTATATTTGTGAAAACATATGAAATAGTTGCTTGTTAGCAGCTCTTTGGCTCTTTATTAGTCATATGAAGCACTTTTTTATCCCTTATTCTGTCACTAGGCCGTTAACTCTTCACTACTGCTCATTGATCCTAAGTAAGGAAGTTGTTAGTCTCCATGAATTACAGTCTCCAGATGCTTGTTTCAGTATGGGCCTTATAAGGTGGTAATAGCACAAGAATAATCATTGTTGCTTCATCACACTTAATAAATATGTTCTATTCACATGTACCACAGAACTGCACGTGTGAATTGTGTCCAAATAACTCTGCGTGAAGTCTTTCTGACCCACAACACGTTCCCCATTCTAAAGACATTTTCCTCTTGTGTTACATTATTTTTCTTTGCATGTTTACGACTGTAGACGACACATGTAAACATGTTGTGTTCTTTAGTCACGCTCTGGAGTCGTACACTGCCCTGCCCTACCACCAGAGGAGCCCCTGCCCCCCCAACCCCATCAACCGGCCCGCCTACCAAGGCAGCAACCCAATCAGTGACGTCTGGTCCCGCCACGCCCTCAACGTGGTCGCCAAGTACATGAAGCGGTGAGCTGATGAAGATCTGAAACAACATTTATCTTTCTCTGGATTTTAACGGCTGCGTTTAAAAATCCATTCTCCGAATCAAAACAATCTTCATCCGATATCGATGTATAAATGCATTTTTCCTGTGAGTGACATCATCATGACTCTCCTGTGTGACTGGGGGTGAGGCGGAGCTTACACACAGGCCCCGCCCCCCTGATCCAGATGAAGGGTCCCCCACTGGGACCCTGTAGAAGGATCCTGCTGCAGGATGTGCGCACTCACTGTACAACTTTACTTTGTGTTTGTTTGATTACAGAGTTTGTGACACATACTTCTACACAAACAAAATACTCCCACATTTTGTGTGGTTGATTGGTTGGTTGATTGATTGGTTGGTTGATTGGTTGATTGGTTGGTTGGTTGATTGGTTGGTTGGTTGATTGGTTGATTGGTTGGTTGGTTGATTGGTTGGTTGATTGGTTGGTTGATTGGTTGATTGGTTGGTTGATTGGTTGGTTGGTTGGTTGGTTGATTGATTGATTGGTTGGTTGATTGATTGATTGGTTGGTTGGTTGGTTGATTGGTTGGTTGGTTGGTTGATTGGTTGGTTGATTAATTGGTTGATTGGTTGGTTGATTGGTTGGTTGGTTGATTGGTTGGTTGATTGGTTGGTTGATTGATTGGTTGGTTGGTTGATTGGTTGATTGGTTGGTTGGTTGATTGATTGGTTGGTTGATTGATTGATTGGTTGGTTGATTGATTGGTTGATTGGTTGGTTGGTTGATTGGTTGATTGGTTGGTTGGTTGGTTGATTGATTGGTTGGTTGATTGGTTGATTGATTGGTTGGTTGGTTGATTGATTGGTTGGTTGGTTGATTGGTTGGTTGGTTGGTTGGTTGATTGATTGGTTGGTTGATTGATTGGTTGATTAATTGGTTGATTGGTTGGTTGGTTGGTTGATTGATTGGTTGGTTGATTGATTGGTTGATTGGTTGGTTGGTTGATTGATTGGTTGGTTGGTTGATTGGTTGATTGATTGGTTGGTTGGTTGGTTGGTTGATTGGTTGGTTGATTGGTTGATTGGTTGGTTGATTGGTTGGTTGATTGGTTGGTTGGTTGGTTGGTTGATTGATTGGTTGGTTGATTGATTGGTTGATTAATTGGTTGATTGGTTGGTTGGTTGGTTGATTGATTGGTTGGTTGATTGGTTGGTTGGTTGATTGATTGGTTGGTTGGTTGATTGATTGATTGATTGATTGATTGATTGATTGATTGATTGATTGCAGATCCGTGCGGGACCCTGAGGACCTGGAGGCTCGGTCCAGCATGCACCTGGCCAGTGTGTTCGCTGGAATCGGCTTCGGAAACGCTGGAGTTCATCTGTGGTGAGGAACAAAGATTTAATTTCTCTAAACATTAAAGTGAAAGCGATTTTGTTTATTTTAACCTTTGTTTCTGCTTTTTAATCTGAACTTGAAAATATAAATATCATAATCAATGAATTTAAGACTCACAGTTTCATCGTGATAAGCTCAAATCAGTTATCATAGGAAATATATAAACAGTGGAAGCTGCTTATCAGTCCTCACTATAAGCTGTGGATACTATGAACCAGATCCAGAACCTGAGGGAAAAGGCTTTTAAGATAAGGACCACGACACAAAGCTGAATGTGTGAAGCTGGAGGAGATGATCCACTGGAGACACAGAGAGGAGCAGTGAACTACTGACAGACGCTAGTAATTATAATAATAAATTAAACAATTATATCACCCAGTGATAATCAGTGACAAAGTGAGCACTTTAACATGTGGACAAATACAGCTGGACTGTATCTGTAGACTGGCAGTGTGCTCGCTCGAAGCTGAACTTCCTACGTACACAAGACGTCTCCTCCATATTCTGCTGGGAATCAGAACTGGATATGGAGCTGCAGCTCCCTGGCCAGCACAGGGCAACAGTTGAGAGCAAAGTAAAAACAGCTATGAAAGCACGTGCAATATTCAATTCACTTTGATTCTGGATTATTATTCTGGGTCTTGCGTCTTTGTGTACTGGTTGTTGTTGTTGTTGTTGTGTTGTTGTTCCGTTCTGCAGCTGCTGTATCACTTTGGCCTGAGACTAATTCCCTACGGGACAATAAAGTTGATTTGATTGTTTGAACAGCATTCGTATAGAAAGATTCAGAACTCTGGTTTTAAATCTAAAGTCAATTATGAAACTTTTCTTCTGGTTATTATTTTATTTTCCTGTTAAAAATGTATTTTATCTAATTTTTTTTTCATGAAACTGTCAAAAAGAAGATGTTTTTATGAAAATAGGATTAAAATGATATGTATAAAATGTTTTGTTTGTTTCAGTCACGGAATGTCGTATCCGATCGCTGGGAACGTAAAGACTCACTCAGCAAAGGGTTACAGTGTGGAGCACCCCCTGGTGGTGAGTGATGAGAAGACAACACATCTGCATGAACACTATTAAATGATGAATATATGAAATACATTTTAAAAACTCTGATGCTTCTGAACGTCTCTGGAACATATTGGACACAAAAGACAGTTTCATACATACGTGTGTGTGTGTGTATGTGTGTGTGTGTGTGTGTGTGTGTGTGTCCTCAGCCTCACGGCCTCTCTGTCGTTCTCACGTCTCCGGCAGTCTTCAACTTCACGGCCCCGATGTGTCCAGAGCGCCACCTGGAGGCTGCAGAGATCCTCGGTACCTGTTCACCACTTCACCTGTTCAGCCGCCATCAGATACAAACAACAACAATAAACACAAATTCATTTGAGCAAACACAGACAGGGACAGTGTGACTGACAGCCGAGGACCAAACTGTTGAATAATACAAATCTGAGCAGAAGAAACCTCAAGAATATCTTTTAATAGTCACTTAAAACAAATTTCTCGGACTGTCTTTTTCCACTTGCGTAATATCTCAAAAATCAGACACGTCCTTTCGCAAAAAGATGCAGAAAAAGTCCAGTCTCCACGCCTTCGTTACATCGAGACTGGACTATTGTAACTCATTATTATCAGGCTCCAGCAGTAAGTCGTTAAAGACTCTACAGCTTGTCCAAAATGCAGCAGCACGTGTCCTGACGAGAACAAAGAGAAGAGAGCACATTTCTCCAGTATTAGCTTCGCTACACTGGCTTCCAGTTAAATCTAGAATAGAATTTAAAATTCTCCTCCTCACCTTCAAGGCCCTTAATAATATAGATCCTTTCTACCTTAAAGAGCTGTTAGTACCTTACAAACCCTCTAGAGCACTCCGCTCCCAGAATTACAACAGTTAACAATACAAACAGTTCCAGCTGCTAAATGCACGAAGAACATCTGGTCAAACATCTGGGATTGTTTCATAGTCAACCTGTTCATGAACCAGAGCAGATCTGAATATGATCAGTTATTATCACTCTGGATTTTCAAAGTGTTCTTCTGTTGTTTAGTCACTGTTTGTCATTAGTATGTGTGTGTGTCTGTAGTGTTCAGGTGCAGTAACACACTGTGTGTTGTGTTCAGGTGCAGTCACACACTGTGTGTTGTGTTCAGGTGCTGTCACAAACTGTGTGTTGTGTTCAGGTGCAGTAACACACTCTGTGTTGTGTTCAGGTTTAGTAACAGACTGCGTGTTGTGTTCAGGTGCAGTAACAGACTGCGTGTTGTGTTCAGGTGCAGTAACAGACTGCGTGTTGTGTTCAGGTGCAGTAACAAACTGTGTGTTGTGTTCAGGTGCAGTCACAAACTGTGTGTTGTGTTCAGGTGCAGTAACACACTCTGTGTTGTGTTCAGGTTTAGTAACAGACTGCGTGTTGTGTTCAGGTGCAGACATCCGGCAGGTGAAGCGGGGCGATGCGGGGGCTGTTCTGTCCGACACGCTGCGTCAGTTCCTGTTCGAGCTGCAGGTGGAGGACGGACTTGCTGCTGTCGGATACAGTAACGAGGACATCCCAGCTCTGGTGAAAGGAACAATCCCTCAGGTGTGAATCATCACAAACTTCTCACCCCATCCATTAATAACGTTAATAATAATAAACTCAGTTTAAAGTGAATCTCTTTTATTCACATTGGAGTAAAAACATTAATGATTGAGATGTTTTCAGAGCAGTGAGTTGGATGTAGAGACACCTAGTGGTCAGACTGTGTCCCCTCAGTCCCACTCTTTCAGCTAGTTCATTAAAGTGCTTTGAAGAGAAGTTTTATGAGTTTTAATATTTACATTTTTCAGGAGCGAGTGACCAAGCTGTCTCCCAGGAGTCACAGCGAGGACGACCTGGCCGAGCTGTTCGAAGCCTCCATGAAGCTCTACTGAGTCGACTGGCCTCGTGGAGAGAGAGAGAGGTCTGAGCTGCAGTTCCTCTAACAGCCACTAGATGTAGCAGTTTGTCTTCCTGCTCAGACTCTCCTTTGACCTGAACATGTGACCACGTCTGACCAAATAAAAAAACTGTTTTCACACGTTAGTGTCAATGTTTCTATCGTTATAGGGACGGACATGAACGTGTCCGACTCGCGTCTCCACGGCGAGGTGAGGGGGGTGCGTTGTGACAGGATGTGACATAAACCGGATCAATCATCAGTCACATTTTATTTGTATATTCTCGAATACACAGTTTGTCTCACAGATGTTCACAAGAGTCAAACAGAAACTTAGTGATCAGTGAATAAAGCTCAGTCCCATGTGAGGATCCTCTCCCAGGATACACACAGGTGCTAATGGAACTCATTAGGAATCAACACAACAACACATCAACACAACAACAGGATTCACTACATGAGAAGAGCCAGTTTGTAACTTGATGTTTAAAGTGTTTCTACATCATGTCTGATGGAGATGAAGGAGCAGATGAACTGAGGAGTTCCTCTCAGTGATGGTAGAAGATGTGAGGAGACATGTTGTGTATCAAGAAGTCTGGTTGTGATCATGGACCATAGATCAGGATCCACCAGAATGATCTATGGTCCATGATCACAGTCTGTGATCCACATCAGGATCCACGATGTGGCTGCAGCTCTGATCCTGGATCTGATGGAGCAGCAGGACTCTGGTGAAGAAGTCACGTCAGGAGAGGCGGTGGTCTAGTAGCAGAAACTTGGACTATGGGCAGAGAAGGTCTCTGGTTCGTCTCTGGTTCGATTCCACGGAAAGACAACGAAAGACGAACCTGGATTGATCTGCCAAAAATGAGTCTGTCTAGACCCTGTCTAGTGCCCCTGAGCAAGGCACCTTACTCCCCCAACATCTGCTCCCCGAGCGCCGTACATGGTCGCTCACTGCTCTGTGTGTCCTGCACCAGATGGGTCAAAAGCAGAAGTTACATTTCCCTACCTGCATGAGTGTGCGTTTGCATGTCTGTGCATGTGTGTGGGATAAATAAAATGCATCTGCATCAACTTAATTTAGTAACATGTGTTGATGACACATTAAGGTGATGAAGAGTGAGAAGAGGAAGGAGAAGCTCCATGTGTCACGTGACCCCGACCTTCTAGACCTGCAGCAGCAGAACTAAGATCGAAGACAAACCTGGACCAGCTCCAACTATAACTTTATCCTAAAGGAAGGTTTGAAAGGTACAGAGGGAGTCTGCCTCCAGAAGTGAGCTGAGATGATTCCACAGAAGCTCCTCCTCCTCCTCTTCTGCTTTAGAGACTTTAGGGACAACAGCCTGAGTTCTGGGAGCTCAGGGCTCTAGTGGTGATAAGGTACGATGAGTTCTTTAAGGTTTGATGCTGCCATATTATTAATGTAGGTGAGGAGGAGGATTTTAAATTCTAAATGTAACAGGAAGTCAGTGTAGTGAAGCTCACACAGGAGACGTGAGGTCTCTGTCCCTGGTTGTCTTCAGGACACGTCCAGCAGCATTGAGGACAAACTGCAGAGTCTTTAACGACTTCCTGCTGGAGCCAGATAATAAGGAGTTACAATCATCACGTCAGGATGGAACAAAGACCTGGACTCGTTCTTCTGAGTCTTTTTGAGACATGATGTTTGAGATGTTACGTAAGTGGAAGGAGGCGGTCCTAGAAATGTGTTATGAATGAGAATCAAAGGACAAATCAGGATCAAAGATAAGATAATGTCCTCTAGCGCAGCTCCATCATTAGATAATGAGTCTCTGAGGTGTTTAGGGACAAGTATCAGAACCTGTTTTATCTGAGTTTAATAAGAGACATGAACTTCAGTTAATAGAGGAAACTGTTCTGGTTTTATTGATACGTATAACTGGAAGTCATCTGCATAGCAGTGGAAGTTTACAGAGTGTGTCCTGATAATCTTTCCTAGTGGAAGCAGACAACTACATGAGATAGTTTGAACAGCTTATTGATTATGAATATATATATATATATATATATATAACCCTAATAAAAGGAAGGAATAATTGTTGCTTTAACATGCAAATGATTCTGAATAGAAATATGTAAGCTCCAGATAAGTGAGTGGATATATTCCGGTAGCAGAGCTCGTCTCGTCATCCCTCCCTCCGCCATCTTATTTAAAAATGAAGCACTGGTTTGGTCCATGTCCCATCTACTAACATGGAGGAGGTTTATGACCTAGAATGCAGCCGGCCACCAGGGGGTGATTAGTATGTTTCAGGATGGGTCATCTTGTCCATCTTTATTTATAGTTTGTGATCTGATACACCTGATCTCCTCTGTGTGTGTGTGTGTGTGTGTGTGTTGCAGAGACACACACATTCAGTGGGATTAGTGACGGCAGGTATTTATTCTCAGAGTGAGTGAGTGATTGAGTGCAGAGCAACATGCAGCAGATCTACAGACACACTGATGATCAGTTAGAAATTTATACAACTGTGTTTTCCCCACAAGGTGAGTCAACACACACACACACACACACACACACACACACACGCACAAACACACACACACACATGCACACACACACACACACACACACACACACCAGGAGGTACCCAGGGTCTGACAGTCGCTCTGAGGATTTCATCCTGGTACCTAACAGCAGTCAGGGAACCGTTGGCTGGGACATGAAGGTCTGTGTGACCCTCACAGGATCTGCCTCCTCAGACCTGCTCTCATCTGTGAGGAGAAGGAGGCTCCAGTGGTGGACCTGCTGGTCCTGGTGTTCTCTGGTGGATGGAGCTGTGAGCTCAGGTCCCACTGGAGGACTTCGGCTCTCATGTCTCTGACCTTGACACCGGGAACATTAAGGTTCCCTCACTTTACGGAGCGGTGTAGTGTATTTTGGCACTAGTAACTGCTGAGGCACAGCTGGGCTGGCTTCATCCAATCAGAGCGTGTTTAGGATTGTGTCAGTGCAGCATCATTCAGGTGAAGGAGTGGGTCACCAGGCAGTAACACACGTGTTGTTGTGTCAGTCTGCAGGTCGAGGACAAGGAGCAGACACGTGGAGGCCGAGCAGGTAAAGACGTTAATTCAACTTTCTTGACGGGACCTCTGACCCCTCTGACCTCTGACCCCTCTGTGGACAGGGTGTGTGTGTGATACAGATGACAGAGCAGTCCAGAGGGGACCCAGTGGTGAACATCCTGTGATAACATGTCTGTAAATCAGTCTTACATCAGCGTAATCTCTGACCTCTGAGTATTTACAGCCCGACGAGCTGAGGAGCAGCTATTTAAAGCAGATTAATGTTGACACTCACACATTAACCAATCAGCAGCAGCTTTGCAGTCACCAAAGTCCCTTCATCTCTACAGGGAACAAGTTGAAACCCCTTAAAACAGTTAATTCTTCATTGATTAGTTCTTGGGTTATAAACATTATGGCCTTTTCAAATTAAAGGCTCAGGTTTTTCAAAGTTAGGCCCAGGAGAGCAGTAGTTGAATGAGTTCAGTTTCGGGTTCTGAGCGCTGCTTGGCTGTGATTGGCAGGTGGTGGTGGCAGGGACTCAGTACCGCTCCCGAAGGCCTAAGGGACTGGACCTGAACCCCGGAGACCGGATCCAGGTTCTGTTTAAGGAGGATGAGGACTGGTGGTTTGGACGCCTGTCGAATGAACATGAAGGTTATTTCCCTGCATCGTGTGTGGAGCAGGTAACACAACTCACCTGGTCACAGGTCCACACAGCGTCAACACAATGATGATGTCATCTTTATGTGACAGGGCAGGGAGTCATCCAGAGCCACGCCCCTGTTGGTCAGGAGGGGGTCAGTGCCGGTCGCTGTGACACCTGCAGGCGCCCCCTGTGGTTGCACCAGGTAACTACAGAAGCCCCCCTCCCCCCCTTCTAGCATAAAATGTTGAAATATGCTATTGATCTGACTCTTGATGCTAACATCCCCCCCCCCAGCGGTCGCAGTACTCCGACGCTGCTCAGAAAAAGAAGCGTCCTTCTGGGACTGGAGGGGGGGTCAGGTCCCAGCTCCCCCAGCCTCCTCCACCGGGTCCTGGCCAAGTCCAGGAGAAAGAGCTGCCCCCACCTCCCCCACCTCCCCCACCTCCCCCACCCCCCTGCAGACCCCGGCTCCGTCAACACGGCCTTCCTGCCGGACACTGAAATATGAAATAATAAATCCAATAACAACATGAAGCTTCATCACGTCTCCTCTGATGCTTTAATTTAGTTTCTGTTCAGATTCTCACGTTTCATGGGAAAACAACAAAGAAATAAATCAATGAATTCATTTGACATTTAACGATCTCTATTAATAAACATGAATAGAAATAAAGCTTGAATAAAATAAAGTTTGAAATATAGTTCCTTTGAGTCAAAATACAAATACTAGATTTTGAGTAAACACAATTTTAAATCAATGTCACTAAAATGTTAAAAATTTTCTAAATGAAAGTCAATGCTTAGTCAATCAATCAATAAAAGATCAGTTTATCAAACTGACAGAGACGATGCAGTGAGGGATTAAAATGCTGAGTCACGATTCACAGGATGACTCAGCAGTGTGATGATGATGAAGACATGAGCGATGATGTCATCCTCTCACCCTCGGTGATGAAGTACGACGATGAAGATCAAGGCTCCATGTAGAGTCGGGCTTGCTCCGTCAGACTCACCTGATCTTCTGTCCTCCCAAAGATCACCACCTGAAGGTCACTGAGCTGAGGACACAACGAGAAACAAGACGACACGGAGACGACACAAGAAGACACAAGAAGACATGGAGACGACACAGAGACGAGGAGGAGACGACACAAGAAGACATGGAGACGACACAAGAAGACATGGAGACGACACAGAGACGAGGAGGAGACGACACAAGAAGACATGGAGACGACACAAGAAGACATGGAGACGACACAGAGACGAGGAGGAGACGACACAAGAAGACACAGAGACGACACAAGAAGACATGGAGACGACACAAGAAGACATGGAGACGACACAGAGACGAGGAGGAGACGACACAAGAAGACACAGAGACGACACAAGAAGACATGGAGACGACACAAGAAGACATGGAGACGACACAGAGACGAGGAGGAGACGACACAGAAACGACACAAAGACGACACAAGACGACACAGAGACGAGGAGGAGACGACACAAGAAGACATGGAGACGACACAAGAAGACATGGAGACGACACAAGAAGACATGGAGACGACACAGAGATGAGACACAGAGACGAGGAGGAGACGACACAAGACGACATGGAGACGAGGAGGAGACGACACGGAGACGAGGAGGAGACGACATGGAGACGAGGAGGAGACGACACAGAGACGAGGAGGAGACGACATGGAGATGATACACAGATGAGACACAGAGACGAGGAGGAGACGACACAAGAAGACATGGAGACGACACAAGAAGACATGGAGACGACACAGAGACGAGGAGGAGACGACACGACACAGAGACGAGGAGGAGACGACACAAGAAGACATGGAGACGACACAAGAAGACATGGAGACGACACAGAGACGAGGAGGAGACGACACGACACAGAGACGAGGAGGAGACGACACAAGAAGACATGGAGACGACACAGAGACGAGGAGGAGACGACATGGAGACGAGGAGGAGACGACACAGAGACGACATGGAGATGATACACAGATGATACAGAGACGACACAGAGAAAGGATGACTGACCACTGATGAGAAAATGGAGCAACGTGTTGATGATGGATTTCTACCTGGGGCGGAGTCGGCGTGGGGGGGGCCCCCCCTGGAGACCTCAGCTCATCAACAGGCTGCTCGCACCACAGCACTTCCAACTGTCTGTCAAATGTCCCTGACCCGGACTGTCCCTGTCCCTGTGGCCCGGATTGGACCTGGAACAGCTGGATGGAGCTCAGCAGACTCTCCCCCCGCACCTAGAGGACAGACGCTCGTGGTGAAGTCCAACATGTCACCAGGGGGCGTCTGTCCTCTTGTTGTGATGTCCAATGTGTGTGTGTGTGTGTGAGACTGTAAATCGTATAAAGCTGTCGATCACATGCAGATCAGCTGCCTCACCTCGTCCTGACTGATCTTCAGTGGTGTCGGTGTTTGAGGAGCTGACGTCCACAGATCTCTGATCGTCTCGGTGAAGTCTGACGCCGTCCTGAACCGACAACAAATGACTTTAATTCATCTTGAGTTGATCCATTGGTCTTCACATGACTAGTTGTTATTGTTAGAAAAGTAACACACGTACACTGCGTTGCCATGGAGACGAGAGTTGTCGTAGTAAGTGCTGGTTGAGTGTTTGAGGGAACAGGCGGGGGGGGAGCTGAAAGCTGGACATTGCAACTTCAGATCCTCAACAGTTAAAAAGCCCAGGAACTGAAACGTCAGAGACACATGAGACACGTCAGAGACACATGAGACATGTCATAGACACGTCATAGACACGTCAGAGAAACATCAGACACGTCAGAGACACTGAGACAGTCAGACACGTCAGAGACACATGAGACACGTCAGAGACACGTCAGACACGTCAGAGACACATGAGACATGTCATAGACACGTCAGAGACACATGAGACACGTCAGAGACACATGAGACACGTCAGAGACACATGAGACATGTCATAGACACGTCAGAGAAACATCAGACACGTCAGAGACACGTCAGAGACACATGAGACATGTCATAGACACGTCAGAGACACATGAGACATGTCATAGACACGTCAGAGACACATGAGACACGTCAGAGACACGTCAGACACGTCAGAGACACATGAGACATGTCATAGACACGTCAGAGACACATCAGACACGTCAGAGACACATGCAGACACGTCAGAGACACATGAGACATGTCATAGACACGTCAGAGAAACATCAGACACGTCAGAGACACATGAGACACGTCAGAGACACATGAGACATGTCAGAGACACGTCAGAGACACATGAGACACGTCAGAGACACGTCAGACACGTCAGAGACACATGAGACATGTCATAGACACGTCAGAGACACATGAGACACGTCAGAGACACATGAGACACGTCAGAGACACATGAGACATGTCAGAGACATGTCAGAGAAACATCAGACACGTCAGAGACACATGAGACACGTCAGAGACACATGAGACATGTCATAGACACGTCAGAGACACATGACACGTCAGAGACACATGAGACATGTCAGAGACACGTCAGAGACATAGCATGAGACACGTCAGAGACACATGAGACACGTCAGAGACACATGAGACACGTCAGAGACACATGAGACATGTCATAGACACGTCAGAGACACATGAGACACGTCAGAGACACATGAGACACGTCAGAGACACATGAGACATGTCATAGACATGTCAGAGAAACATCAGACACGTTAGAGACACATGAGACATGTCATAGACACATGAGACATGTTAGAGACACATGAGACATGTCATAGACACATCAGAGACACGTCAGACGAATGTGAGGTCTTTACCTCAGAGGGTGAGAAGTTCAGCGCCCCCACCAGGCTGCAGGAGGAGGCTGCGTCCTCACTGATCATCAGCTGCTCCCTAAAACCTGCATCCTGCAAACAAACAAACTGTCTTTGCACATGTCCCATGGTCAAAGGTCACAGAGTGATCCAGACTCTGATCAGGGTCAAAAGTGGGAAATATTCCTTTAACTCAGGTTAAACCGGTTCTGCTTACATAGCTCAGACTGATGAGAGACGGGTCGGCATCCTCTCTGTGCAGGTGGAGGTGGACTGAGGATGGAACATCTGTTGGGCTGTGGCTCCAGGTCTCCATGTTCTATCAGAAAATAAGATTCTGTTGATTGAGGAAGAAAATAGGTATGGAACAACAGTGACAAGGCTGCTGCACGAAATAAATGTTAAACTAAATCATTTGTGAAATGGAAACACTGATTGAACCCCTCTGATCGATCATCAGGCTTCAAGTCACACAGCTGACAGAAAAACAACTTCCAAAATAAGAGCCCCGACAAAAGAGAAGAACAGTTTACCTCCTCTATGGTCTCCGCAGGCGTGGTCAGCTCGTACAGGCTCAGAGAGTCGTAGCCTGAAGAGGGAGGGGCACAGGCGTGGCACAGGTGGACGTAGCAGCTGCAAGTGCTCTGTTTGCTTGAGGGGCAGCTGGAGTCCACCGTCATTGTGGACACACTGTCCGCCTGCAGGACAAACATCAGTATTACAACACATCTGTCATGGACGGGTGTTGGGGGTGGAGGCTGTGCGCTGACCTTGGGGGGGATGATGGCAGAGCTTGAGAGGACATGGTTCGTCACAGCAGGTGTGGAAGAGGAGGAGCTGTGGAGATGTAGGACCTGCATGTGTTGCTGTGTCTCCACCTTCCTCTTCAGGGTGGAGTTCCAGTGGTTCTTGATGGAGTTATCTGTCCTGAGGACGAGAAACAACGTCAGAATGTCCAACCTGACGGCACACCAGGACGTCTCCTCCCAACTGTCTCCACCCACATTTGTTTGTCTCCTCCCATACCTGGACTTCTCCTCCGACACTGGGACGTCTCCTCCGACACTGGGACATCTCCCCCCATACCTGGACGTCTCCTCCCATACCTGGACGTCTCCTCCCATACCTGGACGTCTCCTCCCATACCTGGACTTCTCCTCCGACACTGGGACGTCTCCTCCGACACTGGGACGTCTCCTCCCATACCTGGACGTCTCCTTTGACACTGGGACGTCTCCCCCCATACCTGGATGTCGCCTCCCACAACTGGACATCTCCGCCTACATTTGTTTGTCTCCTCCCACACCTAGAGACAGGGTCTGTCTGTCCACAGACATCTAGTCAGGATCAGATCTTCTACCTGGTGCCCTTCAAGTGATCTTTGTTTCAGTAAGTGCCTGCAGGTGGTCAACGTACCTGCCAGGCAGCAGCTTTGAGATGTTGGCCCAGCGGTTCCCCAGGAGTTCGTGGGCCTGACAGATGATGAGGTCCTCTTGTACCGTCCAGCGGCTCTTCTTAACCATTGGGCTCAGGTGGTTGTGCCAGCGCTCGCGGCACTGCTTCCCGTTACGGCTGCTCATGTGTTTGGCGATAAGCGACCAGTGCTTCACGCCGTACTTATGAACCAGCTTGATCACCTGAACAGGAAGTGACATCACATTAAGGAGTTGTCAATCATTATTCTGGGAAACTATGAGCAGGCCGTTACCTTGTCGTCCTCCTCCTGAGTCCAGGGACCTTTAACCATCTCTGGATTCTTTATCTGCTGCCACCTCTGCTGACAGTCCACATCTGACCTCTGACCCTGAGACACACACACAGTGTGGACGTCCTCAAATGTCTGATCATACTCATGTTATCACGTTGACCGAGTGTGTGTGTGTGTGTGTGTGTGAGAGAGAGAGGGTTCCACCTTGAAATGAAGAGAAATTAAAGACCAGCTTTTTGATCCAAACTCCTTCACCAGAGTCTGAAGCTTCTTATCCTGAGGAGGAAGATCAGCATCATCACCATCATATCATCATTAATACAATCACCATTATGTTCATCAATATCATCATCATCATCATTATTACCATCACCATCATCTTCATCAATATCATCATCATCACCCTTGTTACCTCATCTTTTGTCCACTTCTGTAGTTTGACTCTGCAGAATCGTCCTTTACGTTTTGAAAAGGAGTTACTCTTTGAACTGAGATCGGAAACGCACACGCACACACACACACACACACACACAGTTGAATAATATCCAGGTTAAACAACGTATGGAACAATGATGGACAGGTGTGTGTTTGTGTTTCTCACCTGGACCTGCTGTTGCTCATCATACCAACACTAACACACTGCAGGACACACACACACTTCATACACAAAACTACACTGTGTGAGGACTGCTCGTTGCCATGGAGACGTCCCTGTGGGATATGATCACATTAAAAGTATAAATGATATTCTCTAGATAAATATTTTCATATAATTATACCTAGTTAAAACCTAGACCTGATGACGTCCGTAAAAAAACGTTGATATACAAGTTCACCAAATATGAATACAACATAAATACATAACTCAAGATCAACAATCAAAATAATTGAAAAATAAGCTCACTGTGGGTTTTCAGCAGGTCATTGGAGTGAATAAAAGAAATTGAGTAGATGTACTTAGTTACTGGGTTACAGCAGACTAACCTGTTCCTTCACCCGAGAAGTGTTAGCGGCTGTTAGCGGCTGTTAGCGGCTGTTAGCGGCTGTTAGCGGCTGTTAGCGGCTGTTAGCGGCTGTTAGCGGCTGTTAGCGGCTGTTAGCGGCTGTTAGCGGCTGTTAGCGGCTGTTAGCGGCTGTTAGCGGCTGTTAGCGGCTGTTAGCGGCTGTTAGCGGCTGTTAGCGGCTGTTAGCGGCTGTTAGCGGCTGTTAGCGGCTGTTAGCGGCTGTTAGCGGCTGTTAGCGGCTGTTTAGCGGCTGTTAGCGGCTGTTAGCGGCTGTTAGCGGCTGTTAGCGGCTGTTAGCGGCTGTTAGCGGCTGTTAGCGGCTGTTAGCGGCTGTTAGCGGCTGTTAGCGGCTGTTAGCGGCTGTTAGCGGCTGTTAGCGGCTGTTAGCGGCTGTTAGCGGCTGTTAGCGGCTGTTAGCGGCTGTTAGCGGCTAGCAGGAACTGCAGAGGGGGATCGACCATAGACAGAATATATGGATTCTGATCTAACGCCCTAACCCATCACTTCAGATCAGTTCCAGTTCGTTTATCAGATTTATGTTCACATCTAGTTCACATCTAGTTTGCCCCTTGTTCACATCCCGTGAAGTTCAAAATAAATTATTAAATATTATGAACACACCTTAATTAAATGAAATGTTCTGTAAATCATAGACTCGTTATTAAATGTAGACTCCAGAGTGAAGCCAAAGCTAAAGTACTTGAATTTGAATTCCTCATGCTCTCCATTGAGCCTCGGAAATCCAACATGGCTGCTCTGTGTATTATCAATAAGTTAAAGCAGTAGTTTTGATTGTTTATTAGCATTTCTGTCTTTTAATAAGTTTTGTCCAATAACTGTCTGTGGACGTGTTGCCATGGTGTTAGTATGTAACACGTAACGTTAGGCCTTATCAGGAACTGGTTTTGTTTAAACATTGTTCTTTGACTTCAGTCCAAATAAGCAAGTGGAACCTGGTGTGACGTCATTCCGAGCTCAGTTTTCTTTAAGAGGAAAAACAAGTTATTTGTTATAGCCTCATGTTAGCTTTTCACTTTTGTGGATTCTATTCAGGCTTCCAACACATTTAATTCTTAACTATTATTTTGCTGATTAAAACGTGTTAGAATCATAAACCTTAGTGGAAGGAGCCATGACATCATCCCTGCAGAACACTTCAAACCAAACATCAATAAAAACAGATTCAGTTCAACATTTAACAGATGCAACAAATCCACAATAATATAACAAAACAATTCACATCACACAAATCAACTGTCAAATGGGATCAATGTAAAACTACGATTCCCAGAGTTCCAGGCGCAATGACGCCATGATCTCCCGCCCATTGAGAAAACGTCCCAGAATGCATTTGTGCGTGTCGGAGTAGAAGAAGCGTCAAGATGGAGTCTGCTGGAGGCTGAAGGGACCCGAGCACCTCGTTCACAGCCCAACGTCGACCGAGAGCTCCATGTTCCTGCAGAGAGCAGCGGCACGAACCGAAGAGGCTTGCGGCTTCATGACCCACAGATAGCGGACTCTGCAGCGGACACTGCTGGTGAGTTCCGCGGCTGCGGCGCGTATTTGTTGCAATGACCGGGCCGCCATTTACCTCCGGCTGCCGAACACAACAGAGGAGCCGCGGACCCAGGTCCCGTCCGGCGGTGCGTTCACAACCAGCCGCTGCATGTAGGGCTCGTGTTGCGGGGACGGTGACGAGCGGGACCCGCGCCGTGCGAAGCAGCGGCCGGTGGTTAGCCTGCTAGCGCTGTTAGCCACAAGCTAAAGGCAGCGGCAGCGTCGTTAGAGACGTTAACGATTTAAACGAAGCGGCTCCGATGAACCGTGTCCTGAGCGGCCGGGCCGGCTCCGGTGTGTCCGCCGGGCCGGCTCCGGTGAGTCCGCCGGGCCGGGTGGGCTCACGGCTGGCTGCTGGAGCTCCGTGTTTACTACCCGCCAGCGCCCGGGACCGCGGGGAAACCTCGTGGTGTTGCTTTCCCGTCTCCCCGCAACGACACCGGGCAGTGCGGGGAGACGGAGCGGTGCGAGAGGCTTCACCCGGTCTCACGTTCTCATCCAGGCCGACGGAATCCGGGCTCCTGGAGCACCGGTCCACCGCGGGCTGGACCTGACGCCTGGGGACCCGGTCTGTGAAGCAGCAGAGCGGGCATCGAGTCAACAGCAAGTGTGCAGGGGTAGTGGGTGAGATCCGGACGGGTCCACGTGCGGTCACCTGATCCAACCCGACCACACCGCCCTGTACCAGCTGCTCTGGACATGGTGGTGGTCTGTGGCGTCAGTGCTTCTGCACATGGTGGAGGTCTGTGGCGTCAGTGCTTCTGCACATGGTGGAGGTCTGTGGCGTCAGTGCTTCTGGACATGGTGGAGGTCTGTGGCGTCAGTGCTTCTGCACATGGTGGAGGTCTGTGGCGTCAGTGCTTCTGCACATGGTGGAGGTCTGTGGCGTCAGTGCTTCTGCACATGGTGGAGGTCTGTGGCGTCAGTGCTTCTGGACATGGTGAGGTCTGTGGCGTCAGTGCTTCTGCTGCTGCACATGGTGGAGGTCTGTGGCGTCAGTGCTTCTGCACATGGTGGAGGTCTGTGGCGTCAGTGCTTCTGCACATGGTGGAGGTCTGTGGCGTCAGTGCTTCTGCACATGGTGGAGGTCTGTGGCGTCAGTGCTTCTGCACATGGTGAGGTCTGTGGCGTCAGTGCTTCTGACATGGTGGAGGTCTGTGGCGTCAGTGCTTCTGCACATGGTGGAGGTCTGTGGCGTCAGTGCTTCTGCACATGGTGGAGGTCTGTGGCGTCAGTGCTTCTGGACATGGTGGAGGTCTGTGGCGTCAGTGCTTCTGCACATGGTGGAGGTCTGTGGCGTCAGTGCTTCTGCACATGGTGGAGGTCTGTGGCGTCAGTGCTTCTGCACATGGTGGAGGTCTGTGGCGTCAGTGCTTCTGCACATGGTGGAGGTCTGTGGCGTCAGTGCTTCTGCACATGGTGGAGGTCTGTGGCATCAGTGCTTCTGCACATGGTGATGGTCTGTGGCGTCAGTGCTTCTGCACATGGTGGAGGCTGCAGCCACACCGTGCTGTAGTGTTGAGATCATCTTTGTTGTTATTAGTGTTGCACTGTTCACCAATAGCAGAAAGGTGCTGCGATGAACAGTCACACATGTTAACACAATCACTAGTTTGATGAGTCCTGTATGAATGACGCCCGGGCTGCTGCTGGGCGGCGATGTGTCAGTGTCAGTTGTTCACATTGTCTGTAGTTCTGCTGCCAGCGCTGGTTTTACAAAGGTGTAAAGGTTTGCCTTGAAAAGGACCATAGGTCTGTGAGAGGGTGAGACTGCTCCATCACATGAAGCTCTTCACCTTCAGTCCACAGAAAGTCATGAGGGCTTTCATCTTGAAACGGTGGGCTACAGGAAATATTTAAAACATAAATGCTTGTAACATATTGGACAGAAACATTGCAAATGTGCTAACAGATAATTGTCTCTGTTCAGCTGTGAACTAGGGCTGCAACTAACGACTATTCTGACGGTCAACTAATAACCGATTATTGAATCGACTAATCGGATTATGAATGACACAAATTCTCCATTGCTCTTATTTCGCAAACCGCTTTTAAATTTAGCTTGAGGGTGTTTGAGGCATGTGATGACTGATAATAAAAACAATAAAGACCGATACTTCATTCAAAAATGTCTTAATAAACTTTGCTGCATATTAGGGTACTGATGGAACAAAAACAAAGAATCAAGTTTTTGTCCATTTAAAACCAAGGACGGGCAAAGTGCTCAATAATTGTGATTAGACCTGTCGGGCAATAGGATAACATTATGGTTTTAAACTCGTTAAATTTTAAACTCGGATTTTAGAATCCTACGCACAGGTATCAATCAAATTTGATTTGTAAGCCCATATTCAAAACTCACAATTTGTCTCAAAGGGCTTTAACATGGTGAGACATCATCTGTCCTGAACCCTCAACAAGAGTCTGGACAAACTACTAAAAACCTTTAAACAGGTAAAGACTAACCTGTTCCTTCACCCGAGAAGAGAAGCGGCTGTTAGCAGGAACTGCAGAGGGGGATCGACCATAGACAGAATATAAGGATTCTGATCTAACGCCCTTCAGGGAACATCACTTTAAAGAGGTAAAGATACGTCTCCCAGGACAGACAGAAGAGCAACAGATGCAACGTGTAGGAAAACATCAGGAGTTAAAGGTTTTTATCAGACTGGATGTGGGTTAATATTCTGAAGGATAACTTCAATACGATATGTCAAGCAGTCCAGCTGCACTCATAGTCAGCAACCAGCAATATCATGTTATATACATTTATATATAACATCTTACGGAGGCGAGTCTCATCGTCTACGTCACGATGTCAAACCTCCTCAGCTGCTCGTGACCTGATCCATGAGGAGCAGCTCCGACCTACACATATCACAGGTATTTTGAGGGTGAAGTTCTCCCGAACTTTTGACTTCCTGGTACGTGATGCTATGGCAGCGGACGCCGCCATTGGTCCATGTTTTGTCGCTATTGCACATGCGCGACTTTCAGAGATGGGAAGGAAGCGAGATGGCTCACTCCTCAGCTACTTCCATCAGCACCTCCGACAAAACCACGTTGAGTTCAGCTGCACGGCACGAACAACACGCTATGACGTAACCAACGAATCATCGACGAGTAAAATCGCAGCTGAATATTTGAGATTAATCGTTGCACCCCTACCGATCTGCGAGACCTCGAATCTGTAGAAACAAGTGTTATTTATTTTGAGAAACAATACATTTTCACCATCGGAGCTAACATACCAATGTGGCTAATATGCTAACAACATTTAAACTATTGTTGGTAGGGCTTCCCATATCGATTTAAAAATAAATAACAGGTTAGGGTTAAAACAAAGTTGAAGCAGCCTAGTAGGTGTATCAAAGTCTGTATGAAGTCAAGAACTAACAAATGATTCCTGAGTCTCATTTCAGCTGATGTGTCTTTGAACAGATTAAATCAATAATTTCTTTAAAATAATATCGGCCACTGCTCCAGTGTTTTCTTCTGTTGTGAGAATCAGTAACTGTTGATCTGAGCCGCGTCGTGTTTCCAGTAGAAAGTTTTTAGCTTGGCACAAAGACTGGTCATGTGACCTGTGCACTGTGATGAGACAAGTGTTGATGATGGAAACTCTGCTTTTCTCACATTTTCCTTCACGTTCATTTGTTTGATCAGTTTTTAAACATCCTGTCGATGAAGCGTAACCGGAGCACTGCGCAGCCGTTGTGACGCCCGTGGTTCGTGTGTGAGCTTTGTTCACTGAGCTTGACTGACCAGCTTCAGATTGGACCCAGACGCTAACTGATGTCAAACGTTCATGTTTGTCAATGGTAATATGTTATCAATGATGGAGGTTAAGATGAAAGTTCAGTGTCCTGGTTAACGTTTGTGAAATGAACAGATGAATGGTTCAGAAGTGAATCCCTCATCTCTGGGTTTGTTCAGTAGGATCAGTTTGTAACACCTATTTATTTCATTGTCACATCAATCAATGTTTCAGCTCGAGCTTCAATAATGTTGAACTAAATCTTTATTTATAACCCGTGTTTTGACCTGCCCACCTGGTCTCCCAACCTACAGGTTCAGCCAGTCACCATGGCAACAGACATTGGCTCCCCGCAGCGGTTCTTCCACATGCCGCGTTTCCAGCACCAGGCGCCGCGGCAGGTGTTCTACAAGAGGCCGGACTTCGCCCAGCAGCAGGCGATGCAGCAGCTCACCTTCGATGGGAAACGCATGAGGAAGGCGGTGAACCGCAAAACCATCGACTACAACCCGTCTGTCATCAGATACCTGGAGGTGACCACCTGTTAAACTTGATCTAATAACAGTTAAACTCTCGCGTTCGAACGTTGGATGTTCAGGTGTTGATTAAATTAAACTTTATTAGTATGTCACTGCTGACACTGATTAACTTGCTGTTGTTGCTCCGCAGCCGCTTCAGTTTGACATGTGACTGTTCAGAAGCTGACCAATCACAGGCTGTGTTCTTCATCTGTGAGTGACTGTCTGTGTTTCTCTGCAGAACCGTGTGTGGCAGCGAGACCATCGAGACTTCCGAGCCATCCAGCCCGACGCAGGATGTTACAACGACGTCAGTATAAAGAACTGAGCAGTGGGATTATTAGATTAGTTTGTTAGCTTCACGCCTTGTGGTCACAGGAAGCCTGTTTTATGTGACGTTAAGTTTGGAAAACACTGAATGATTTAAGACTCTGTCCCGATTTTTGAGTGTGACTCTTTTCAGAGTTGTACGATTTTCAGCCTCCTCGTTTGCAGTATAATCCAGATGCTCCAAGTCTAAATGAGAGAAACATTTGAATCATTATTATTCTAACGCGGTGGGAACAGTGAATGAACAGAAGAGTAACAGGAAGCTGTTCTTGTATCTAATTTAAATATTCACTTGTTTGCTCACATGATAATAAACTTGTATTGTGAAATCTTCAGTGTAACATGCAACAAACATATTTGTTAAAGATGAACATTCACTGTGTTACAGCTGGTTCCTCCTATCGGGATGTTGAACAATCCCATGAACGCTGTCACCACCAAGTTCGTCCGAACCTCCACCAACAAAGTCAAGTGTCCTGTGTTTGTGATCAGGGTGAGCTGCTGCATCACTTTCCCTTTGTACCAAGGCTCATATTGAATGCCTTTTATGTGAATGAGCATATGCAGATAGTTCAGAACACAAATTCCCCAGATGAATGTGTGTGTTTCCTGCTCAGTGGACTCCTGAGGGTCGCCGTCTGGTCACTGGAGCGTCCAGCGGAGAGTTCACTCTGTGGAACGGACTCACCTTCAACTTTGAGACCATTCTACAGGTAAACGCTGGCTACAGACCACCTTGTGATGTGGTCAGCTGAATGGTACTGACATCACTCCCTCCTGTCTCCCCTGCAGGCCCACGACAGTCCAGTGCGTGCCATGACCTGGTCTCACAACGACATGTGGATGCTGACTGCGGACCACGGCGGCTACGTGAAGTACTGGCAGTCCAACATGAACAACGTCAAGATGTTCCAGGCTCACAAGGAGGCCATTAGAGAAGCCAGGTTTATACCCAATCTACCATTTTCTGTAGTTAACCTGAGTCTCTACCGCTTGTGTTCGGCACTGCAGTACCATGCTGCAGCCACATGGTGGTGCTGCCTCACCTCTTGCCATATGTTGTTGTGGTTGATTAATGACAGATGTATGTGTGTGCTGTTGCAACACTGCAGTGATCTGTTGTTGATATTTTGCCGGATGTGGCTGATGAGCTGTTTCTCTGTGTTGAATAAAGTCATCATTCATTTACTCGACATGTTTGGTAGGCCCAGTGGGGAGGGGGGGCGGGGATTGACTTTATACAATAAAGTTTTAGCAGGGATCAATAAAGTGAATAAATAGAAGCTCCTGCACACAGTCCTGCTGCTCTGAACGTCACCTGACAGGCGCCTGTAGATGCTTTAAATAAATCTTTGAATCCTTTGAGTCTCACAGCGAGCGTTGACCACACCCCCGTCCTGTTGGTGTTTGAGAAGGAGACGATTAAAAACAACTTCCTCACTCAGTACGAACACTAGCCTACATTTCCCACAATGCAACAGGGTAGTCTCACTCCTCACCTCCCGTGTTTAAGTTAGATGACTTCATCAGGTTGCAGATGACATCACACTCCTTCAGCAGATCCAGTACCTCAGTGGAATGAGTCTTAACCTGGAAACCATCACCTGTTCAGTGTGGTGTCATCCAGGGATGACTTGAATTTAATTCAAACTACATTACCCATGATCCTCTAGGCCGTCAGTCACAGGTTGTGTGGAGCCAACCTTCATGAGAAGTGAATAAAGTGGAAGTCCACAGTTGCCAATATGATCAGATAAGATTTATCTTGAATCTTTGTTTTAACTTTTTTTTTCTGTAATTATAATTACCCTAACCCATTTGAGGTGATAGTTTATATCTTAGTAATTGGTTACTGTCACAAACCTTGTGTGATTATTATTTACAAGTTTAAACTGAGTTACTTGTGTTTGAGTTGTGCCCTGATATTTCAAGAGATGTTGTCAGATGTCTGTAATGTGGCAAATTAGAAAATTGGCAATTTAGGAGTTAAAATCATAACTTGTTTTAAAAATGTTAAAGATTCTTTTTTTTTCTGACAGTTTTCAAGGTTTAAACTTCATCGCCGAGATAAGGACTTTAATTTCATGTTGGTAGCTGTGAACTTCACCATCTCCTCAACACTCTGTTTGATTCAGGCTCAGTTGTAACCTGAGCTCAGACTGGAGGCAGAACCACCTGTGGTGGTTTAAAACTCAAAAGGTTAAGTTTGTCTGGGCTGCTCCTAATGCAAGTATTACCTTTTTAAATATAAAGTGCCGTTCTGTGGTAAAAGAACAAGGATTACAAATCTTAAAGCTTAGCTTAGCACAAACACAGCAGGTGAAGGGACACAGTTAGCCTAGCAGAAAGATGAGGTATAGGGAGATCTGTGAACCAGCAGTAGTATCCTCACATGTAGTACACAGAACACTCACATGTACTACACCCATATAGTTCACCTGTACCACACTACATTCGCATGTAATACACAGTATGCACACATGTTGTACACATGTAGAATACAGTACATTCACATATAGTCCACACCATGCTTGCATGTAGTACACATGAAGTACAGGGTACACCCGCATGTAGTATACAGTACACATGTTAAGGGGGGGTTGACTGCATGTGTGTTATTTAGACTCACATCATTTAGTGAAGTTCCCCTAGTTGTCCAGCAGGTGGAGACATTTAGTGTGAGGTCATACATGATGACGTATCAACCTGCAGCTAACAGTCATTGTGATTCATACAAACATGAACATGTTAACGTTTCATTAATTGTGATTAAAAGTATTCTAACTGATGAAGAAGCAGCCATGTTCTCTTCCTGATTGGTTCTTATCAGTCACATGACGCTAGCGGTGAACACAGTGTTAACACGCTGTAGCTCCGGTGTACCTGACCCCTCGTAGGACCCACGTCCTCGAGGCCTGGTAGCATCACGTGTCCTGCACACAGGGTTTCTAGAAGCTCCTGCTCCGCCTCCATAGCTTTAATGTTCGTACAGACCAACTCCTCCCTCTTTATTTTCTTCATTGCAGTTCTTTAAAAACAGTCATTTCTCTAATTCATCAGCTCCAACTTGATAACAACCTTGATCTGAAGTAAACATATGCCACAGAATTAGCTAATAAGTGTACTTGAAACCAGAGGAAACAACACAGAAGCATCGAAACTCTACAGCCACGAGCTCTTTGTTTGTGTAACTGTAGAGCAACGCACACACCTTCATAAACTATGACTGCTCACAGCAGTGTACACTCTGTGTTTAGGCCACGTGTGTAACTACGACACAACCACGTATCGGCCTGAACGTTCAGTCACGGTTCAGCTCGTCGTCACTCAGACGAATCTGTGTTCCTCGTTCATGGTGTTTTCTGTAACTAAGCAACCAACTGCAGAGTAGACGATCTACTTCCTGTTTACACCACATGGCCTCAGCTCAGCTGGTGAGTTATTGGACTGAAGTGATGGTGTGTGGTTGGTCAGTGAAGCTCTCACAGTGGAGTGAGAGTTAGTGACTGTTTCAGGTGACCTCTGACCTCCAACCTGTCCTGTAAATGTCTCTACCAGGAAGTTCATGTCCATGTGATGTCCCATTTCCTCTGTTATCGGTAACAGCTTCTCGTCTTGTCCAGTTTCTCCCCCACAGATAATAAATTCGCCACCTGCTCAGACGATGGCACCGTTCGGATTTGGGACTTTATGCGTTGCCATGAGGAACGGATCCTCCGAGGTACCTGAGTGCAGGATCCCCACTGTCATGTGACAGGATCCCCACTGTCATGTGACAGGATCCCCACTGTCATGTGACAGGATCCCCACTGTCATGTGACAGGATCCCCACTGTATTGATCATGTGCTAAAATTAAGAAAATGTATTTGTACATTGGCATGTTAAACATATCAATATGTAATTGATTATATTGATCCTTATTGATTCACATTTAACATCCTACATGATGGTAACGTGTGCGTGTGTGTGTGTGCGTGTGTGCGTGTGTGTGTGTGTGCGTGCAGGTCATGGCGCTGATGTGAAGTGTGTTGACTGGCATCCCACTAAAGGCCTCGTGGTCTCTGGCAGTAAAGACAGTCAACAGCCAATCAAATTCTGGGACCCCAAGACTGGACAGAGTCTGGCTACACTGTGAGTACACACACTTCACATACACACATTAACAGACACACTAAAAGAGGCCTCACAGGTCCCGGTTGGAGGCTTCAACAGAAACGCTGCTCGTTCACTTGGATTGTGTTGACGTCTATCGCTACTGGACGACATTGTGGTTCCGTCACGATGCGTTGGTCCGTCTGCGTACATCCGAAATCGAGCAGATCGAATCGAGCCAATCAAATCGTTTTGGAAACAAACACTTGTGAAAGCCCTAGCCAATCAAATCAGGTTCATGTGAAAGAGGAGGAACCTGACCTTTAACCTTTCTGCTGTTGTCAAATAATGAAACCTCTCTCCTCAGTCACGCCCACAAGAACACGGTGATGGAGGTGAAGTGGAACCTGAATGGTAATTGGCTGCTGACGGCGTCACGTGACCACCTGTGCAAACTGTTTGACATCAGAAACCTGAAGGAGGAGCTGCAGGTGTTCCGAGGACACAAGAAGGAGGCGACGGGTGAGAAAACAAACAGAAAACAAACAGACATCACCTTCGATATCACAGACCATAAATAAAGATGGATGACGTGAAGGCTCCTCAAACTGAGGCCAAATCCTCTGGGCTGCCCCCTAGTGGCTGGCAACAGTATAGGCCTCCTGTATATTAGAGTCTGACTCAATGTCTGTTATTTCTGGTTCTATGTTCTCAGCTGTTGCCTGGCATCCCGTCCACGAAGGTCTGTTTGCCAGCGGAGGTTCTGATGGTTCTCTGCTCTTCTGGCACACTGGGTAAAAATGACAGACACACACACACACACACTCCCATGAGATTGATCAATGTGTTGTGTACTCAGCTGTTTGTTGTTGTCAGGGTGGAGAAGGAGGTGGGAGGGATGGAGATGGCTCATGAGGGAATGATCTGGAGTCTGGCCTGGCACCCGCTGGGTCACATCCTGTGCTCCGGCTCCAACGACCACACCAGGTATCCACACAATGTCTAAACAACGTCCTCACAACACATGTATTTCCTATACACAAAGTGGGCTGTCAACAGTTGACAGTTCTTTTGAAACACCTGACGCTGTCACACTCAGATTTGTTTTTATTTTCAGTAAATTCTGGACGAGGAATCGACCAGGCGATAAGATGAGAGACCGTTACAACTTGAACCTGCTGCCGGGGATGTCGGAGGACGGCATGGAGTATGGTGAGTGTCAGAGGAGCAGACGCAACACAAAGGTTCTGACTTCACTTCACAACTGATGTTTGTGCGTTTGTGTTTCAGACGACATGGATCTGAACAGCATGGCCTGCATCCCCGGTATGGGGATCCCCGAGCAGCTGAAGGCCGCCATGGAGCAGGAGCAGAGCAGTAGGTCTCATCCTGGACCTCAGAGGGTTTCAGTGTTTTATCACATTTATTCTCCAAACCTTCATATCTGATCTGCTCTATTGAACTCACTTCCTGTTTTAAACAGGTTCTTGTTTCATTCTTTTCTTTCTCGTCAGCAGTAAAACGGATGATTTTCACTTTATTGGGTCTAAAGACTCAAATGTTCATGTAGCAGTCAGATGATGTATTGTAATACAATAATGTAATATAGGTGTTACTCGGGTGTTGCTCAGGTGTAACATTTGTTTCCAGGTAAAGAGGCAGCCCCGGAGGTGGAGATGTCGATCCCTGGTCTGGACTGGGGCATGGACGAGGTCATGGGTAAAGACGCCAAGAAGGTTCCTCAGAAGAAAGTGCCGTACGCCAAACCAATCCCGGCCCAGTTCCAACAGGTAGACGGCACCTGGTCCACGCCTGGTCCACGCCTGGTCCACGCCTGGTCCACGCCTGGTCCACGCCTGGTCCACGCCTGGTCCACGCCTGGTCCACGCCTGGTCCACGCCTGGTCCACGCCTGGTCCACACACAGAAGCAGCTGTGGCAGTGCTGAGTGGTTTTGTGTGTTTTGTGTGTTTTGTGTGTTTACTGTGACCTCCTTCATCTCACCACAGGCCTGGGCGGACAATAAAGTTCCCATGATGCCGCCCTCTGGAGACCAGTCCAAAGAGCGAAAGGTGGAGCAGAAGGTGGAGGGGAAGAAGAAAACTCAGTCAGAGATGGAGCAGGAGATGGCAGCTCTACAGTACAACAACCCTCTGCTGCTGGAGGTGAGAGGCTCCGCCTTCTCTTGGAACACTATACTGTTTATAATCATTTTTTTAAACAAAACTAAAGTAAAACTTGAGGAATCTGAGTTTTTAAATAAACGACGTCACATTAAAACCTTAACACAATAAACCCCTGAAAACAGAATCTCATTAAACTGTGTTTTGGTTTCGTGCAGCAAATGAAGATGGACCGGATGAGCACAGACGGGAACATGGGCCCCCCACAGGGGCAGGGCCCCATGCCCCCCTTCTCGGGCCCCGGAGGCCCTGCAGGTCCTGGGGCCCCTATGCCTCCTGGCCAGCAGGGATTTCATCCAAACATGCCTCCTCAGCAAATGCCCCCCCCAATGGGCCCTGGAGGTATGCAGCCCCCTTTCATTCCCCCTGGACAAATGGGGCCCCCCCTCAGGCCCTCAGCCTCACCAGGGGCCGCCTCAGGGCATGATGGGACCGCCAGACATGCAAGGACCTCAAGGATTGCAGAGACATTCTGGCCCTCATAGAAACATGGGTGCTCAAGGGCCTCACAGTATGGGGTCTGGACCCAGAGGGATGCAGGGCCCTCCTGGTGGGATGATGGGCCCCCCTCCTCGAGGAATGGGTCCAAGGGATCCTCAAGGGCCTCCATCTCAGGGGGGCATGATGCCACCTCAAGGAAACATGATGGGCCCCCAGGGTCCTATGCAGGGTGGAATGATGGGCCCCCCCACCCAGGACACACAACAACATGCCAAACAATTATGGGATGGGCAACATGCAGGGGCCCCCAGGTGGAATGCAAGGTTCCCATGGAAACATGCAGGGCCCCCCTGGAAACATGCAAGGACCCCATGGTAACATGCAAGGACCCCCATACATGCACCAGGTGAGTTTCTGTGACTGAGATTCAGCTAATGTAAAATGTTGATAATCAACAGGACTGGCCCTGGATCAGGTTTTAAAGGTTCCGTCTGATCATACGCACTCATGTGGTTTTTTGCAGGGTCAAAACTCGGGACCCATAATGCACGGGATGGGGCCGCAGGGGCCCAACAACAAAGGTAAGAGACAGTTAAGTTAGTTCTGCTACCGTCTCAGATCCTGTGGTGTCCCTCAGGGATTCATGTAGGGTCCCTTGTGTATTTGAACTGTCTCACCACCTTTCAACCAAAGTGAACCTGGTGCTGGATCAACTTGTAAAGCTTTTAGAACCCGGTCACCTTATAGCCACTGTCTACGTCTCTAGCCCTCAACTGTATGAATAAAACTATGGCACTTATTAAATATTAATAAGAAGCATGTCAGTGTGAGTAGATTCTGTTTTTATGAACAAATCCCAGATAACAAAACATCAGATCTTAATACAAACTGTGTGAGTGAGTTTTAAGAAGATAATTCTTCTGAAGAACAGACGATTAATGTCTAAAGTGTTGGAATGTTAAAATGTCTCATGACTCAATATCATGTGTCGGAGTAAAACAATGAATCTAATATTTCCATCAGGAACATTCTGATCAAATTATTATAATTTGTCTTCAGATATTTGACCAACACTGAGAATAGATTTTCAGCTTATTCTCATCGTGTCAACTGGCTCTTCTCATCTAGGAGATCCCCGGGGGCCACCACCTAACCACCACATGGGCCCTTCTGACCGACCGGGGCCCGGAGGACCAGACCAGGGATCTGGGCCGTACTGGGCGGACAACCAGCAGGGTCGCCGTGGACCACAGGACTTTGAGGGAGGCCAGGACTTTCACGGCAGAGGAGAAGAGGGCTGGAGACCAGGACCTGGACCAGGACCAGGATACCAGGGAGGGGGGGGACACAGGGGTGGAGGACACAGAGGAGGGACTGGAGGGAACTGGGGTCCTGACGAAAGGTTCAGCGGAGGAGAATTCAGAGGACGGAGAGATGACAGGTCAGATGCTCTCCACTTTACTCCTGAATGTGACAACTTGTAGTAACACTGGTCTGAACTGGTCTGAACTGGTCTGAACTGGACTCTGTTTCAGGTACAGAGGAGGCGGCCCTGGCCGGCCTGGAGGGCGTGGTTACCCTGATTCGTACGGCGGCCAGGAGGAGGGCTTCGACGGCCCGGAGGAGATTGGCCGTGGCTGGGACACCGGAGGCAGAGGAAGACCGCCTCGAGGAGGAGGTGCCCCCAGAGGAGGAGGTGAGTAGCCCTGACATCTCTGTGGCATCAGAGTCCAGGTCACTTTCAAACATGTCTCCGTCTCAAACCACATTATTGGATTTGTTTCTCCTCACTCTTATTTTGGCGGTTTTGTCTTTGTCTTCATGTGTACAGGTCAGGATGGTTATCGGGACGGTCAGCAGATGCATGATGGGTCGTCACCAGCTGGTCGTGAGCGCCCCTCTTCCCTTCAGGGGATGGACATGGCGTCTTTGCCCCCCCGAAAGCGTCCATGGCAGGATGGACCAGGAACTGGAGAGCGAGAGTCCCCCGGAGCTGACGGAGGTTCATATTTTCGTATAAAGATGAATACGTAACGTGTTGTGGACGAACGCGTCTAAACGTCTCCTCCCTGCAGGTCGACCCCCCCCGAGGGAAGAAGGCAGCTACGGTCCGTCTGGTCGAGGTGGACGAGGAGGCTGGGGTCCGGGAGGCCCAGGGCCGGGCCCCAGGAGGGGGGGACCACCACCCAGAGGAGCACTGAGGGGAGGCGTTCGTGGCCGGTAGCCCTGATGAAAAAACTCCCATGATCCTCCTGTCCTTTGGTTGTCGCCGCTGGTCCCTCCAGACCTGAGACCACACCCTGATCCTGACCCCCCTCGGACTGGTGTTTGGTCATGTGACACAGGTGTGTGCTGCTGCTGTAGAGGACGGTGGCTTGTGATTGGAGGGACTGAGCAGCTGACATTTTAATGTAATATACTGTAGAGAAGCTCCGCCTCTTTTATTTCACCCAATCTTTTGTCTTCAGCTTGTTTTTGTCGTTTTTTGTAAAAGATTTCTATGTTTTTATGTCTTCACCGACTCCACTGAGGTGGACAATAAAGATTCACACTTCAAACTTCATCTTCTGAGTCTGACACACTGTCGCCTCTAGAAACATATGTAGAACTATATATCTTTAACTTTATATAAATATTAAAATGTATCATATGTTACTTTAATACCCTTAATAAACTCAGCTGATCGTTGTGATGATGCATTCAGGTCAAGCTGTACAAATCTAAATGATAAAGGATTTGTTACATCAGACAGAAGTTAAACATCTGCACACGTGTTCACAGCTGGTGTCAGTGAGACGCTCAAGAGTCTGACCTCTACAGTGACCTCTACAGTCACATCTCACTGTTACCATCGTGTTGGGGAGACAGGTGAGAGTGAGACAGTGAGGGGAGACGGGTGAGAGTGAGACAGTGAGGGGAGACAGGTGAGAGGGAGACGAGTGAGGGGAGACAGGTGAGAGTGAGACAGTGAGGGGAGACGGGTGAGAGGAGACGAGTGAGGGGAGACGGGTGAGAGGAGACAGGTGAGATGTGAGGGGAGACGGGTGAGAGTGAGGGGAGACGGGTGAGAGGAGACAGGTGAGACAGTGAGGGGAGACAGGTGAGATGTGAGGGGAGACGGGTGAGATGTGAGGGGAGACGGGGGAGACAGGTGAGGTGTGAGGGGAGACGGGGGAGACAGGTGAGATGTGAGGGGAGACGGGGGAGACAGGTGAGATGTGAGGGGAGACGGGTGAGAGGAGACAGGTGAGACAGTGAGGGGAGACAGGTGAGATGTGAGGGGAGACGGGTGAGATGTGAGGGGAGACGGGGGAGACAGGTGAGATGTGAGGGGAGACGGGGGAGACAGGTGAGATGTGAGGGGAGACGGGTGAGATGTGAGGGGAGACGGGTGAGGGGAGACAGGTGAGGTGTGAGGGGAGACAGCTGTGCCCTCCAGCTGTTTGCATCAGGTGATTGATCAGGAAACATGACGTTAGTTTTTAATTACATTTTAATACGAAACAATCAGATCCATCATCAGTCATGTGACCGGATCTGTCCAATCAGAAGCACGTGTCCGGTGTTGTTTTCACACCTGCTCCCCAGCAGCTGATCCGCGGTCAGCTGACAGTCTGCTTCCAGGAGGAATGTACTGATATCTTGGTCCTTCCTCGTCCGGGGCGGAGCGCTGACTCCGTCCCGGACCTGGCGCTCATTCTCCGGTCAAATAGGAATGGTTTTCCCGGTCACGGTCCTTTTGATGGCGGAAGCCGCCATGCCCCCCATGAAGCGGATCCCGGCGCTGCCTCCGGGCAGAAGCGACACCACGTACCCGACGATGACCGCCACCTGCAGGGCAGCGCCCAGCGCGGTCAGCACGGTGCTGTGGAGGCTCAGCGCCGCGTACAGGGTCCCTCCGAGGGCGCACAGGTACACGGCGGCCGCGGGGGAGGTGGGGAGGCCGGCGACGAGCCTGCTGGGGCCGCGCAGCACCGCCGCGGCCGCGATGGCGAACAGCGAACCGAGCGACCAGAGCAGGGCGAACTTCCGGGCGTAGATCAGCAGCAGCGGCGCGTACAGCGCGGACAGCCCGAAGCAGAGCGCGGAGAACGACGCGCACACCCCGAACGCCAGCAGCCGCTGCCGCCGGCTCATGCCCGGCAGACACGGGTCCGGCTCGGCTGACCACGGCCAGGAGAAGCCGCTGTTTGAAGTGGAGCTCTGTCCGGACCGTGGGCTGGACCACCGCCCGAACCAGCTCCCGGTAACCGGCTCCGGGTCGGCAAAGTCCACCGTGGTGCTGGAGATGGTCTTCGCTCCGCCGCCGCCTTTGGACTGGGTCAGGTACTCCTGGAGCTGTCGGTTCAGGTCCGCCATGACGGAGGGAGCTAACGGCTAACTGTTAGCACCACCTTCTTCTTCGCTTACTCTTATGTCGACTTCCGGCCGCGTGATGCTCTCCTGCCCCCCCAACGGTCAGATAAAGAACTACATGTTAGGACACAAACAGGTGATGAGTTCAAGTACGTCAGGACATAGGGAAGCTGTGAACGGACGACGCCGCAGCACTGACGGTTAGTTTGAATTATTCAGGTGTAATCAATGAAATAAACAGCACCCAGCCCGCTGTGCTTCAGTACATGACAGGCCTTTAGCTTGGTTGTTCTCAAGTGTTGGTTTTTTCGACAGCACTTGAGGGCACCACCATAAATTAATAAATGTATGGGCCAAGGACTGGAAATGTGATCAGTGAACTTTAGAGGCTTTAATCGCGCTCGGTGTGCAACAGGTAAAGAAGTCCGTGTCTGGATTCAACGAAGCTACTGGAGGAATGGTTTGAGCCCCATGTCCTGTGACCTTTGACCCCACACACACACACACACACTCCAGCGACCTAATGACTCGCAGCAGCATCTTTCAAGTAACAACAACTGAAGCCTCCGTCAGTCAGAAGTGACGGAGACTCATGAGAATCTTCATGAGTCAGGTCACATGACTCCAGCTGTCTGTCCAAAAATAACCCTTCAGGTGATTGGCTGGAAGGCTGGCACACAACCATCTACAGTGTGTATACTAAGCTTACACAGGAACCAGCTGCCATGGTATCCCAGCATGCATTTCACCCCAGCAGCTGAAGAAGGGTGCAGGTCGTCGGACGTGATACTGGAGACGACAGGTGAGATCACATGGGCTGAGGTTTGTAATCACTGACGTTCAGCTGTCCTGTTTCCAGGCTTTGTGCTATGCTAGGCTAACAGTTTCCCCTGTCTCCAGTCTTTGTGCTAAGCTAGGCTAACAGTTTCCCCTGTCTCCAGTCTGTGTGCTATGCTAGGCTAACAGTTTCCCCTGTCTCCAGTCTGTGTGCTATGCTAGGCTAACAGTTTCCCCTGTCTCCAGTCTGTGTGCTATGCTAGGCTAAGAGTTTCCCCTGTCTCCAGTCTTTGTGCTAAGCTAGGCTAACAGTTTCCCCTGTCTCCAGTCTGTGTGCTATGCTAGGCTAACAGTTTCCCCTGTCTCCAGTCTTTGTGCTAAGCTAAGATATCAGTCCATGACATTTGTCTGGGAGCAACAGTTTTGATCATGTTATTGACATATGGTTTTTTTCATGAATAATCAATCACTGACGACTGATATGAGCGTTTCTGCCTGGTCCTCAGTAGTGAACTAACTGCAGTGTGTTTCCTGACAGGTCGGCTTCATGTCCGTCTCTCAGATCACCCCCACCCTCTTCCTCGGCAGTGCCGACGCCCCCCCTCAACGCAGCACTGATCTCACAGAAAAGCATCACCCTGATTGTCAATGCCACACTGAGCCACACCTGCCCCCCCTACCCTGGGGTGGAGTGTGTCCGGGTTCCTGTCTCTGACTTACCCAGCGCTCGCCTCGGTGACCACTTTGACCGGGTGGCAGACCGTATCCATGGCAACCGAGCTGGTGGAACCCTGGTGCACTGTGCTGCCGGTATGAGCCGTTCTCCAGCGCTGGTGATGGCGTACCTGATGCGGTACAGGGGAGTGACGCTTTGCCAGGCACATCGCTGGGTGCAGGACAGTCGGCCCTGGGTCAGGTTGAATGCCGGATTCTGGGACCAACTCCTGCATTACGAGAAGCGTCTCTACGGGAAAAACACCGTCAAAGTGGCAACAGTGGATGAGATGGCCCTTCCAGCTCCCCCCCTGACGCCCAGGACCCAGAGGATGACGAGGTCAACGCCACCGCAGCAGCAGAGGAACTGGTTAACGCTGGTACCCAGGTCACTGATGGCAGGGTCCCCTGTGATGTCACGAGGTCCGACACCAGGAAACAAGTCAAGAAGAAGAACTAAGTTCAGCAGCGTAAAAGTCTGAGCACCATGGTATCTGAAACATATTAGATACAACAACTACCCACAATGCATCTGCTCCGCTGACGAGCTGGCGGAAGCTTCGAGTGGGTCGATGACTTGTACTGTGTTCGGGTTCCGTCATGAGAAGAGTTCACTGAATGCTGCCCTCTGGTGGTGCAAACAGTCTGAAGTGAGAAATGTTTGAGGGTAATGTTTCATTGGACGATAAATGTATTAGTCATTTTAACTTGACTGATTTTAAATGCTTGTTTATTAGTCTCATATTTTCTCTGTCATCACGCCTTTATTTCCTACATTACCATACCTGACTGCTAGCATGCTAACTCATGCTGAAAGTAAAGTAAATATTACAGCCATGTTGCTGTTGCCTAGCACCAGCAGGGCCAGGGTGAACAGAAAGTAAATGTCAATTCTCACATTTAGTCCAGTGCCATCTCACTCTTTTCAAACCATAAGTAACCATATTAGGAGGAGGGAGGTGGAGCCTGACTGAGAGCTCGATGACATGCCCACCTGCCAACAGCACATTGGACAGGACTGGCTGTCAATCACACTGGTTTTTGACTCTAAATGATCATAATGAACTAAATGAACATCAGCTGTTTGAAGAAGACTTGAAACTAGAGACCGAGACATAAACTCCTGAATGTTCACTGACGTAAAGTGAGAAGAAGAGTCACCTTCTATAGAAACTACCAGAGGAGTCGCCCCCTGCTGGTAACTACGCAGAAGACTTGTTTCGGCCACGTCTACATTGGCTTCACTCCACATTATAACCTTTATTATTCAGAAAGTTCACTTCTCAGTGTTTCACAGCATATCTTATCACTCAGCTCATATATAAACTTTTGAAAGAGCAATTAATCTGCCACTTTGTTAGGTCGGGAGTAGGGAATGTTACTCAACATGGCTGCAGTTGGTTTATTCCATTGACTGAATGTTTCCAGCTCTGGTATCAAACCAATTCATTACATGTGGACTTCTTTAGTACTGATAAGTGTAATATTGTGTCTCAGGCATTAACATAACAACAAGCATTTTGCTTATGTAGTAATGCAATAAAAATGTGATTAGTCATGCTGCTGCTTGAGCAATACTGGACTTTACAAACTTAGTACATGTATAAATATTTCATTATACTCTTGAGATTTTTTAAATACCTTCCACCATGTTCTAAACTTTTTTGTTCTTTAGAGGTCAGGCTCATGTTATGTCAATGTTATTTCTAAATTACCACAAACTGTCCAAAGCTGTTTTTTATTAACCAACATATAGATAGATTGATACTTTATTAATCCCGTGGGAAATTCAGATCATCCAGTAGCTTGTACACTTAACACATCACTGACATACATACATGAATCACATACATCACATACGGAGAGCATGTTAACAGATACAGGAATGCAATGATGTGATTGTGTCAGTGTCCAGTAGGAAAAGTGTTCTTGTTCTACTGGAGTGGATAGTACAGCAAAATATATAAACTGTGTATATATTACAAAAACAGCAGAAGAATATAAATATAAATATCTGAATATATAAATATAAATATTTAGGAATATCAATCAATAAATCAATCAATCAAATCAATACAAGTATAGACCTCAACCTCCTCAGGAAGTAGAGCCGGCTCTGACCCTTCTTGTAGATTGCATCCACATTTGCTGACCAGTCCAGTTTATTGTCCAAATGTACTCCTAAGTATTTGAAGGTGTTGACCACCTCCACACTGACCCCCTCGATGGAGACTGGGAGCAGAGGAGGCTGAGACCTCCTGAAGTCCACCACCATCTCCTTGGTCTTGGTGGTGTTCAGCTGCAGGTTGTTGTGCGTACACCACTGCACAAGGTTATATACCAATATTGATATATTTATTATCGGTAATATCAGCCGATATATATATATATATATATATATATATTGAGCTCGTTAATCTTTAAGTTGATGGCCAGAAAGATTATTAAAAATGTATAATTAAATTAAAGGTGTGGTCAGGCACATTGTTTGGAGCATTTTCTTGAGCTAGTGGAAAGCGATTCCATAGATGATCAACAATAACCTGGTGTGAAGTGAGTGATGCAGTATTTCACTGTTAATTTAAAGCACATTATAAAGATAATGTCTGGATCAACAGCTTTCCACATGTGCTTCATGTGTCAACTATTCAAAAAGTGATGCAAGATGTTTTCAAAGTTAAAGCAGAGTAAAACAATGTATAGAGAAACCAATATATATATATATTAATACTTAATATATAAGTCTGGTGACGTCATGTGTCCTGTTTCATTTTGTCTCTGAAAAAATCAATTTAATGAATTACATTGATTTTTATTTCTTGTGTCGACTCGAGTTTGTTCTTTTTCTTTAAGTTGCGTTTTTATCATTTCAGTTAATGTCCGTTTCCGCTAAATGAACCCATTTTATTGTGAAAAGCCGCAAAGGAAGCTGGACCTCGGAGCAGCTCGGTTTGTTGTGATCCCGCCCTCCACCGGAACACCGCGACATGACAACCGGACCCCGACGCGTCCGCAGCTCCGGTGGCGGGACAAAGAGGACCGGGACCCGGAGCTCAGACCTGGGGCTTTAAGAACCGAGCGGCGCGGTGCAGCGGACCCGGGCTGCGGTGGACTCCTGGCGGCTGCAGCTCCACCTGCGTCCCGCTGATCTGAGACATGTACCAGGTCCAGGTGAGTCTCCTGTTTCCACCTGACACCTGAACACATCACACAGTTTAACCCATGTCACACATGTTCCAATCACATGTTCATACATGCTCTAATCACATGTTAATACATGATCTAATCACATGTTCATACATGCTCTAATCACATGTTCACACATGTTCCAATCACATGTTAATACATGCTCTAATCACATGTTCATACATGCTCTAATCACATGTTCATACATGCTCTAATCACATGTTCAATACATGATCTAATCACATGTTCATACATGATCTCAATCACATGTTCATACATGATCTCAATCACATGTTCATACATGCTCTAATCACATGTTCATACATGTTCACATCACATGTTCACACATGTTCCAATCACATGTTAATACATGATCCAATCACATGTTCATACATGCTCTAATCACATGTTAATACATGATCTAATCACATGTTCATACATGCTCTAATCACATGTTCCTACATGTTCACATCACATGTCACACATGTTCCAATCACATGTTAATACATGATCTAATCACATGTTCATACATGCTCTAATCACATGTTCATACATGTTCACATCACATGTTCATACATGTTCCAATCACATGTTCATACATGCTCTAATCACATGTTCATACATGTTCACATCACATGTTCATACATGTTCCAATCACATGTTCATACGTGTTCCAATCACATGTTCATGTCATACATGTTCATCATCAATCACATGTTCATATGTTCATACATGTATCATACTATCACATGTTCATACATGCTCTAATCACATGTTCATACATGTTCCGATCACATGATCATACATGTTCACATCACATGTTCATACATGATCAAATCACATGTTCATACATGCTCTAATCACATGTTCATACATGTTCCGATCACATGATCATACATGTTCACATCACATGTTCATACATGTTCCAATCACATGTTCATACATGCTCTAATCACATGTTCATACATGTTCACATCACATGTTCGTACATGTTCCAATCACATGTTCATACATGCTCTAATCACATGTTCATACATGTTCACATCACATGTTCATACATGTTCACATCACATGTTCATACATGCTCTAATCACATGTTCATACATGTTCCGATCACATGATCATACATGTTCAAATCACATGTTCATACATGCTCTAATCACATGTTCATACATGATCTAATCACATGTTCATACATGTTCACATCACATGTTCATACATGATCAAATAACATGTTCAAACATGAGTCTCAGGGGAAAGTCTCTCATACAAGATGAATTATACAATGAAGCTGTCGGATGATAAATATCTAAACTTCCTGTGGTCATATTCTCCGTCAGTCACAGTCGACCTCGGCTCCGTCCCCGTGTTTTATTCCTAACGTCTGAATCATCGACACTTTAAACTCAGATTTAAAACGTGTTTTAAATAACACAGAATAGTTGCTGATGTTATTGAAACATACAGAAACATGTCCGATTCTGTTCAGGGGAAAATCCAGGAAGTTCATCTTCACTCAGTTACCGTAAAGCAGCAAATACATAAATCTATTCATTTCAGTTTCACATTGAACTTCATCTTTGATTTTGAAGTTAAATATTTCTGGATAAATTAACTTCATGATCGAATGTGTTGGTTACAGTCTCATCAGGGAACAGGTATTTGACCTGACCTTAATGTGAACGTGGTTTATCTATTTTATCATAAAGTACATTTATATTCACTGTGTCAGAGTCAGGATCAGTAATGATACTTTCAGTTCTATTAGTATTTATAATATTATTCTTCGTATTAGTATATAAGAGTGTGAGTCAGGACCTTTCAGTGTGATTTAAAGCAGCAGCTCCGTTGGGAGGATGGAGGAGTGTTTGCTCAGCAGGTTATTTTTAGTCCGACAGAATCTCCAGCAACAACACACACACACACACACACACACACACACACACACACACACACACACACACTCACACGCATACGCACAGACGCACAGATGAGCTGGACGAGCGAGGAATTAGAGAGTGAGAGAGAACGTTTGTTTCAGTTTAATATTTTCTTCATCCTGAAGAAACAGAAAACAAAAATACACAAATTACATGTTATTACAAATTGAATGTGAGTCAATGTCCCTCGTTACTTCCACCACTCCATTTGCAAACACGTCTGTGTCATTGATCATCGATTTATTTTAACATCAGTGAACTCTTTGGTTTCTAATCGATCGACTTCACTGTGGTGGATTAATGATGAAGCACACGCGGCTCATCAGTAGCGTGTGGAATCAGACACGTCATATTGCTTCTCGTCACAGATCACATGTTTCACTCGTTCTAATAATAAAACTGTGGTTGATGTTTTATTGATGAACTCGTCGTGCTGCGTTCACTGACGTTCTGAAAACACACGTCTGTCTCGACTCTGAGCTGAACGCTGAAGCCTCACAGCTGCAGTAACTGTCACATCTGTGTGGTGGCGCTGCAGCGCTACACAGGACGGCTCGGAGTTCAATAGAAGAACTAAAGAGTTATTTTATTAAACCCACTCTGAGCCTTTAGTATCATATCTACAGTAGATTGTGTTCCTGTATCTACATAAACAGTCTGTGTCTGCAGCACATCTGGATCATATGATCTGATCTAGATCCTTTTATCTGTTGTGTGTTTGGATCTAGATCCTTTTATCTGTTGTGTGTTTGGATCTAGATCCTTGAATCTTTGTTGTGTTTGGATCTAGATCCTTTTATCTGTTATGTGTTTGGATCTAGATTCTTGAATCTTTGTTGTGTTTGGATCTAGATCCTTTTATCTGTTGTGTGTTTGGATCTAGATCCTTTTATCTGTTGTGTGTTTGGATCTAGATCCTTGAATCTTTGTTGTGTTTGGATCTAGATCCTTTTATCTGTTATGTGTTTGGATCTAGATTCTTGAATCTTTGTTGTGTTTGGATCTAGATCCTTTTATCTGTTGTTTGTTTGGATCTAGATTCTTGAATCTTTGTTGTGTTTGGATCTAGATCCTTGAATCTGTTGTGTGTTTGGATCTAGATCCTTTTATCTGTTGTGTGTTTGGATCTAGATCCTTTTATCTGTTATGTGTTTGGATCTAGATCCTTGAATCTTTGTTGTGTTTGGATCTAGATCCTTTTATCTGTTATGTGTTTGGATCTAGATCCTTGAATCTTTGTTGTGTTTGGATCTAGATCCTTGTACGTGTTTTTTGTACCTGGACCATTGTGCCTACGTTTGAATATTTGTCCTTCAATCTGTGTCATCCTGGTATTCTGAACATCTTGTAGATCTAGATCCTCGTAACTAGGTTCTGTCACAAATCTGGATCATTGTGTGTAGATTGTGTAGTTGGATCCAGATGTTTGTATCTGGATCTTATCTCGATGTAGAGCATTTCCTTGTATCTTGATCCTAATGCTAAGGTACTGTTTGATATTGTAGCTGTTATGCTAGCACAGCACTGGCTAGCAGCTGTTCCTGTGTTATGCTAAGCTAGGCTAAACCTGTGACAGGTGAAACGTGAGTGAGAGGGAGAGTGTGTTTTCCGTGTGTGTGTGTTTGTGTTGGTTGGACGTCACAGGTTTGATCCACGTGTAGCACATGGATGACACAGCGTCCCTGTCGCTAACTGTCAGAATTCATTGTCACGGGAGGAAGTTATAGATTCCAGAAGTCTTGGGACAGGATGAGTCATCAAACATGTTTTGCAGAATGAGATTTATATGTGAAAACACCAGAATGTTGGTTTTATATAGAAAAATGAAGAGTGGCCTCAGGATTCATCATCTTCACGTGGTAGAAACGTCTTTTTACAATATAAACTCATTTTTCTCCTTTTTTTTAACGTCAGAATTTATTCTGTTTATTTTCTGTGAGGTCGTTAAACAGCCTGCGTCAGCTGGGTCAGTGAATCAGGTGCAGGAGCTCGTCTCCACGGAAACACACTTCAACGTTTCCTGTCAGACGACCCAGAACCTGAATTACAACCAGAAGAAGAAGTTCTCAGCGTCTTAGTGAATCCACCTGTCAATCCACCTGTCAATCTACCTGTCAATCTACCTGTTGTAGGGCAAAGGTGAAAGGGTCGTTGCCATGGTGCTGAAGGAGCTTCCTGGTCAAAAGGCCTCCTCTGAAGGAAACCCCCTCCTCACCGTGACAACAAAGGTTGGCATGACAACCACGCTTGTTTGTTATGTGGCACTATCGGAGATTCATTTTTTATTTCTTCTTGTTTTTCCTGAAAGTTAAAAGATATATTTTTAGTTGATTATAAAATACTAATGATATTATTAATAATAATTCTTATTTTGGAGTAAGATAGTGAGACTGTTGTTGGTGCTCATCGTCTGATCTCACGTTGTTTCACTTCAAACCAGCGTCTCGTCGTCTTCTGGAAAATTCTGATTTTTGTCTTCGATGTTTCACAGGATTAAACACAAACATATTCCAGTTGACATGTGGACGTTCACGACTGCGTGGATTAGGAAACACGCACACAGACAGACACACACAGTCTGTGATCAGGGAGAATCAGGCCTCAGCCTGAACCACCGAATTAAAGGTTGCACTTTGTCCTACATTTCCCAGAATTAATTTCAGTAACTGGCAGGAAGTAGTTCCCTCAAAGCTTCTCTCAGACCTGCACTGAGCTCCAGAGATGCTCAGTTGTTGATGTGATGTAAACAAAACTTCCTGTCTGCTGCTGTGTTGTTCACATGAGAAACAAACTGTGGAGAAAGACAGATCAGCTGGTCCCTTCTGTTCTGATTGGCTGTCGGCCTCTGCTCTCACTTGGTTGTAGGGGGCGTGTCAGACTGGCCACCAGGTGTGAACAGAGACTTTCTACTCTTGTGTTGATTTGGTTCAGACTCCTGTCGACAAGCTTCAGGTGTTTCAACCTGAAACGGTTTCACACCTTGTTTCATGTCTGTTCCTCACTGAGTTCACTGTCATTTCAGCTGCTTTTATTTTGAAAAAACAGGAAGTGATCATAGTCAATTCAGTCTAAATGTTGGTTTCAGGACACTGATGGTTTTCTTCCTGCTCAGTGTCTCGCTCACGTCTTCTGGTTTCTCTGCAGCTGGTCGGCGAGCAGCAGGAGAGTCGCCCCCTGCTGAGTCCCTCCATCGATGACTTCCTGTCAGAGAGCCGTGGCGACGCCGCCTCCTCCCGACCTCTCACCTCCAACACAGCAGGTAGAGTCCTGTCGCACTAATGATCACAAACACACACACAAACACACACAATCATCGGTGACTGTAAACAAAGAGGAAACACACGATGGCTCCTAAAAATGGAGCCAAATCATCTTCATCGCCCCCTGGTGTCTGGCTGCAGTATAGCTCATTAACATCCTCCATGTTAGTAGACGGGACAAGGACCAAAAATAATAAATTAGAAGTAGACATTAAATAAATGTTAAAGATGTTTCTGTCATTTCAGGTCGTTCTTATCTCACTGATGTTTGTTCACTGATTCACTGAGTGGGGAGCTCCTAACACGGGACACAAATGTCTCTGGTGACAAAGTGCTGACACACACGATGAAGACACAGACGAAGAAGTGAAGAGAGTTTGTGGTAATCAGAGCTGATGATGTGTCAGGTGATGTAAACATGATCACGTGACCTCTGCAGCAACAAGTCACTTCCTGTGTGTGTCTGCCCCTCCCCTCCGGCTGCTCCACCTTTCACCTGAACCATGAATGAGTCTGTGAAGAAACCTGCTCCTGAGTTGTTCAGCTGTGAAACACAAACACTGGAGAAACTCTGGAGAAGGTTCTCTGGATCTGACCTGGAGTCTGAAAACAACTCCCTGATCACTACTGCAAATGACGTCATCACCACAAGATCTGTGTTGCCAACCTATAGGATACACATGTGTACAGAGAGCCAATCAGATCAGCTGCTGGCTCATGCTCCTTCTCCTCCCCCTTTCCTCACTCTGTTGTTTTCTAACTTCCTGTGTCCTCCTCACTTGTCTCTAACTTCCTGTCCTTGGGCGACCTCCTTCCTGCTCCGTGACCATCTGTCACCTGCAGCGTCCGTTATTCACACCTCTGACCTTCTCTGTGTTTCTGTAACTGAGACGCAGCTGAAATCGGAATAAAGCGTCGGTCGAGTGTCAGCATGATGAAGGTCCCAGTGACCGCTGCAGCTCGTATCCGTTCTTCCATGTGGCCTCAAGTATGTGGACGGCTGAACATCTTTGCTGTTCTGATCAAATCTCATCAGGTGCTTTCATTGATTATTGGACATATTAATAATTGATATAAATACCAGTTAAAAACGGTCACAATCAATGAGCATTGAACTTAATTTATTTATTTAATGAGACAGACAGACAGACAGACGAAGTTCTACTCTTACAGACTCCAGAACCACCAGAGAACCTGTGTTTTGGGAGAGCAGTGATCTATTAGGACAGTCCAGTGTTATGAGCTCTTTGATTTATGAAGGGTTTGATTGTTCAGATCTTTCTATGTGAGGAGCAGGATCTTGATATTCAGAGTTTCACAGGGAGCCAGTGCAGAGAAGCTCAGAGCAGTGATATAAGTTGGACTCAGTGAATAGATTCATCAGCTTCATGTATGTACAGCTGGGTGTCGTCTGCGTAACAGTGGACGTGTACGAGGGGCTTTCTGATGATGTCACCTAAAGGGAGCAGATGTAAGGTGAAGAGCATCGGTCCTGGGACAGAACCCTGTGGAACTCCATGACTGACCTGTGTGTGCAGTGAGGAGTCAGTGTTAGGGTTAGGGTCTAGTCCAGTCTAATGTTCCTCTGGTCCCGACATGTGGTCCCAGTCTCTGTAACAGAATCCTATGATCTGTGGTGTCAGATGCTGAACTAAGATCCAACAGGACCAGGACAGAGACATGTCCATCATCTGAGGACATGATTTATAGACTGATTTCTTCACAGATGCCAACCGGGCCCACGAAGGAGTAAGATAAGATATTCAAACTTGCAGATGCTCACTGTCCCTCCTCCCGTCTTTCATCCTGTCCAATTTCCTGTCCCTCCTCCTATCCCTCCTCCTGTCCTTCCACCTGTCCTTCCTCCTGTTCGTCCTCCTGTTCGTCCTCCTATCCCTCCTCCTGTCCTTCCACCTGTCCTTCCTCCTGTTCGTCCTTCTGTCCCTCCTCCTGTCCCTCCTCCTGTCCCTCCTCCTGTCCTTCCACCTGTCCTTCCTCCTGTTCGTCCTCCTGTCCCTCCTCCTGTCCTTCCTCCTGTCCTTCCTCCTGTTCGTCCTCCTGTCCCTCCTCCTGTCCCTCCTCCTGTCCTTCCTCATGTCCTTCCTCCTGTCCCTCCTCCTGTCCCTCCTCCTGTCCCTCCTCCTGTCCTTCCTCCTGTCCTTCCTCCTGTTCGTCCTCCTGTCCCTCCTCCTGTCCCTCCTCCTGTCCTTCCTCATGTCCTTCCTCCTGTCCCTCCTCCTGTCCCTCCTCCTGTCCCTCCTCCTGTCCCTGCTTCGGTCTCTCCTCCTGTCCCTCATCCTGTCCCTCCATCTGTCCCTCTCCTTCCTCCTGTCCCTCCTCCTTTTCGTCCTCCTGTCCCTCTCCTTCCTCCTGTCCCTCCTCCTTTTCGTCCTCCTGTCCCTCTCCCTCCTCCTGTCCTTCCTCCTGTCCATGAGTTCTGTCCACAGCTCTGAACCTGGTGGACCTCAGCGAGCCGGGGGAGGTCAGTGGGGGGAGGAGGAGGAGGAGTCCTCTGAGGAGGAAGGGCAGCTCGATGAGTCCTCGACGGCGAGCGTGTCCTGAGGAGACGGAGCTTATCCAGGTGGAGGTGGACCTGCCCGTCCGTCCCAGGACACCGGAGCGGGTGTCACTGGACTCGGGTAAGCCAACCAGCCCCCACCCCCCCGTTGTTGCTAATTTTGTTGAAAGCTTTTTAATCTGAGCTTTTACTCTGATGAGACTTCCTGTCCCACCACCGTCCACGTCCACACGTCCTTCAATCATCTTATCACCGTTTTATTGAAACATAGTTCAGCCTATGAACAACATTTCGTTAATGACACTCGCATCTGAGGCATCGTGTCGTTGTCATGGTTACAGTCAGTCTTTCGTCTCCTCTGGACAAATGGGAAGAGGTCAATCTGGACGTGGAGGACGGAGGACGCAGGAGGAGACATGAGAAGAAATGCACCTCCCATCACTCCTCCAGTGAACTGCTGTGGTAAAAAATCCTTATCTCTGCTGGAGTGATCACTGCTGCCTCCGGGTGGCGCTAACGCTAACAACAGCTCTTTATGTTCCTGCTGCAGGTCTGCAGAGTTTAAAACTGATCCAGGGACGAAGAGCGTCCACAGCCTCAACTCGTCACCACAGGTACTACAACCAGTCCTCCCACTGCAGGTCTACTGTACAACCAGTCCTCCCACTGCAGGTCACTGTACAACCAGTCCTCCCACTGCAGGTCTACTGTACAACCAGTCCTCCCACTGCAGGTCTACTGTACAACCAGTCCTCCCACTGCAGGTCTCTGTACAACCAGTCCTCCCACTGCAGGTCTACTGTACAACCAGTCCTCCCACTGCAGGTCTACTGTACAACCAGTCCTCCCACTGCAGGACTACTGTACAACCAGTCCTCCCACTGCAGGTCACTGTACAACCAGTCCTCCCACTGCAGGTCTACTGTACAACCAGTCCTCCCACTGCAGGACTACTGTACAACCAGTCCTCCCACTGCAGGTCTCTGTACAACCAGTCCTCCCACTGCAGGACTACTGTACAACCAGTCCTCCCACTGCAGGTCTCTGTACAACCAGTCCTCCCACTGCAGGTCTACTGTACAACCAGTCCTCCCACTGCAGGTCTACTGTACAACCAGTCCTCCCACTGCAGGACTACTGTACAACCAGTCCTCCCACTGCAGGTCACTGTACAACCAGTCCTCCCACTGCAGGTCACTGTACAACCAGTCCTCCCACTGCAGGTCACTGTACAACCAGTCCTCCCACTGCAGGTCACTGTACAACCAGTCCTCCCACTGCAGGTCTACTGTACAACCAGTCCTCCCACTGCAGGTCTACTGTACAACCAGTCCTCCCACTGCAGGTCTACTGTACAACCAGTCCTCCCACTGCAGGTCTCTGTACAACCAGTCCTCCCACTGCAGGTCTCTGTACAACCAGTCCTCCCACTGCAGGTCTACTGTACAACCAGTCCTCCCACTGCAGGTCTACTGTACAACCAGTCCTCCCACTGCAGGACTACTGTACAACCAGTCCTCCCACTGCAGGTCTCTGTACAACCAGTCCTCCCACTGCAGGACTACTGTACAACCAGTCCTCCCACTGCAGGTCTCTGTACAACCAGTCCTCCCACTGCAGGTCTACTGTACAACCAGTCCTCCCACTGCAGGACTACTGTACAACCAGTCCTCCCACTGCAGGTCTACTGTACAACCAGTCCTCCCACTGCAGGTCTACTGTACAGCCAGTCCTCCCACTGCAGGTCTACTGTACAACCAGTCCTCCCACTGCAGGTCTCTGTACAACCAGTCCTCCCACTGCAGGACTACTGTACAACCAGTCCTCCCACTGCAGGTCTACTGCACAACCAGTCCTCCCACTGCAGGTCTACTGTACAACCAGTCCTCCCACTGCAGGACTACTGTACAACCAGTCCTCCCACTGCAGGACTACTGTACAACCAGTCCTCCCACTGCAGGTCTACTGTACAACCAGTCCTCCCACTGCAGGACTACTGTACAACCAGTCCTCCCACTGCAGGACTACTGTACAACCAGTCCTCCCACTGCAGGACTACTGTACAACCAGTCCTCCCACTGCAGGTCTACTGTACAACCAGTCCTCCCACTGCAGGTCTACTGTACAACCAGTCCTCCCACTGCAGGACTACTGTACAACCAGTCCTCCCACTGCAGGTCTACTGTACAACCAGTCCTCCCACTGCAGGTCTACTGTACAACCAGTCCTCCCACTGCAGGTCTACTGTACAACCAGTGTGTGTGTGTGTGTGTGTGTGTTTTTAGGAGTGTGGTGCGTCCAGACAGAGAAGACGAACTCGTGTTCTGAACAGAAACGAGTCTCAGGACGACGAGTTTGTAAGAGCGAAGGCTGCTGTCGAGGTACACACTGACACACACTGACACACACACTGACACACACTGACACACACTGACACACACACACACACACTCTGAGACACACTGACACACACTGACACACACTGACACACACTCTGAGACACACTGACACACACTGACGCTCACTGACACACACTGACACACACACACACTCACACACACACTGACACACACTGACACACACACTGACACACACACACACACTCTGAGACACACTGACCCACACTCACACACACACTGACCCACACTGACACACCCTGACACACACACTGACACACACACACACTCTGAGACACACTCACACACTCACACACACTCTGACACACACTGACAAACACACTGACACACCCTGAAACACACACACACTCTGAGACACACTCACACACTCACACACACACTGACCTACACTGACACACACTGACCCACACTCACACACTGACACACACACACACTGACACACACTCACTCACTGTGTGTTTTTTCAGTCGGACACTAAGTTCTGGGATAAGATGGAGGCCGAGTGGGAGGAGCTTGCTCGGAGGAACTGGCTGGAGGAGTCCGAGGGTCATCAGCTGGCCCCGCCCAGCGCCCCCCCCTGTGGAGAAGGTGAGTTGAAACACTGGTCCTAGTGGATCTGTAGACCTGTAGACCTGTAGACCTGTGGACCTGTAGACCTGTAGATCTGTAGACCTGTGGACCTGTAGACCAGTGAATCTGTAGACCTGTAGACCAGTGACTGTAGACCATGAATCTGTAGACCTGTGGACCTGTAGACCTGTAGACCATGCTGTAGACCAGTGGATCTGTAGACCTGTGGACCTGTGGACCTGTAGACCTGTAATCTGTAGACCTGTAGACTAGTGGATCTGTAGACCTGTGGACCTGTAGACCTGTAGACCTGAACCTGTAGACCTGTAGACCTGTAGACCTGTGGGACTGTAACCTGTAGACCTGTGGATCTGTAGACCTGTAGACCTGTGGATCTGTAGACCTGTGGACCTGTAGACCTGTAGACCAGTGGACCTGTAGATCTGTAGACCTGTAGACCTGAGACCAGGGAATCTGTAGACCTGTAACCAGTGGACCTGTAGACCAGTGATCTGTGGACCAGTAGACCCTGTAGACCTGTGGACCTGTAGACCTGTAACCTGTGGACCTGTAGACCTGTAGACCTGTAGACCTAGACTGTGGATCTGTAGACCTGTAGACTGTGGATCTGTAGACCTGTAGACCTGTGGGATCTGTAGACCTGTGGACCTGTAGACCTGTGGATCTGAGACCTGTGACTGTAGACCTGTGACCTGTAGACCTTTGGACTTAGACCTGTGGACCTGTGGACCTGTGGACTGTGACCTTGGACCTGTAGACCTGTGACCCTGTAGACCTGTGGATCTTGTTTTGATCAGTACCTTCTCTGGTGTTTGTGGTCTTCACAAAGTGGACTTGTTGTGTTCAGGGTTACTTCTTCAACACTACCAACCCGTACAGAGAGTGGACCAGTGCCTTCGCCGAGGGGCAGGAGAAGGCCCGGGACGGGGGACCTGAACGCCGCTGTCCTGCTGCTGGAGGCCGCCATCTTACAGGACCCGCTGGACTCGAGGTGAGGTTCTCATATTAACACGTTCGTCTGTGCTCGGTCAGAGTCGGGAAATAAAATCC
>JBAMIH010000025.1:950227-980227 GCA_038501795.1 Pseudopleuronectes americanus | reverse complement strand
ACAAACAAACAACAAACACAAACCAAACAAAACACACAACCAACCAACAAAACACAAAAAAAACAACAACAAACAAAAACACAACAAAACCACAAAAAACACAAAACAAACACCACAAACCACAACAAACAAAACAACAAACAAAACAACAAACACAAAAAAAAAACAAACACCAAAAAACAACAAACAACAAAACAAACAACAAAACAAACAACAAACCAAAAACAAAAAACAACACAAAAAAACACACAAAAAAACAAACACACAAACCAACACAAAACAAAACCACACAAACAAAACAAAAAACAAACACAAAAAACACACAAACAAAACAAACCACAAACACAAAACAAAACACAAACACAACAAACAAACACAAAAAACACCAACCAAAAACAAAACAACAAACACCAAAACAACACACAACACCAAACAACCAAAAAAAAACAACACAAAAAACAACCACAAACAAAACACAACAAAAACAAACAAACACCCAACAACAAAACAAACAAACAACAAAAAAACAAACACCAACAACAAAACCCAACACCAAAACAACAAACACCAAACAACAAAAAACAAACAAAACAACCAAACAACAACCACAAACACAAACAACCCACAACCAAAAAAAACACAAAACAAAACACCAAAAACAAAAACAAACAAAACACAAACAACAAAACAAACACCCACAAACACAACAACACAACAAAAACCAACAAACACAACAAAAACAAAAAACACAAAAACAAACAAAAACACCAAACAACCAAAAACAACCACAAACAACACCAAACAAACCAAACAAAACACAAACACCACAACAAAACAACCCAACAAAAAACAAAACACAAAACAAACAAAACAAACACCACAAAACACCAACAAAACAAACCAAACACAACAAAACACAACAACAACAACACCACAAACAAACAAAACACAAACCCACACAACAAACAAACCCACAACAAAAACAAACACAACAAACAAAAACAAACCACAAAACACACCAAACAACACAACAAAACACAAAACAACAAACAAAACAACAAACAAACAAAAACAAAAAACACAACAAACACAAACAACCACAAAACACAAACAACAAACAACAAACAAAACCACACAACAAAACAAAAACACAAAACAACAAACAAACCAAAAAAAAACCACAAACAACCAACAAACAAACAAAACACAAAAACAAACAAAACCAACCAAACAAAAACAACACAAACCCACAAAACAAAAAACAACCCAAACAAACAAACAAAAACAAAAACCAAACAACAAAACAAAAAACAAAACCACAACAAAAACAACAAAACAAAAAACAACAAAACAAACACAACCAAAACACCAAACAAAAACAACACAAAAACCACAACACAAACACCAACAACAAACACCAACAAAACAAAACCAACAAACACAAAACAAACACCAACAAACAAAACCACAAAAACAAAAAACAAACAAAAACAACACCAACAAAACAACAACAACAAAAACACACAAACAAAAACAACACAACAACCCAAAACAAACCAAAAAACAACACAACAAAAACACAAAACAACAAACAAACCAAACAACAAAAAAACACAACACAAAAAACAAAACAAACACAAAACCACAAAACAAAACCAAACAAACCAACAAAAAAACACAACCACAACAAACACACAAAACAAAAAACAAACCAACAAAAACAACCCAAACAAAAAAACACAAAACAACAAACCAACAAAAACACAAAAACCACAACAAACAAAAAACAAAACACACCAAAAAACAAACAAAACAAAACAACAAACAAAAACACAACAAACACAAACAAAAACACCAAACAACAAAACACAAACACAAACCAAAAACAACACAAAAAACCAACAAACAAAACCAAAACAAAACAAAAACAAAAACAAACCACAAAAACAAAAACAAACAAAAAACAAAACAAACAAAACACCCAACAAACAAAACCCAACAACACAACCAAAAAAACAAACAAACAACAAACAACAACCCAAAAACCAAAAACACAAAACACAACAACACAAAACAAACCACAAAAAACAAAACAAACAACAAACAAAACCAACACAAACCAAAACAAAACCAACAAACAACCAAACACAAAAAACAACAAACAAAAACAACCAAACACAAAACCAAACAACACAAAAACAACACCAACAACACAAACACAAAAAAACAACAACAAAAAACCACAAACAAAAACAAAAACAACCAACAAAACAAAACACAAAAAAAACAAAAACAACAAAACAACAAACAACAACAAAACCAAAAAAAAACAAAACACAACAAACCAAAAACAACAACCACAAACAAAACAACCACAACAAAAAAACAAAACACAAAACACAACACCAACAAAACACAAAAACAAAAACAAAAAAACCAACACAAACAAAACACAACAAAACACCACACAAAAACAAAACCAAACAAAAAACACAACAACAAAAACACAACAAACAAACACAAAACAACCAACAAACAAAAAAACAAACACAAACAAACAAACAAAACACACCAAACAACAAAAACAAACAACAAAACACAACAAAAAACAAAAACAAAACACCAAAACAAACAACAAAAAAACCACCAACAAAACAAACAAACAAAAACACACCAAACCAAAAAACAACACACAAAAACACAAAACAAAACACAACACAACAAACCAAAAAACAAAACAAACAACACAACAAACAAAAAACACAACCAAAACAACAAACAAAACAAACACAAAACAACAACAAACACAAAAAACCCAAACAAAACAAAAACCAACAACACAACAAACAAAACAAAACAACAAAACAAACACAAAACAACAAAACAAAAACAAAACACACAAACAAAACAACAACCAACAAACCACAAAAAAAAACCACCCACACAACAAACACACCAAACAACACCACAACAAACCAACAACCAAAACACAACACCACAACCACCCAAAACACAAACCCCAACACAAACACACCCAACCACAACCCACAACAAAACCAACCCCCACAAACCAAAAAACCACCCACCACAACCCCACACACCAACCCACAAAACACCACCCAACCAAACACCACCAAACCACCCAACAAACCAAACAACACCCACCCCACCAAACACCACCAAACCAAAAACCACACAACCACAAAACACAACACCAACACCACAAAACCCCAACACAACACAACCACAACAAAACACACCACACAAACACCCCACACACCACACCACAACAAACAACAACCACAAACACACAACCCACCAACACAAACACAACACCCACCAACACCAACAACCACACCACACAACAACCCCACCCCACAACCACACAAACCCCACCACAACCCACCACCCCACACAACCAACACACAACCACAACAAAAACCAAACCAAAAAAACACCCACACACCCCCCAACAACCCCACACCACCACCAAAACAAACCCAAACCCCCCCCCAACCACCACACACCACCCCAGAAACAATCAACCCCCCAAACCAAAAACACAAAACCAAAAACAAAATCCCCACCTCCCCAAAACCCCACACCCACCCACACACAACACCAAAACAACAAACCCCACAAAACAACCCCAATCAAAAAAAAAACCCTCACCACCCCAACTCCCCCCACCCCAACCCTCAAACACACCCCCCCACAAAAAAACCCACAAAACCAAACCCCCCCCACCCCACACCCCCACCAAAACACAACACCACCAACCACCCCAACCCAAAACCACCACCAATCCCCCAAAAAAACCACCCCCCACCCCCCACCACATTCCCACCCCAACACCCCAACTCCCAACCAAAACACCAAATCCCAACCCAACCACCTTAAAACTCCCTCCAAAACCCCACCACACTCTCAAAAAAAAAAACTCACAAGAACTTCAAAAAAAAATAAAACCCTTAAACACTCAAATCAACCCCAACACACATAACACATAGGGGGACGGAGGGGGGAAGGGGCAGAGGGGGGAGGGCGGAAGGGGGGAGGAGTAATGGTTGGCGGGGTAAGGGGAGCAGTGGGGACGGTAGCTGAGGGGAGGGGGGTGGCGGAGCAAGCGAGGTGAGGGCAAGGGAAGGGGGCCGAGGGTGAGGGAGGACGAGGGGCGACGGAGGGGGGAGGGGGGTAGCGGTGGCGGGGGGGGCGGTGGGGGTGTCAGAAGGGGGGAGGTGGGGGAGGGCCGTGAATGGCGGTGGGAAAGAGGGAGAGCGTGCCGAGGGGAGATAAGGCAAAACCAAACCAAAAATAAAGGGAGGGAGAGGGAGGTATACGGGGAAGGGGGGGGTAGAAGGGGGGGAGTAGATAGGGGGAGGGGAGGGAGGACCTGGAAGGGAGGCGGGGGGGACTGAGGCGCGGGAACGTAGAGGGTGAGGGGCCGAGAAGGGGGGGGGGGGTAGGAGGGGAGGTTTGAGGGGGGGGGGGGGACGGGAAAGGGGGGGGGGGGAGGGGGGAGGGGGTGCGGTGGGAGGGGGGGTGGGAGGGGTTGTTGGGGGGTGGAGTAGGGGTGGCGGAGGGGAGTGGGGTGAGGGGGGGTGGGGGGGGGGGGGGGGGGGGGGGGAGGGGGGGGGGGTGTGGGGGGGGGGGGGGTGTGGGGTGTGTGTGGGGTGGGGTGTGGGGTGGGGTGTGGTGGGGTGGGGTGGGGTGGGGTGGGGTGTGTGTGGGGGGGGGTGGGGTGTGTGTGTGGGGTGTGGGGGGGGGGGGGTGGGGTGGGGTGTGTGTGTGTGAGGGGGTGTGTGTGTGGGGTGGGGTGGGGTGGGGTGGTGTGGGGTGTGTGTGGGGTGGGGTGTGGGGGGGGGGGGTGTGTGTGTGTGGGGTGTGGGGTGGGGGGGTGGGGTGGGGTGTGGGGTGGGGAGGGGTGTGGGGTGGGGGGGGGGTGGGGTGTGGGGTGTGGGGTGGGGTGGGGTGGGGTGGGGGTGTGGGGTGGTGTGTGGGGGGGGGGTGGGGTGGGGAGGGGGGGGGGTGTGTGGGGTGTGGGGGGGTGTGTGTGGGGGTGGGGGGTGTGTGTGGGGTGTGTGTGGGAGTGGGAGTGGGGGGTGTGGGGGGTGTGAGTGTGCGGGGGGGTGGTGTGTGAGTGGGTGTGTGTGTGGGGGGGTGTGGGGTGTGGTGGGGTGGTGTGGGGGTAGTGGTGGGGGGGGGTGGGGGGAGTGTGGGGGTGTGTGGGTGTGAGGGGTGGGGGGGTGTGAGTGGGTGGGGGGTGTGTGAGTGTGTGGGGGGAGTGGGGGGGGTGTGTGGGGTGTGGGGTGTTGGGGGTGTGGGGGGGGTGTGGGGGGGTGGGGGGGGTGGGGGTGTGTGGGTGTGTGTGTGTGGGGGGGGGGGGGGGGGGGGGGGGGGGGGGGGGGGGTGGGTGGGAGGGGGGGGTGGGGGGGGGGGGTGGTTGGGGGGGGGGGGGGTGGGGGGGGGGGGGTGGGGGGGGTGGGGGGGGTGTGGGGGGGGGAGGGGGGGGGGGTGGGGGGGTGGGGGGGGGGGGGGGGGGTGGGGGGGGGGTGGGGGGTGGGGGGGGGGATGGGGGGGGGGTGGGGGGGGGGGGGGGTGGGGCGGGGGGAGGTGGGGGGGGGGGGGGGGGGGGGGGGGGGGGGGGGGGGTGGGGGGGGGGGGGGGGGTGGGGGGGGGTGGGGGGGGGGGGGGGGGGGGGGGGGGGGGGGGGGGGGGGGGGGGGGGGGTGGGGGGGGGGGGGGGGGGGGGGGTGGGTGGGGGGTGGGGGGTGGGGGGGGGGGGGGGGGTGGGGTGGGGTTGGGGGGAGGGAGGATATAGGGTTTTGAACACAACACGGCCACATTCACAGCGCCCCCCACCCAATCCCCCCCCCTCGACCCCCCCCCCTCCACTCACCCAACCCTGACGCAGCCAACCCCCCACCCCCCCCCCCCCCCCCCCCACCCACCCCCCCCCCCCCCCCACCCCCCTAAAAAAAAAACCCCCCCCCCCCCCCACACGCCCCCCCCCTATCCCGCAAAATGCACCACTCTCCTCCGCATCCCCCCCCCCCCCACCCCCCCCCCCCCCCCCACCCCCACTCGGCCCCCCCCATCCCCGTCAATAACCCCCAATCCCCCCAACAAGGCACTTCAAGCATCCTCACACTCCATTCCCTACCACACAGCGATCTCTGCGCAGGGCATTGACCTGAGACAGGTGGAAGAGGATGGAGACGAGGTGAGACGGGCATGAGACGAGGTGAGGACGGTGAGACGGGTGAGCACGGGTGAGACGGGTGAGACGGAGTGATGACGGGTCAGACGGGTGAGAGGGTCGGAAGCACTGGAGCTTGAGACTCGGCGGCGTGAGTCGGGTGAGCAGGATAGTGATGCACGGGGTGGAAGGAGTGAGACGCGGTGAGACGGGTGAGACGGGTCGAGACGGGTGAGACGCGGTGAGGAACGGTGGACATGTGAAGACCGGGTGACGACCGGGTGATAGACAGGTTGAGACGGGGTGACAAGGGTCGAGACAGTGAGTCGGCGCTGAGGAAGCGGTGAGCTATCGGGGTGGAGTACGGGTGATGTGCTCTGGATGGAGCTGCGAAGCATCGCTCTCGTATCTGAGGAGGTTGTAGGAAGACGCTTTCCGTGATCTTTGTCTTCTCGATTCTGGTAGCAACTTTAACATTGTCTCTTGGCTTTTAGAACTTTGTAGGGCTTTCCTGGGTCCCTCCCGTCCCACGCCCACACCCCGCGCTCTCCGCTTCTAGCCTCCCCCCCCCCCACCCCCCGCTCACCAAGCCCAATCCCCACCTCCCTTATTTGTGTCTATTACTTTTAGCAACTTTGTAGGTTCCTGGGTTTCGTGTTTGTCCCACGGGGCTTGATGCATTTCTCTGTTGGATTTAGGACAAATCCCGTTGCTGATTATGTTTTTCATTCTTACTCTTACCGAGCTTAACATTTATCACATTCCTTCAGTTTGTATCAATTTCAAATAGACATATCCAGCTTTATCGATAAATTTCGTTCTCATCTCGTTAAAAAGATTTCTGAATTCACATCTATGCCCCTGCGTGACTACAGCCCGCTCACCAGGGCCAGAGGGCGCTCGCAGCTTTACCATCCATACTTACCCAGTCACACGCGATCAGGAGAAGGTGACCCGACCTGTCCGTGGATCAGCCTGAGACCTTCCTGTCTCCACTCCTGCACCGGGTGTCCGCCTCTGGCTGAGGGTTTCCAGGACAGACTGAGGGAGTTTCAGAGGTTCTTTGAGATGACGTTCGACCCGTACGTTACCGGCGACCAGCAGCAGGTTAAGAGCATTGTCTTGGAGGCGAGGCTGTGCTCGCTGGTGTGTGCCGTAGCTGTGACTCTGTGAGACTCTGATCCCACCTGCACGGAGTTAATCCTCTCAGTCCTGCGGTGAAGGACCCAGTTTATCCTTGCCAGCCAAGCCACCGGTCGATCAGCCGGCCAGGAAGGATCATCTGAGGACATCACCGCTGTGATGACGACATCAACATCGTCCTCTGCTGACAGAAAGTCGAGGGCAGCCTGACGCAAACTCTGTTTCATAATGTTACCCTGTCTGTGTCTGATCCTACTGATCCTATCGACTCTCTGACCTCTCTGACCTCTGACCTCATTGTCAGGATGCTAGCTGCCTGGAGGAGCGGGGACGGATGCGGTAGGAATCAGCTGGACATTTGCTGCGCGAGGGCGAGCATGAACACTCGAGGCGACTCAACGTCGAGAGACAAGATCACGAGACTCCATGAGTGAGGCTGCTGATCGCTGCCAACGGTGACGGCTCCTCCGGAAGCAGCTTCATCACATCAGCTCTCCGCTCCAGTAAAGCAGTCAGACACGTGCCACGCTCTAAACGTTAAGCTGCACTGATCGCACCAGTTGCTGATTGATGGCGTAATAAACTCTCCTACCATCTGCATGAGAGCAGATGGGGACATGGACCAGTGAACTAAACAGATCAAAGTAGACGGTTTAAGACATAATGCTTTTGTGTAAAGACGATTTGACTGTCGCTGTTTACAGGTCAGTTCTACATCCGCACTGTTATGTTCAAGTGTTCTACTGATCAGTTTGGGTCTTGATACTCAGTTATTGAGGAATGCATTGGCACAAGCCTGAGACTGATCCTGTGCATGAAGTGGTTGATGGCAGTTTCGTATCATGAGATATTTCTAGCTTGCATAATTGTCGTGATGGAAAGTGATGTCACATGATCATGTGTCATCTATGTATATGGAGTAACACGTGTGTGTGTGCGTGTGCGTTACGTGTGTGGCTCGTGTCTGGTGCTGGTGTGGATGTGTGCTGAGTGCAGTCGTAGTGTGATGTGTGCTGTGCCCGGCGCCAGCGGGGAGCACTGTGAGAGACGAGTGGATGGGTCGTGAGCGCTGCGCGCCAGTGTCAGGCGTCAGGTGACAGTGGAGACCTCAGCTCTCTCAGATGCTCAGACTTCGATCTCACTCCTGTGTCCTGGCTTGGAGGAGTTCGGTGCTGATGCGACTTAGTCCCCAGACACACTGAGAATCTGCAGATCTATAATATAGTACTGTGGAGTGAACCCACGTGATCTGACCTAGTCGGACTCCTCGAGGGTTAGCTAACCAACGCTACCAGCATGCGGCTGCGCGCTGAGTCTCTGGTCGTTCCATGAGAGCGAGCGAGCCTCAGCAGGTCACGCTCAGTGACCACACAGTGCTCTCTCGCATCAGAAGCTGCCGGCACCGCACAGCACGGCTGACTGAGGAGCGGGTCCCCTTGGTCAGCCCTGTCTTGTCATCACTCGCTCTTGCTCCACGCGCTGCTCTCTCAGAGACACATCAGGGGTATACGCGCTCAGAGACACCCATGTGACCCAAAAATTCCGCACCGGTACAGGGCACGCGTCTCACTCCCTCGTCACTACAGACTCTGGACGACTTCCTGCTCAGGTGTCCACATGATGAGTGGTGTGGGGTGAAAGTTTCTTCTTTGTTTCTGCATCCAGAACAGCGGTCGGTCCTCTGCTGTCCCTGTCCGTCCAGGAGCAGCTCTTTGCTCGTCCTCTCTGCCTCGAGCTGACCTATGGACCTCGGCCTCGCCGTCCTATGTGCAGATTTTCAGGAGAACATTGAGTTTCAGTTTCTCTCTGGGCTGGACCGCCCTCGTCTCTCGCTTCATCGGAGCCGCCAACGCCAAGCGGGCGTAGCTGAGGCCTCAGGTGAGCTGTGTGTGTGAGGTTCGATCCCCAGGCGTGCTGAGTGTGTCAGTGTGTGTCAGTGTGTGTCAGTGTGTGTCAGTGTGTGTCAGTGTGTGTCAGTGCTGTGTCGTGCAGTGTGTGTCAGTGTGTGTCAGGGTTGTCAGTGTGTGTCAGTGTGTGTCAGTGTGTGGTCAGTGTCGCTCTGTCGTAACTCTGTGTCTCTGCAGGAGGCCTCCAGCTTCAAGGATGAGATGGTGGTTTCCATAGCAACGGGCCTTGTCTCTGTCACCTCCCGAGCATCCATGACAGTGCTGGTGATCGGTGGAGTGGTACGTTACTGTGTGTGTGTGTGTGTCATGTGTGTGTCTCAGTTGTGTGATGTCCCTGCAGGTGTGTGTCTCAGTTGTGTGTGTCCTCCAGGTGTGGCGGTTTGTGTGGGCTGGCGTCCTCGGTGTGTGTTGTGTGTGTGTCTCTGTCTCTGGTCGGCCTCCTGTTCCTCTATGAGAAGCTGACCTGGACGGACACTCCAGCAGGTGAAGCGGTGGTGCTGAAGCAGCAGTTTGTGGAGCACGCGCTCCGCTCGCCGACCTCAGAAGCATCATCCCGCCACAAGCTCCGCCTGCAGCCAGCAGAAGTGTGCAAGTAATGCCCGCCCTCTACTGTCACTTCACCCTGGCTCAGTGACCATCTGAGAGAGAATCTGAAAGCTTTGCTTTGTGTCGGAGGGAACTGACGGCGGTCGTACGGCTCGGCCGGTTGAGTCAGAGAGTCGAGCTGGAGAGAAGCTGAGCTGGAGGGAGACGTCCGGCAGCTGAGCCTCAGGATCCAGAGGCTGGAGAACATCCAGAGGAGGTCCAAGGCCTTCAGGTCAGAGGTCACGCTCAGCCCTGAGCTCAGATCCTTATTCAAGATTCATTCATTCAATCATTCTAGAGGAAGAGGAACAGGGAGCAGTACTGCAGCCAGCCACCAGGGGGTGTGTCAGATGACATGGGTTCACTTTTGGAGGCATGTGTCCGTCATGCTTTAGGTTTGCGGTGGCCTCCGCCCCTCAGAGGCGAGCTGCACTGATTCTGAACATTCTGAGTTTTCACTAGTTTCCTGTTCACTGAGTCTGAAGCTCAGGAACTCAATCTACATTCATCAGACACTTTAAGGTCTTTTCTGTAGTTTCTATCGTTCTTTGTGGTTTTCTACTTATGTTCATTTAGAATCCGACTTGTTTTCCAAACCTTATGTACAATGTGTGTACTTGATTGAAGATTAGTCGACTTGCTTCTTTACAGTGTGTTGTGTGTTTTATTTCCTGCAGCTGGGGGTTAGGGTTAACTGAAACAGATCCTGGCCCCAGGAGAAGACTACAACTCTCCCCATAATCCCGCTCTGCGTCACTACAATAACAAACTCTCGCTGTAGTAAATTGTTCAGACTGAGTAGCCCCCTGGTGGCAGAAACATGACATGGAGAGGGTTTTAAATAAAAGCAGTGACAGTAGAACTATGTGTGTTTGTTTGTTGACAGGAACAGAGCCACAGAGCTGGACTCTCAGCTGGACTCCTTCTCTGCTCGGTACCTGCAGGGCAACTGAGGAATTACACCTGAACGATGTTTCTGCCGATGAGCAGCGCCCCCTGCTGGTAGGATCAGGACCATCTGCTCTGAGACGAGGAAGATTCATCACAGAACCTGTGGACAGACACTGTCTGCCTGTAGGGGGCGCACTCTGCTGCATCCACATAGTTTCATTAAATGGTTTTATCTCACAAAACTAGAAACTGTCAATGAAACTCAGCGAGTTTAAGACTTAAGTCAAAATACACACACACACACACACACAACACACACACACACACACACCACAACAGTTATAAGCACAACTAATAAAACTGCATGAAGTGATGGAAAATAATTGTTGATTGATTGGGGAAGCAGCCTGAGTTCCAGGCGTGTCCCGTGGTTCTGTCCCGTGGTTCTGTCCCTTGGTTCTGTCCCTTGGTTCTGTCCCTTGGTTCTGTCCCGTGGTTCTGTCCCGTGGTTCTGTCCCGTGGTTCTGTCCCGTGGTTCTGTCCCGTGGTTCTGTCCCTTGGTTCTGTCCCGTGGTTCTGTCCCATGGTTCTGTCCCTGGTTCTGTCCCTTGGTTCTGTCCCGTGGTTCTGTCCCTTGGTTCTGTCCCGTGGTTCTGTCCCTTGATTCTGTCCCGTGGTTCTGTCCCTTGGTTCTGTCCCGTGGTTCTGTCCCTTGGTTCTGTCCCTTGGTTCTGTCCCGTGGTTCTGTCCCTTGGTTCTGTCCCCATTTCCAGACGCTCACTCATCCTGTCCCCAATTAGGTCCTTTTGTTTGGATTGAGTAGTGATGTCCTCAGTCAGTGAGACAGTGTGTGTCATTAGACAGTGTGTGTCCTCAGAGTCAGTGTGTGTCCTCAGTCAGTGAGACATTGTGTGTCATTAGACAGTGTGTGTCCTCAGAGACAGTGTGTGTCCTCAGTACAGTGAGACATTGTGTGTCATTAGACAGTAGTGTGTGTCATCAGAGACAGTGTGTGTCCTCAGAGACAGTGTGTGTCCTCAGTCAGTGAGAACATTGTGTGTCTATTAGACAGTGTGTGTCTTCTAGAGACAAGTGTGTGTCCTCAGAGGACAGTGTTGTTGTCCCTCAGAGTCAGTGAGACAGTTGTGTGTCATTAGACAGTGTGTGTCTTCAGAGACAGTGTGTGTCGCTCAAGTGTGGACTGTGTCGCTGTCAGATCAGTGATATCTCTCTCTTTTCCGCCTTGAATTCTCTCCAACGACACTGCTTGGAGCCTGGCCCCCCCCCCACCCCCTCACCTGCCCAGCCTTGGCACGCGCGTTGGCGCCATGTCAAGTGCCGGTCGCCCCTCTCGCCCGCTTCCAGAACTGTCCCGCCCTCGCTCCGTTGTTCCGCTTACTAATTCCCTATCATCCCCGAATCCCCCCACCCAAAGCCGGCACATCATCCCCTCCCCCCTCTCCCCGTCCCCCTTCCCTCCTCCACCCGAATCCGATCCCACTACTATCAATCCACGTCAATCAGTTTCCACGCCTCACTATGCTCCCCGCCCACACTACACCCCAGGGCTACACACACCGTCCCCTTTTCATCTTCTCACTTTACGATACCACCCCACCCACTCTACCCGCTTGACGTACTCGTTGTTGTTGTTTCGAGAGAGGATACTCTGAGGACACACACTGTCTCTGAGGACACACACTGTCTCTGAAGACACACACTGTCTAATGACACACACTGTCTCACTGACTCTGAGGACACACACTGTCTCTGAGGACACACACTGTCTCTGAAGACACACACTGTCTAATGACACACAATGTCTCACTGACTGAGGACACACACTGTCTCTGAGGACACACACTGTCTCTGAGGACACACACTGTCTAATGACACACAATGTCTCACTGACTGAGGACACACACTGTCTCTGAGGACACACACTGTCTAATGACACACAATGTCTCACTGACTGAGGACACACACTGACTCTGAGGACACACACTGTCTAATGACACACTGTCTCACTGACTGAGGACATCACTACTCAATCCAAACAAAAGGACCTAATTGGGGACAGGATGAGTGAGCGTCTGGAAATGGGGACAGAACCAAGGGACAGAACCACGGGACAGAACCAAGGGACAGAACCAAGGGACAGAACCACGGGACAGAACCAAGGGACAGAACCACGGGACAGAATCAAGGGACAGAACCACGGGACAGAACCAAGGGACAGAACCACGGGACAGAACCAAGGGACAGAACCATGGGACAGAACCATGGGACAGAACCACGGGACAGAACCAAGGGACAGAACCACGGGACAGAACCATGGGACAGAACCACGGGACAGAACCAAGGGACAGAACCACGGGACAGAACCAAGGGACAGAACCAAGGGACAGAACCAAGGGACAGAACCAAGGGACAGAACCACGGGACAGCCTGGAACTCAGCTGCTTCCCCAATCAATCAACAATTATTTTCCATCACTTCATGCAGTTTTAGTTGCTTATAACTGTGTGTGTGTGTGTGTGTGTGTGTGTGTGTGTGTGTGTGTATTTTGACTTAAGTCTTAAACTCGCTGAGTTTCATTGACAGTTTCTAGTTTTGTGAGATAAAACCATTTAATGAAACTATGTGGATGCAGCAGAGTGCGCCCCCTACAGGCAGACAGTGTCTGTCCACAGGTTCTGTGAGAATCTTCCTCGTCTCAGAGCAGATGGTCCTGATCCTACCAGCAGGGGGCGCTGCTCATCGGCAGAACATCGTTCAGGTGTAATTCCTCAGTTGCCCTGCAGGTACCGAGCAGAGAAGGAGTCCAGCTGAGAGTCCAGCTCTGTGGCTCTGTTCCTGTCAACAAACAAACACACATAGTTCTACTGTCACTGCTTTTATTTAAACCCTCTCCATGTCATGTTTCTGCCACCAGGGGGCTACTCAGTCTGAACAATTACTACAGCGAGAGTTTGTTATTGTAGTGACGCAGTGCGGGATTATGGGAGTTGTAGTCTTCTCCTGGGGCCAGGATCTGTTTCAGTTAACCCTAACCCCCAGCTGCAGGAAATAAAACACACACACTGTAAAGAAGCAAGTCGACTAATCTTCAAAGTACACACATGTACATAAGGTTTGAAAACAAGTCGGATTCTAAATGAACATAAGTAGAAAACCACAAAGAACGATAGAAACTAAAGAAAAGACCTTAAAGTGTCTGATGAATGTAGATTGAGTTCCTGAGCTTCAGACTCAGTGAACAGGAAACTAGTGAAAACTCAGAATGTTCAGAATCAGCAGCTCGCCTCTGAGGGGCGGAGCCACCGCAAACCTAAAGCATGACGGACACATGCCTCCAAAAGTGAACCCATGTCATCTGACACCCCCTGGTGGCTGGCTGCAGTACTGCTCCCTGTTCCTCTTCCTCTAGAACGATTGAATGAATGAATCTTGAATAAGGATCTGAGCTCAGGGCTGAGCGTGACCTCTGACCTGAAGGCCTTGGACCTCCTCTGGATGTTCTCCAGCCTCTGGATCCTGAGGCTCAGCTGCCGGACGTCTCCCTCCAGCTCAGCTTCTCTCAGCTCGACTCTCTGACTCAACCGGCCGAGCGTCGCCGTCAGTTCCCTCCGACACAAAGCAAAGCTTTCAGATTCTCTCAGATGGTCACTGAGCCAGGGTGAGTGACAGGTAGGGGGCGGGCTTACTTGCACACTTGCTGGCTGCAGGCGGAGCTTGTGGCGGGGATGATGCTTCTGAGGCGGCGAGCGGCGTGCTCCACAAACTGCTGCTTCAGCACCCGCTCCCTGCTGGAGTCCGTCCAGGTCAGCTTCTCATAGAGGAACAGGAGGCCGAACAGAGACAGAGACACACACACCAGACGCCAGCCCACACAACGCCACACCTGGAGGGACACACACAACTGAGACACACACCTGCAGGGACATCACACAACTGAGACACACACATGACACACACACACAGTAACGTACCACTCCACCGATCACCAGCACTGTCATGGATGCTCGGGAGGTGACAGAGACAAGGCCCGTTGCTATGGAAACCACCATCTCATCCTTGAAGCTGGAGGCCTCCTGCAGAGACACAGAGTTACGACAGAGCGACACTGACACACACTGACACACACTGACACACACTGACACACACTGACACACACTGACACACACTGACACACACTGACACACACTGACACACACTGACACACACTGACACACACTGACACACAGCTGCCGGGGATCGAACCTCACACAGCTCACCTGAGGCCTCAGCGCCCGCTTGGCGTTGGCGGCTCCGATGAAGCGAGAGACGAGGGCGGTCCAGCCCAGAGAGAACTGAAACTCAATGTTCTCCTGAAAATCTGCACAGAGGACGGCGAGGCCGAGGTCATAGGTCAGCTCGAGGCAGGAGGACGGAGCAAAGAGCTGCTCCTGGACGGACAGGGACAGCAGAGGACGGACGCTGTCTGGAGCAGAAACAAAGAAGAAACTTTCACCCACACCCTCATCATGTGACACCTGAGCAGGAAGTCGTCCAGAGTCTGAGGACGAGGTGAGACGCTGCCGGTACCGGTCATGTGTCTCTGGGCGTCCCTGATGTCTCTGAGGACGCCGGTGGAGCAGCGATGAGACAAACAGCTGACCAGCCGCTCCTCCACGTGCTGCAGCAGCTTCTGAGGAGAGAGCACTGTGGTCACGTGACCTGCTGAGTCACTGCTCTGGAAGCAGAGGACTCAGCGCTGCCCCCTTGTGGTGTTAGCTACCTCCGACAGCAGAACGTGGTTCACTCACGGTTTTATAGATCTGCAGATTCTCATGTGTCGGACTGAAGTCGCACCTGAACTCCTCCACCAGGACAGGAAGTGAGCAAGTCTGATCTGAGAGAGCTGAGGTCACCTGACCCCACACACACACACACACGCACACACACACACACACACACACACACACACACACGCACACACACACACACACGTGTTACTCTATATAAAGATGATCAGTGACATGTTTCCACAAATGAAGCTAAAATATCTCAGATACGAAAAGCTGCCATCAACCAATCAGGAGTCAGTCTCAGCTGTCAATCATCAATAACTGATTCAACCCAAACTGATCAGAAACACTTGAACATCAGTGAGATGAGAACGACCTGAAACAACAGAATCATCTTTACAAACATTTGTTTAACGTCTACTTTGATCGTTTAGTTTGGTCCATGTCCCATCTGCTCACATGGAGGAGGAGGAGTTTATTACCCACAATGCAACTGGTATGTTTCAGCTTAACGTTTAGGAGCGGCCGTGTCTGATCTTTACTGACAGAGTGATGAGAAGCTGCTTCAGGAGGAGCCTTCACCTTGGCAGCGACAGCATCACTCAGAGTCTGGATCTTGTCTCTGACGTTGTCCCTCAGGTGGTTCATCTGCCCTCGGACAAAGTCCAGCTGATCCCTCCGCTCCTCCCGCTCCTCCAGGCAGCAGATCCTGACAGAGGTCAGAGGTCAGAGGTCAGAGGTCAGAGGTCAGAGTCAGACACAGGAGGACATTATGAAACAGTTTGTCGTCTCCCTCACTTTCTGTCAGCAGAGGCGATGTTGATGTCGTCCATCACAGCGGTGATGTCCTCAGTGATCTGCCGCCCTGTCACCGTGTGCTGCTCAAACTTGGTCTTCACCGCAGACTGAGAGATGAACTCCTGCAGGGTCAGAGGTCATCACAGTCACAGCTCGGCACACAGCCTCGGCCTCAGAGCAAACTCTGAACCTGCTGCTCACCTCGAACGTCCTCTCAAACCTCTGAAACTCCCTCAGTCTGTCCTGGAAACCTTCAGCCAGAGCGCCACCTGCAGGAGGAGACAGGAAGTTCAGCTGATCCACGTCAGGTCGGGTCACCTGCTCCTCGCTGGAGGTAAGTATGGAGGGAACTGCAGCGCCCTCCCCTGGTGAGGGGCTGTCACTGCAGGGCAAGATGAATTCAGAATCTGTTTAACAGATGACAAATTATCTAAAGCTGGTTTGTCTTTGAAATTGATACAAACATGATGAATGTGATGAATGTGAACTCTAATTAATATAAAAACATAACACAGACGGATTTCCTATAATCCAACAATAAGTGCATCAAGCCCCGAGGACACAAACCCAGGAAACTACAAAGTGCTAAAAGTAAGAGACAATTAAGTTCTACCAATCAGAAGACATGATCAGAAGATGTCTCCTTCAACCTCCTCAGATACAGACGAGCTTCCAGCTGATCTGAGGACATCACCCGTCTCACCCGTCTCACCCGTCTCACCCGTCTCACCTGTCTCACCCGTCACCCGTCTCACCTGTCTCACCCGTCTCACCCGTCTCACAGTCTCACCTGTCTCACCCGTCTCACCCGTCTCACCCGTCTCACCCGTCTCACACGTCTCACCCGTCTCACCCGTCTCACCCGTCTCACCCGTCTCACCCGTCTCACCCGTCTCACCCGTCTCACCCGTCTCACCCGTCTCACACGTCTCACCCTGTCTCACCCGTCTCACCCGTCTCACCCGTCTCACCCGTCTCACCCGTCTCACCCGTCTCACCCGTCTCACCTGTCTCAGGCATGCCCTGCGCCCGCTGCATCCTGGAGTTCAGGACTTCTTTAGCAGAGATGAAGAAGATCCTCCCCCCAGCCTCGTCCAGACCAACCGTCCTCAGCTCCTCAGACAGGAAGCTCACACAGCGGTCCACGTGCTGCTTCCTCACCTGGACAGCAGGGGGCACACACGCTGCAGTTCCTCACCTGCTGTGTCTTCCAGTGAGTCACAAGTTCTTCCTTCAGCTGCGTCACAATAAAAGCCTTTCATAAAGAGAGAGCTGATTCAGGCTTTTACTGTGACGCAGCTGCAGGAACACACACACACACTCAGACACACACAGACACACACACAGACAGACAACCACACACACAGACACACACACACAGACAGACAACCACACACACAGACACACACACACACACACACCTCCTCCATGTACTCGGGCTCGGTCACTGAAGCGTCCCATCTGTTGAGCAGGATGAAGATGTTCGGTTTGGAGATTCTCTCACTGACTTTGTGGAAGAAAAGTTTCTCCTGAAAACAGCAGACGACACATTGAAGGAATTAAAGTCTCCACACACACACACACACACACACACACACACACACACACACACACACAGCTGTCATCCACAGGTTGTCCTGTAGGGGACTCACCGTGTTCATCAGCGTCGACTCTGCGTTTCCCACGAGCACAAAGACGTCGGCGTCCAGACAGAACTTATCGATCCAGCTGTCCAACTCCAGAGTCACGTCTGTCCCAGGACTGGGTCAAAGGTCAGAGACGACTTCAGGTTCAGTGTTTCTGCTGCGGTGACCTTTAACTTGTTATCTCATCATCATAGCACCAGAGAGAGAGGGAGAGAGAGAGAGGGAGAGAGAGGGGGGGGAGACAGAGAGACAGAGACAGAGAGGGACAGACAGAGAGAGACGAGACGAGAGAGAGAGGGACAGAGAGAGAGAGGAGAGAGAGAGAGAGGACAGAGAGGGAGAGAGGAGAGAGAGCGCAGAGACAGAGAGAGAGAGAGAGAGAGAGAGAGAGAGAGAGAGAGAGAGGGGGGGGGAGACAGAGAGAGAGAAAGAGAGAGAAACAGAGAGAGAGGGACAGAGAGGGACAGAGAGACACTCAGACAGTGTTACCTGTCCATCAGCACCAGGTCGTCCCTCAGCAGAGCGCAGCAGCTTTTGGGCCAGAACACTCTGACGAGGCTGCCGGACTCTAGAGCTGGATCCATGTGGAGAGCGTGAGCGAGCTGGTTGACCGTCTGTGGACGAGGACGAGGACGTCAGACATCAACTGATTCAACCTCTGGTCACTTCATTTGATGAGTGGACGTACAGCGAGGCTCCGCCTCTCGGTGGAGGCCTCGGGGTGGAGGTAGGCCTCGTCTCCGTCACTTCCCTCCACGCTCAGGAAGCAGTTGGTGGTGTGGCCGATGCCGCTGGGCAGAACCCGGTCCCGCAGCATGGCGTTGATCACCGTGCTTTTACCGTTACTAGTTCTTAACATTAAATATGAAGCATGTGACCAGCTGACAGCCAATCACAGAGCTTGCTACATCTGATGCATAAATTGTTCTTCATTGACTCTTGTTGTTCTGGATTGTTTCTCATGGTTGATGAACTAATTGTGCGTCAGCTAAATGTAATATAATATAATGTAATGTAATATAATATAATATAATATAATATAATATAATGTAATGTAATGCAATGTAATATAAGGTAATATAATGTTATGTAATGTAATATAATGTAATGTAAAGTAATATAATGTAAAGTAATGTAAAGTAATATAATGTAAAGTAATGTAATGTTATACTTGTACTTTACATCACTTTCGCTTTTTTTTGTTCTATTTTAAATTTTCAAATGAATTGTTACCAAATAAATAAATAACATTAAACTGTAAATGTGATCAAAGTTCATGTTCTGCAAACACAACATTTCGTATGATGGAAAACACGTGAGGTGTTCTCTGAGCGTTCTCTCAGGTACCTGCCGAAGAACGCCACCTTCATGTGTCTCCTCAGCAGAACCTCCCTGATGGTCCACAGCTTGGAGACGCAGCTCAGCAGATCCAGGTTCTGCTGCTCCAGAGCCACCGGGCCCAGGTCCTCGCCCCGCCACGCCTCTGACATCACACGGCAAACACAGGTGAGGTCACATGACGACAGCACAAACTCAGTCTCTGACAAGCCACGTTTGTATTGTTTTCACTAGCGACCCCTGGTGGTCAGAGGCGTTGTTGTCCACTTCCTTCTCTACAACATCTCAGGGGAACTTCCTCAAATTCATTAATAAGATTTCAGAGGTCAAAGGTCACAATGAACGTAACGTGTGTGTGTGTGTGGAAGTGTGTGTGTGTGTGTGTGAGTGAGTCTGTGAGTGTGTGTGTGCAGGTGTGTGTGTGTGTGTTTGATTCTGTGAGTGAGTGTGTGTGTTTTTGTGTGTGTGTGTTTGTGGGTATGTGTGTGTGAGTTTGTGTGTTTGAGTGTGTGTGTGTGTTTGTGGGTATGTGTCTGTGAGTTTGTGTGTTTGAGTGTGTGTGTGTGTGTTTGTGGGTGTGTGTGTGTGAGTTTGTGTGTTTGAGTGTGTGTGTGTGTGTGTTTTGGTGTGTGTGTGTTTGTGGGTATGTGTGTTTGGGTGTGTGTGTCTGACCGTCCACAAATGCAGAGCCGTCCTTCACAAAGTCCAGCAGCTGATCAAAGATGGAGGTGATCGAACGCTTCGCTTCAACAAAACGACGCAAAGGAGACGGATCCTCATCATCCATCACACCTGCACACACACTCACACAGACACACAAACACACACACTCACACATTTTGATGATCAGACATCGACACAAACTCTTGGACAAATTGATACTAACTGTGTGTAACATGTGTGTGAGAGTTTTTACCGTGTTCCGTGTCTTGGGGTCAGAGGTCACTTGTGGTTTCTAGGTTCGTCTCTGTCAAGTTGTCGTCAGCTCTCATCTTCCCTCTGCTCAACACATGGACTGATCCTTAACACAGCTCAGCTTACACTGTGTGTGTGTGTGTGTGTGTGTGTGTGTGTGTGTGTGTGTGTGTGTGTGTGTGTGTGTGTGTGTTTGTGTGTGTGCAGATAGATCCTCTTAGCAGGACTTAGAGCTGCTTCACCTGCAGCTTCAACAGCCTGCTACCGCCTCAGGTGTGTGTGTGTGTGTTTGTGTTTGTGTTTCTGTGTGTGTCTGTGTGTGCAGTAGTGTACTTCACTGAGTACACTCACTTCTAAATCGTGTGTTGCTCGTTTCATTCACTCGTGTCCTTCAAGCCAATTTCTCCCGCACAGCAAAAGCATGACCTGCCTCTGATTGGTTATTTGGGATAAGAATATCAGAGTAAGCCAATCAGAGCCTGAGTAGGGTGGGCCTCTGATTGGCCTGCCCTTCTCCCGATTAACAGAACTCATGAGCTCATTGGTTAAAGGTGGAGGACTTTGAGGGAACTAGCTGGATGCTAAAGACCTGGTTAAAGCCTAGTGTGACAACCCTGGAGTCGTCCTGCTGGGTTCAGGCTCCTGTGGGTGGAGTCAGACCCCAGTGCTCAGCTGGGATGTGGCCCAGTGTTGAAGAGGCCTGCCGACTGGGACCTGGCTCTCTCCTTCACCAGGTCCACCTCCACATGGACATCCCAGCTTGGTTAAAGTTAAAGGTTAAAGGTTAAAGTTAAAGGCTGAAGAAGAAAATTATATAAATAAAGAACAGCAGGTGATTGGGTTTCAAGCGTCTTTTATAACATTTCATAGAAGAACCCTTCTTTGGCCCCTGTGCCGTCTGACAGTGCAGTTCTGTTTGATTTGTTATTCTCACTTATTTAAAGATATTGATTCACGTTTATCCTTTTGAATTATTTTCTTCTTGTCTTTGCTCCTACTTACTAGTTATTATTTGTCTCTGTGTAGTTCAGCTCCTTCTGACAGATGCTTCATGAATAAACCTGCCCTCAAACCACAGAAACATTTATTTAACGTCTACTTTGAGGTGTGAGTTCTGTTCATGTCCCGTCTGCTAACATGGAGGAGGAGCTTCACTGGGTCTCCTGCAGCCACAGAGAGGAACCAGAGTTTGGCTTCATGTTTATTTCCACTGTGTGTTCGACTCTGAGGTGTTGATAACGTGTGTGCTCAGGGTGTGGCGTTGTCACGGTGACAGGGTGTGGCCCTGTGTGTGTCTGTGTGTGTGTTTTTTATAAGGCCTGCGGCGATGTATTTGTGGTTGGGAAAGTGCTTATGAATGTGTAAGCAAGAATTGGTAGGGTGTGTGTGGTGGATCATAGTGTGTGTGTGAGTGAGTAAGTGTGTGTGTGTGTGTGTGTGTGTGTGTGAGAGGTGCAGGGTGTGTGTGTGTGAGAGGTGCAGGGTGTGTGTGTGTGTGTGTGTGTGTGTGTGAGAGGTGCAGGGTGTGTGTGTGTGTGAGTGTGTGTGTGTGTGTGTGTGTGAGTGTGTGTGTGTGTGTGTGTGTGTGAGAGGTGCAGGGTGTGTGTGTGTGTGTGTGTGTGTGTGAGAGGTGCAGGGTGTGTGTGTGTGTGTGTGTGTGTGTGAGAGGTGCAGGGTGTGTGTGTGTGTGTGTGAGAGGTGCAGGGTGTGTGTGTGTGTGAGTGTGTGTGTGTGTGTGTGTGTGAGTGTGTGTGTGTGTGTGTGTGTGTGTGTGAGAGGTGCAGGGTGTGTGTGTGTGAGTGTGTGTGTGTGTGTGTGTGTGTGTGTGTGTGTGTGAGAGGTGCAGGGTGTGTCGTACACACAGTTCCCAGCTGCAGATTGTGATTCAAGACAAACAAACGGTTTATATCCTCAGGAGACTAATAAAATCCTTGATAACAGGATTATAAATGTTTGGAGATTATGAAAGTTTGATTTTTGATCTTATTGATGAATGTTTTCTTCTTCTGGTCAGTGATTGGTTCCTCCTCAGCTGTGGTCTTCATGTTTCAGGGACAGTGATCTTTGACTTCACGACCTCTCACTGGATTTTTAATGTTCTGTCTTGTGAAACTTCTTTGTTTGATAAAAATGTAAATGTGATGGAAGAGTCCAGAACAACGCCCCAGACTGTCCCGACACTCCGAGGCTGACACACTGCAGCCGTCATATCCTCTGACTGAGTGTGTGTGTCTGTGTGTGTGAATCACATGTGAGTAAGTGTGATCCAGTCGTGCAGCGTGTTCAGACCTGCAGCAGCAGAGAAGTTAAAAGTCGCCTCTTTGAGGAGCTGGATGATTCTGGTCTGAACACAGTGGATCAACATGTGGAGCAGCAGCTGGATTCTACTCGTCGCTCTTTTACCTGCACTTTGTGTCGTCCAGGCCACGAACACGTTTCACTGTAAGTGTCCAGACGTCTCTCTTTCTGCTTTCAAGCAGCTCAGCGTCTTTAACTCTCATGCTCATTTCTGTCCTTTTGTTTTGATCTGATCTGTTTTCATTATAGAACAAAACTAGAATCTTAAACCTCTTCTTGTCAGAAGAGTCATTTGAGTGCTCGAAGCTTTATGTTCTCATTCCAGGTGAATCTCCTCAGTTCCTCCTCAGAGGTTTGATCTGAACTTAAAGAGCAGTGAGATCGGATGTCTCCATATTATCTCCATACATGTTGTAAAAACTGTTTCTGCAGGTATTAATATTTTTACAACAGGAACCATTGTACTGTGGTGGTTTGTCTCCACTAGCTAGTCTAGTTGGGTCTACAGTTAAGGTCACCGTGACCTTTGACCTCTGAAGTCTAATCACTTCATCTGCGAGTCAAAGAGAGTTTGCACCAATTTTGGAAATATTCTGTTGAGATGTTCTTGAGATATTGTGTTCACAAGAATGGGATGGATGCACCACCCACTTCTGGCCACTCGGTGGCGCTCCATAAAAAACGAGGATTAAGGGCCATGTTTATGTTTCATTACCAAAACATAATACATTGAATTATATTAAATCACAGTCATTGTAACATTATGTAGTTTAATACAACAAATAAACTGGACCTATGATCAATAAATCAGTTGTGTTAATATCATTGTTCTATCAGCTGGGATTGTTGATGTAATGATGATCCGTGTGAACAGAAGCTGTTAACAATGTTCAACACAACACATGAGTCACATGTGTGTAAAATGTGTGTAGCATGTCAGAGTCCATGTGAGGAACCAGCAGGACAATGTGTGAAGCTTCTCAGTGAGCGAGTGGACGTGTTGATGAGGTTTCTAACACGTGACGTGAAACAACACAAACATCTCAGGATGAAGAAGAGGAGCAGAACACGTAGAAGATGAAGACGTCATAAATGATGCATCATATCATATATATAATCACATCCCATCACAACCTCAGTGTTGTCTTAAACCACCAGACTTCGTATGACGGTCTCTTAATGATAACATTAAAAATACAAAACAACCTGAAGAGTGAGGAATCAATAGAACGATAGAACATTAACCTGAACATGGCTCCTGCTTCGTGTCCCGGCAGCGACCGGCCGCTGCGAGTGCAATGGCCGATCTCCGTACTGCCTTCGAGACGCTCTGGGTCTGCACTGCGTCGACTGTCAGGGAAACACCGAGGGCCGCCACTGCCAGCACTGCAAGGCCGGCTTCTACCTGCAGGGGGCAGCACTGAGCTGTACGCCCTGCCGCTGCAACACTACAGGTGAGAAAGCACCGCACGCTGTCCCTGAGAGACTTCCTGCAGGGGCTGTCTCAAACTCTGCTTCTCCTCCAGGGTCTGTCAGTGCCACGTGTGACAGCAGGGGGCGCTGCAGCTGTAAAGAAGGTGTGTCAGGAGATAAATGCAGCCGCTGCCCAGACGGACCAATCGGACCGAGCGGCTGCTCGCAAAGGTAAACAAGTGTCTTCACGCCTTCCGGGACACTTACATGACTAATGCTACATGCATGAACTCAAACAACACTTCAACTCTTCTGAGATCTTTGACTCGACTCTTGCTTCCTGTGCTTGTTCTCTATCAGCGTGTCAACATCATCTGCAGCTTCATGTATTCTAACACTTTAACTTATTCAAACACTTTCCCTGCAACTGAGGCTGAAGTGTTTTCACTTTAACTCACATTTTAACTACAGTAACACACTTCATTACCCATCAGCACTTTGACCTAACACGTGATCATTAGAGCTCAGCCGTCTCTTCACCCGGATCCTTTCCTCTCTTTTCACTGTCTGTACTTTAAACTTATTTCTATATTTGCACTTGTGCTGAATCTTGACCTCATTTCACTGCTTGAACTCCCGCTGCCACTTTAGTTCCTCAACTCTTTTGTTCTCGCAGCTTTAACGTCTTTGAGTTTTTAATGTTATTGTTTTTTGTTCAGTGTTTTTCTCTTATTTCTCACTTGATGTGTTGATCCTTCACTCTGCTGAGGCATCTTTACGTGTTGTTTAAACGTCTTCAGCGTTTCATCTTCCTCTTCAGCTCCTTCACTGCCTCTTTTTTACCTTGTGGTTGTTTTTCCCGTCCTCGCGGCTCGTGGTGTTCCTCAGACGTCGGCTCAGAGAGGATTCTGGGAGTCGGACTCAGGCATGTTTCTGTTACGGCCACAGCAGCAGGTGTTCTGCACAGTTCGGTTTCTCCGTCCACAACATCACGTCCACCTTCACCCACGGTAACCCTTCACCACTTCCCTTCACAATAAAAGACTAATGTTAGCTTCCACACTCGTTCGGGGATTCATTTCAAAATGAAAGCATCAGGAAGTGTGTGTGTGGTGTTGTTGAAGGTTTGGACGGTTGGACGGCAGCCACCCCTCAGGGCCTCACCCCCGCTGACGTGGACTTCAGATGGTCCCCGACTCACCTGGACCTGGAGGCCATCTCCAAAAACAGTCTGCCGGTCTACCTGTACGCCCCAGGTGAGATAAGCCCCGCCTCCCTGACCTTCCTCCTTCTCCTTTCATGACTCACTCTCTGATTTCTTTACTTCCTTCTGTCTCCTCCCTCTCTCCTTCACCTTTTTCTTCTTGCCAAATCCTCCTTTCCTCCTTTCCTCTCCGATTGAGTCTCTCTCCATCTCCTTTCCCTTCCTCACCAGGTGTTTCCTCTCCTCTTCCACAGCTCCTTTCCTGGGGAACCAGTTGCTCAGTTATGGTCAGAACTTTTCCTTCTCTCTGCGTCTGGACCGTGGCGTCCGACACCCGTCCACCAATGACGTGGTCCTGGAAGGGGGGGGTGTGAGAGTCTCGGCCTCGCTGGGCGACCTGCGATCTATTGTCCCCTGTGGACAGAAAATCAAGTACAGCTTCAGGTCAGTAATCTGACAGCCTCCACCCACCCGGGGCTCCTCTGTGGTTAAATGAAACGCCTCCCGTCGTGACACTTGATCTCATCCTTGTTTCAACTTTCACATTTTTTCTTCACATTCCTGAAGTTGCAGAACAAGTAGAAACAGATCTGCTGCTAAGACTCTGACATAGAACACGATTCACTGGGAACACAATCTCATACACACACACATATACATATACACACACAAATGATGTATATATATATATATATATGTTGTGTTGGATGATCAGATTGGACGAGCAGCCCGGCAGCAGGTGGCTTCCTCAGGTCTCCTCCTTCCAGTTCCAGAAGCTCCTGCAGAATCTAACCGCCGTCAAGATCCGGGCGACGTTTGGTGAAAACGGTAAGTTCATACGTCAGCAGCAGTTTTCCTGAAGCAGCAGCTGAGTGACCCTGCTGTGTCTTTTCAGGACGTGGTTACCTTGACAACGTTCAGTTGGTGTCAGCCCGGCGTGAGGATGGCATCCCGGCCCGGTGGGTCCAGGCCTGCAGCTGCCCCACGGGGTACGAGGGCGAGTCCTGTGAGCGCTGCTCGGCCGGGTTCCGACGCAGGGCCCCGGCAGACGGAGCCTTCAGCCCCTGTGAGCCCTGCAGCTGCAGAGGAGGCAGCTGTGACCCTCAGACCGGAGACTGTTACTCCGCTGACGAGACGCCCGGAGAGCAGAGCTGCTCCCAGGGGTCTTACCGGGACCCCTGGGAGAGCCCTGGGAGCCCCCACAGCTGTGTGAAGTGTCCCTGTCCCGAGGGCGTGTCCTGCTCACTGGCTGCTGGTTCCCTGCAGCCTCAGTGTGACCGCTGTCCGACCGCCACCGCCGGTAAGAGCCCGAGTCACAGGAGAAGTTTGGTTCCTCTTCGTTCACTCGAGCTGCACAAACTCTAACGCTAATGATGCATCTGTAAGAACGAGAGCTGCTGCGTCAAGAGGACACTCAGCTGGGCCTCTGTGGTCCATGCATCTACTTCTTAGAACAAGTCCAGGAGGCGTGATGTTCCAGGTACATGATGCTGGAACCAGGTGAAACAGAACCAACTGGATCAGAGGCTCCGAGGCGAGCTGAGCCCTGTGGAGCGGACCGGCAGGAAATATCAAGTTAACATCCTTCAAACGTATTAAATGAGATATTGGAACCTGTCGTTGTTCCTTCTGTGTGACTCAGGTCCTCGCTGTGATGTCTGTCAGGAGGGGTTCTATGGCGACCCTGCAGGGGTCACCGGGGGGCGGCGTCCTTGCAGACCCTGTGAGTGTAACGGCCACATCGACGTGAGCGTGGAGGGAAGCTGCGACCGCCGCAGCGGCGAGTGTCTGAGGTGCGTGAACAACACGAGGGGGCGGAGCTGCGAGGCCTGTGTCACCGGGTTCCACCGCAGCCGACTCGCTGACGCCTGCAAACGTAAGAACCACGTCACGGGAGATGATGTCATTAACGCAGGAATCGCACGCTCAATGCTGATAACGTGCTTTCACTTTGAGTGTGATGATGTCATTCATTACTAAACTGGATTATTATTGGAGGCACCGGCCAATCAGATCAGGTTAATGTGAGCGAGGAGGCGGAGTCAGCTGGTAAACCTGGTGGGTTGTGGATTTTATTTCCTGTTATCTGCTCTTTAGCATTGAGAGGTAGAACGAGACGCTAGCATGAGAGTCGACCACATCGTATCCTGAGCAGGAAACTGTGCCTCGGGCACGCCAACCGCCAGGCGCTGGTGCAACACGTGTGTGAATCCTGCTTGACGACACACATCCTGTAATGGTTTAAAACATGTTGACATTTTCATTCTTTTATTGGAAAGACTTTGTGACATTTACTAAGCAACAGCGCCCTCTGCAGCTATGTGGATGAATTCCGTTTTTTGAACAATGGAAGAAAAGTGTGAAAATATTCATGTGTGAAAAAGTAACTGACTTTTGATTGGCTGCTGTCAGAGTCTAAGTCAACAATGTGTAGATGTTTTGATGAGCTTTGAGTTTTGCAGTGTAATGAAGCGCTGTGGGATCTTTAACAGTGAACATGCTCGTGTTCTCTGCAGCGTGTGACTGTGACCTTCTGGGATCTGAGTCCAGCCGGTGTGATGACGCCGGACGCTGTGTCTGCAGGCCGGACTTCGAGGGGCTGAGGTGTCAACGCTCCAGCTGCCCCCGATGCTTCAGCCCCATCAAGACACAGGTGACGACTCATCGCTCATATATATGTATTCATATGTATTTAATACAGTCCTCAACTCAATCCAGCTGCAGGAGACAAAACATAGAAGAACAATAAGAGAAATAATGAAGTGACTTTTGAGATGATTTGAAAACAGAAGGTTTCATGTCTGAGTTCCTCTGCTTTGGGATTTGAACATTTCAAAGAACATCTTTGTGTCACAGTGTAAAGTCTGAAGGTGTTTCCTGTTCTCAGGTGGACGTTCACGCTGCCAGACTGAAGGAGCTGGAGACTCGACTCTCTCACATGGACGGAGGTTGGACTTCGGCCGACAGCGCCACCATGGAGGCGGCTCTGAGAGCAGCCGAGCAGCTGGTGGACGACCTGCAGGACGACACAGAGGAGCTGACAGGTGAGAGGACGTCCCCCCAGAGTCCAACCTTTCAGATCACAGTTAACGCGCTACAAAGAAACGCGTTACTGTAATTCCACTACTTGTAGCGGTTACGAGCATGTAACAAAGTATTTTTTTAAATCAAGTAACGCAGTTACAATTAATGAAATTTAAATGAGTTTGTTACTCGCGTTACTCTCTTTTGTGAAAACTGAACACTTGCAGACAAGAAGACAAGTGAAGCCGATCCCCCGAAAGAGGGTGGAGACTTAAACTGATGTTCTGGTCGTTTCTTTGAGCCGTCCTTGTAACACCGTACAACTGGGTCGCTAAAAACATAAACCTTTTCCGTACCGTGTCAACACAGGATGACCGCGACTCTAAAAATAAAATCATGTAACAATTTCACAATAAAACATTTTCACAATAAAATAACAGAAAGTAACTTAAAAGTTACTTTCTGTTATTTACTTAAAAGTTACTTTCCCTAGTAACTAATTACTTTTGATATACAGTAACTGGTGAAGTAATTCAATTACTTTTAAAAGAAGTAAGTAGTAACTGTAACTAAGTACTAATTTTCAGTAACTTGCCCAACACTGCTCCTTACTTCATGTTTTTGAATTTTTGGGAGTGAAAAAGTTTTTTTGGACAAAGTCTTCGACAAAAAGTAATTATTTTGTTTTGAAGAAGTGGTGGAGAAAGTTTTCAGGAGTTCAAATCGGATAAGACGATGTCATGATCTGACGATGCAACATCTCCTGTGTCCAATAGAAATGGAGAAGAGGCTGCAGGGTCGTCTGTCGTCCATCAGCAGGAGTCAGCTGGTCGAGGGACAGAACATCCAGAACATCGGGGACACGGTCCAGGACATCAAAGAACAACAGAGGAAGTACAAGACGGAGGTGGAGGAGGTCCAGACTCTGATGGCCGCGATGAAACGCAAACTGGAGGAGGCCAAGGCCAACCTCCGCTCACTGGTGAGACATCAGCCAATCAGCTGCAAGATCAGTCAATTCATCATCACAGTTATTTCAGCTGCTTTTATTTTGAAAGAACAGGAAGTTGTTGCAGTTATTATATAATTTACATTTGAAATTTATTGAGATTGAAATATATTTGCATAGGTTTATAGATATTGTTTGTATGTCCGGTATAATCAGTGAACATGAAGCTGTTGAGACTTTGGTCCAGTGTGTGTTGCTCTGATGAATCCTGTTTTCTCTCCTGTCAGGAACTTCCTGTCGGAGACGCTCCCACGGGCTCCAACATCCTGTCCTCGTTGGTGCAAACTGCAACCAGCCTGGCAGATAAGTGAGTCCATGGTTCTGATATGTAATCGTTGAACGTTTTCAGATATTGTCCACTGACTCGTCTCTGTCCGTCCCTCAGACACCAGGCGAAGGCCACAGCCGTGGACGAGACCGCCAGCGACGCTCTGAGCGACTCGGAGAAGAGTCTGGCTCTGGTCCGAACGCTCATGAACAAAGAGAACAAAGTCAAAGAGCTGATTGGAGATCTGAGAACAACGTGAGCTGCTTCTGTTCGTCCCACTTCTCCTTCAAAGAGTCTCTCTCTTCCTGTTTCCACAGACAACAGACATGACAACCATCCAATCACAGAGCTTCAAACGTGGAGGACCAGATACTCTGATGTCCTGACTTTACTCCTGACGCTACACCATATTGAAAATACTTCTGTTTGTGTTCAGGTTCGATCAGGCTTCGGCGAGGGTGAAGGGTCTGGAGGACCACGCCATCCGTCTGAGTGGCGACGCCAAGGCTGAGAGCAAGATGGCGGATGGAATGTTGAAAGACATCGCCAACATGGAGCGCAACATCCCGACGT
>JBAMIH010000025.1:940227-945227 GCA_038501795.1 Pseudopleuronectes americanus | reverse complement strand
TACAGTACTCCACAGTACTCCACAGTACTTGGGTACTCTACAGCAGTGGTCCTCAACCTTTTTTGCGCTAGGGACCGGTTGGATGTCAGACATTATTTTCACGGACCGGCCGTTGAGGTGTGTCTACGGAGCCTCACCACGGAGGCCCTCTGGTACGCCCTCTGGTGACAGCGGAGATTTCTTTTTTATTTAACGGATTTGGAGAGTTTTTTTTTAGTTATTTAAAATAAAAAATTAATTCGTTAATTAAAAAAAATTCCAGCGATGTCACTACAGATATGATGTCGGAAATGGCATCAGAGTTGTTGTGCTGTTGTGGTGATCTCAGTATTCTGCTGTGACTTCACTCCAGGACACCGCAGAGTTGTTTTCTCAAACAGACTTCTAAGGCCGCCGTCATGTGACCTCCAGCAGCTGATCTGCTTCTTAAACACACTGGATTCACCTGGTTTGTTGACAAATGGGTCCGACCAATACCGTGTGGGTTTGTGTTCAGCGAAAAAGTGACGTGACCGAGACAAGCGTCTTGAAATGCGTAAAGCATGAGTCATAAAGGAGAGGATCCGGTAATTTTCCAAAATAAAACACCGTTTTATTTTGAAAAATGACCGGATAATAGATAAAACAGAAAAAATGTAAATTGTTTATTCTTTCTGTGCGGCCCGGTACCAAATGACCCACGGCCCGGTACCGGGCCACGGCCCGGGGGTTGGGGACCACTGCTCTACAGTACTACAGTACTTCAGGTCAAGTTTTCTCTGTCTTCTCGGAGCGAAGACATTAAAGAAACTGAAGAGGACGTTAGTGAAGGAATGATGAAGAGGGAAAGAGAAAGAGAGCGAGAGTGAAGATCGGAGCAGTTTTTCTTGATGTTGAACGATAACAGTTAAAAATCCATAACTTTGGGAGCTGATCAGACCTGGAGGACGACACGTCTGAATCCTGAGGACAGTAAAGACTTTACGGATGTTCTAACGATGATCGTTTTCTAAAGAGTAAAGCTGCACACAGAGCGAAACACTGAACAAATATCGTACTATAGTGTATCAATTATGCCATATACATATATTAGTACAGTTTGTAAATAACGGGATGTAAACGATGAGCATTCAGGATATGCATCCGCTCCTGTGATGCTTTTCAATCTTTTGTTATTTTACATTTATTGTGACAACAAATCTAAGTTTTCATCATATTTGACTAAAATCCTGTCACATGATTCTCGTCTTCAGAGGTTGTCGGTTCAGTTTCTGTGAGCTTGTTGACAAATACACATGTGGACCTCTGACCCTAAACTAGAATCAGATCTGGACCCTCAAACAGGACCTGACAGAAAGTCCTCACAACCTTAGAAAGACACACACACACATACGCACACACACAGATCATTTACAGCGTGAATAGAAAATGTGGGTGCCGATGATTCCCACAGTTTATTAGAGATATTAGATTTTCTTTGAAACACAATCACGACAGAGTGATTTGAACATCATGCTAGAACCAGACTCTACGCATGCAGGCTAACACAGCGAGTGATGAAGTACACACTCACAACAACGACAACAGCAACAACACTGCTGCTGACGATTAGGTTTGAGAAGTTCCCTTCTTCATCATCATCTTCATCATGGACAGGTCTGTTAAATCTTCGACACAGTGTTCGTAGGTTTGGTTATTTTCGCCGCTCACTGGACGGAGCCTGAAGCAGCTGCACTGTTGCTATGGTTACCTGTGGTTTAGCACATGCTGAGCTTGATGAAGCGGGGGTTCGAACTGCTGTTGACACGAGAACAAGTGAAAAAAACCAAACCCACGGGCTTCCTGCAAGAAGACGTGAACTTTACATTCCACACCTGAGATGTTAATTTTCTCCTCTGTGTTTGGTCTCCACCGCCTCCTGAGGGAAACATCTGGCTCCACATGTTCACCAGCTGCTCTCTGACTGACTGTGTTCACAGATGTTTACAGATGTTGAGTCAGATCAGTGAACAGATGATCGACTTTAAACTCACAGGTTCAGAAAAAGAGAAGATGTGATGATGAAGAGTCAAAGGTCGAAAGAAGGAAAGTGAGTTTGTGATTGTGATGAGAACCTGGTGAAGCTGAAGCCCCCTGCTGGTGAACATGTGAACGACTCCTCCTCCCTCAGATCAGATTTGTTGTTTCCTTGTAAACAACGTCCCAAGTTTTGGTCTCTTTCACTTTTTGTTTTACTTCAGAGTTTTTCTTGCATGAAGCTCGTCAGTGTTGATACAGTCGTCTTATCCGTTTACACTTCAAGTGACAAAACGTGTCATCACGATAACCTCCACCCAGTATATATATATATATAGTTTGTAATTGAATGGACACACACACACACACACACACACACACACACTCCATGTTTTCGTGCAGTTCAGGCCGGCGCCTCTATCCCGAGGCGGTGATGTACAGCTGACTCTGCAGGATGTAGTCGATGACGGGCTGAGTCAGATAATCCACGACGTGTCCGTCCCCGTGCTGCAGCGCCAGTCTGTGGGGGAGGAGTCAGGTTAAACATCCCTGTGGTTTAAACACTGCGGTAAAACCTGACAACAACCGTCACATGACCACTAACATCAGTGATCATGTGATGTATACAGGAAGAAGATTGTCTCCTCTGCGGTTGGTTGCTTAGTAACAAAAACGACTCTGAGGCTGGAAACCCCACCAGGCGTAACCATAGCAACATGGCTTGTGTCAATGTGGGCGGAGCCGAAGAAAACCAGCTTGAGCTCTGGTGACGAATGAAAACCTTCAGTTTAAATCACGTCTTTGTCTCCTACAGGTAACTGTCAGACAAATGTAGTGGAGTACTTGAGCAGATTTGAGTAAGTGTACTTATACTTCAATCTGTACCTGCTCTTGGTGGAGCTGACGATGGACAGCGGGTGGTTCATGTCGTCCTTCACCACGAGGATGTTGTCCTGAAACCAGAGCAGCACACAGATGAGACCATCGAAGAGACGCTGCTCCCCCTACAGGCTGCACCTGCTCCTGCACCCACCTTGTATCTGCGGAGAACAGACGAGTGGTTCATGATCCTCTCTGTGTCGGCTCCGTCACGAGGAACCACCACGATCCCGAAGTCGCCCACGATCACCTCCATCTGCAACCACAGGTTCAGCAGCTTCACTCAACAGCCAGCAGGGGGCGACACTCGATGACCCAGGGGGTTAGTTCATTAAGAGATAAACTTGTGCATAAAGAGATTATTACTATTCACATCAAAATAACTTTCTTTCAGCACAATTAACAAACTGTGTTGTCAGGGAAACGTCTCTGACAGACAGTTATCACTTACAGCTTATTATTTATAATAATGTTTATAACTAACTTCATAATTACTAATGAACTGATATTTAAAATATGAGTAAACGATTGATTAACCATTAATAGAGTTATTTGTTTTTAATTATATCTGATTAGAAAATGTTTCTACAAAGGCTACGAGAGAAAAATTATTTTTTAACAGAAAATAATTTTAAGGACAAAGTTTAAAGTTTTATACATTTTCATAAACTAACTTAGCAGGTGGTGCTGGATCAATGGGTCATAATATTTCAGTATTATTACTTTTACTGTAATATTATTTATTCATAATCTTCCTAATTTATATTTTTTCTTTTAATAACCTTTTTATTATTATATTCAGTAAACATTTACACATAAATAAACTCTCAAATGTTTTCTTTAACCTGAGGAAAAAAAACTTTAGAAAATGATCCAGGCTCTCGAGCTTCATCACTGAAACGGTGGAAACGTGGATGTTCACGTTCTGCAGGTTTGTTGTTGACAGGAAAGTTTCAGGAGCATCGACATCAAACTGTGATTTAAAATCATCAACTCATAGATGATGCTTGACATGACAGAAAGACCCAAGTCTATGTATTTTATATTATATATACGACCTCATTAAAGCAGCTGCATCTGATCAAATATTCTGTATTTACTCTGTTTACGTTCAGTAAATATTGTATTGTACTTTTCTACTTGCACTCAACTACAGTATCTAGTAATAGTCAAGTAATAGTGAAAGTCAAGTAATTGTTATAGTAATATTAATAGTCAATTTATAGTAATAGTAATAGTAATAGTGATAGTAATAGTAATAGTTATAGTAATAGTAATAGTAATAGTCTAGTAATAGTCAAGTAATAGTGAAAGTCAAGTAATTGTAATAGTAATAGTCAAGTTATAGTAATATTAATGGTAATAGTAATATTAATATTAATAGTAATAGTTATAGTAACAGTAATAGTGCGGGGTCACAGTGGCTTGTTCTTCAGTTACAAATGTGACAGAAGATAAACAACTGTTAAAGCGACTGAGTAGAATTTGTGTTTCCTGCGTCAACAACATCAACATGACATCATCATGACGAGGTGTGCCCTGAGGGGCGGGGCTACATGCTGGGTGGGGTTACATGGTGGGTGGGGCGGGGCTACTGTCTGCTTACATCACTGTCCTTCCACAGGCCAGGGATGCAGAAGGACTCCAGGAGGTCACTGCCACACAGGAGCAAGATGCGTAACTCTACAGACGACAGACAGGCGGGGGAGAGAGACACGTCCTCAGTAAACCACACGTTTACTGGACACACACAAACCAGCCACACAGCAGGAAGGACACCAGGGGGCGCCGCACCAACTGTGTTCAGCACTCACCAATCTCCTCGTACCTCATGGCGGTGCCCAGGTTCGCGTTTTCATCTGACAGAAACAAACACAAAGGTTCAAACATGTCGGCCATCTTTGTTTCAGTGTGTGGTTTGACTCTGAGCCGCTCAGCGTCTCTACTCACCGACGAAGGTGAAACGATCGAGAGGAGGACGCACACAGCAGATCTTCCCCAAACTCTCACTGACCTTCCCCCACAGTTTGACTGGAGAGGAGTAGCATCATCATCAGTATCACCATCATCATCATCATCAGTATCATCATCAGTATCATCATCATCATCATCATCATCATCATCAT
>JBAMIH010000025.1:872727-937727 GCA_038501795.1 Pseudopleuronectes americanus | reverse complement strand
ACACACATCAGACACACAGACACACACACACACACACACAGACACACAGACACACACATCAGACACACAGACACACACAGACACACACACACAGACACACATCAGACAAACACACATCAGACACACACACAGACACACACACACACACAGACACACAGACACATGTTTTAAAACATGGTTACTGATGATGTCATTGTCGGAGGAAACAGAAATAGAACCAATCACAGTGGTTCTATGTTCTCTACATGTGAGCAGGTGGATGAAGATGTATGAGGAACCAGTGGTTCTATGTTCTCTACATGTGAGCAGGTGGATGAAGATGTATGAGGAACCAGTGGTTCTATGTTCTCTACATGTGAGCAGGTGGATGAAGATGTATGAGGAACCAGTGGTTCTATGTTCTCTACATGTGAACAGGTGGATGAAGATGTATGAGGAACCAGTGGTTCTATGTTCTCTACATGTGAACAGGTGGATGAAGATGTATGAGGAACCAGTGGTTCTATGTTCTCTACATGTGAACAGGTGGATGAAGATGTATGAGGAACCAGTGGTTCTATGTTCTCTACATGTGAGCAGGTGGATGAAGATGTATGAGGAACCAGTGGTTCTATGTTCTCTACATGTGAGCAGGTGGATGAAGATGTATGAGGAACCAGTGGTTCTATGTTCTCTACATGTGAGCAGGTGGATGAAGATGTATGAGGAACCAGTGGTTCTATGTTCTCTACATGTGAGCAGGTGGATGAAGATGTATGAGGAACCAGTGGTTCTATGTTCTCTACATGTGAGCAGGTGGATGAAGATGTATGAGGAACCAGTGGTTCTATGTTCTCTACATGTGAGCAGGTGGATGAAGATGTATGAGGAACCAGTGGTTCTATGTTCTCTACATGTGAGCAGGTGGATGAAGATGTATGAGGAACCAGTGGTTCTATGTTCTCTACATGTGAGCAGGTGGATGAAGATGTATGAGGAACCAGTGGGTTCAGGTGCAGCTGCTGGTTCCTGCTGCGTCTCCCACTTTCTGTTCCATCTATTATTCATGTGTTTGTGTGGAGGCAGAGAAACTAGGACGAGACCTTCATTACGTCCCTCAGAGAGAAGAAGCAGCTGCATGAGGCTCCAGGTTCTCTGACTTCATGTGAACCTCATGCTCTGGGACCTCCAACCAATCAGCACGCAGCTCCGTGGTGATGCCGTGGCTACTTACCGGCTTCCCGTAGGAGTCGTGCACCGGAGAGATGATGCCTCCGATCACGATGAAGCGTCCGGTTTTGTGCAGATACTCTCTGGCCTTCTCTGCAACACACACAGAAGACACACAGACTGTGAAACAAGCGTAACACAACTCCTTCAGATGGACGTCATGAGGTCGTGGTCACGATGTGGGAGGACCTGCACGCCGTGTGCAGACAACATGGACGCTAACATGAGCGTTTAGCCACAGAGGCTAACAGATTAGCATGCTAGCAGAGAGAAAAGACGAGTCATCAAATTACAGAGAAATAAGGACGACCATCTTTTCTTCACATCTTCAGTTCCCATGGAAACAACAGCTGAGTTGTGTTGATGATGACACTTTACATGTTGATTCATATGATTCATATGATTCTGTTATCTGTTATTAATCCGGTGTGTTAAAGGCTTCAGTCAGCTGTTTTGTTCTTTTAGATTCCGGGGTTGGACCCACATCTGTTATTGACTTTAACGTAGTTTGGACTCAAATAGAATCTCCGCAGCAGCTGGCTTCCCTCTAAATGCCCCTGAGCAAGGCATCAGCGCCCCGGGTCCTCCCGCTCATTAGCCTCGGTGTGCTGGCAGCGGGTTTGGGCCTGAACCTCCAGGATCCCGGTTCGGTTCTGGGCTGCGCCACGAGGCCTGCGGAGCTTTAACACGGAACACTTCCGCCTTCTGACCCGGGTTACATCATCTGCTGTCTCGGTGTCGAGCCGTCGATCATTTCAGCACCACCCTGCTGGACGGCGCGCACACACACACACACACACACACACACACACACACGCACGCACGCACACACACACACACACACGCACGCACGCACGCACACACGCACGCACACACACACAGACACACACACACACGCACACACACACACGCATACACGGATACACGGATACACGCACACACACACACAGACAAACACACACACACACACACACACACACACGCACTCACCGAACATATGGATGTGCCCCTTCGTGATGGGGTTGAAGCTGCCGCAGGACAACAGGATGACGTGGGTTCTGCTCGTTTCTGTCATGGTGCCTTGATTCGATAGATGTCCCGGCTCGGCTCGGCTCGGCTCGGTTCTGTTCTGTGGTCCTGACTGTGTGATGAGCGACCGCTGCAGAGAGAGAGAGAGAGAGAGAGAGAGAGGGAGAGAGAGAAAGAGAGAGAGAGGGAGAGAGAGAGAGAGGGAGAGGGAGGGAGGGAGGGAGGGAGAGAGAGAGGGAGAGAGAGAGAGAGGGAGAGGGAGGGAGGGAGGGAGGGAGGGAGAGAGAGAGGGAGAGGGAGGGAGGGAGGGACAGAGGGAGCGAGAGAGAGAGAGAGAGAGAGAGAGAGAGAGAGAGAGAGGGAGGGAGGGAGGGAGGGAGAGAGAGAGGGAGAGGGAGGGAGGGAGGGAGAGAGAGAGATGAAGAGAGAGAGGGAGGGGGCGAGTGAGAGAGATAGGGGGGAGCGAGTGAATCAGAGAGAGGGAGGGGGGGGCTGCAGCAGGCTGGAGGAAGAGTCAGATTTAAAGGGATAGTTCACCCATTAATGCCCCGCCCCCTCTCTCTCTCTCTCTCTCTCTCTCTCTCTCTCTCCCCCTTGTCCTTTAGAGGTGGACAGCTTCTCTTATGGTTCAGACCATCTGTCCTCCCTGGACAGCATGTGGACACAGATGTCTTCAGATGAGCGTCCCATGTCCTTTAGGTGGACGGCTGAGTCCTGACCTGAGGAGCCATGTGATGAGCAGGACAGGTTGAGCCCCCAGGTCCTAGCGTCCCTCCCTTCATCCAGCTGCATGTGGGACGTGGTGTTGTCCTCTGACGTCCAGTTGACTGTTGGACACTTTGTGTGTTTGTCTTCATGTTCATTGACTTTCTCAAGCACTTTGGAACTTGGTTTTAAGAAGTGAACCAATTTATTATTCTTTCTAAAAGTATAACATAAGAAATGCAATGAGACGTTTCACAGTTTGTTTTATACAAAGAATAAATCAACGTTTTTATTCCAACTGAGCTTCATATAAAACCATTATAACGAATAAATGTACCAGTGTGTTAATGTAACACATGAAAGGGACTTCACAACAACAACAACAGGATCCAAACAGTTTCTAAAGACAGAATATAACAGACTTCCTGTTGTGTAGCTGTTATTAATGTTTGATCAGAGCTGATTAGTCTCTGAGTTGAAGTTGTGTCTCACGGTCTGAAGCTTGAAACTGTCGACGTGTTGTTGAAGTTAAAACCTCGACAAAAACCACACAACTCAACTGTCGACGGCTGTTTGTAAAACCACCAGAACAGATTGATATCTGCTGCTGAACACACTCCTGACGCTGCTCAGCAACACACACACACACACACACACACACACTCCTGACAGCGCTCAGCAACACACAAACACACACAAACACACTCCTGACGCCGCTCAGCATCACACACACACACAGCGTCACACAAACACACTCCTGACACCGCTCAGCAACACACACACACACACACACAGCGTCACACAAACACACTCCTGACGCCGCTCAGCAACACACACACACACACACAGCGTCACACAAATATACTCCTGACACCGCTCAGCAACACACACAAACACACACAAATATACTCCTGACACCGCTCAGCAACACACACAAACACACACAAACACACTCCTGACACCGCTCAACAACACACACACACACACACACACACACACACAGCGTCACACAAACACACTCCTGACGCTGCTCAGCAACACACACACACACAGCGTCACACAAACACACTCCTGACGCCGCTCAGCATCACACACACACACACACACACACAGCGTCACACAAACACACTCCTGACGCTGCTCAGCAACACACACACACACAGCGTCACACAAACACACTCCTGACGCCGCTCAGCATCACACACACACACACACACACACACACACACACACACACACAGCGTCACACAAGGCAACACCGTGTCCTCATGATGAAGATGAACCTTGTTAGAAACAGAAAAGCAGAACCATGATGAGTTTCTGTCCCAGTTTCCAGACGAAGCTTCATGTGCAGAGACCAACGAGGTTTAGTTCATGTGACGTCATCACTTGGTTATTACATTGATCTCAATCAAATGAAAAACATTAATAAACAATCTGTGTTTTACTGTTTAGATTAAAAAAGGTTTTGATGGAACCACTGCACATCTCATCACATGACCACAACATCCTGTTTTCTTCTTCTTCTCTTCAAAACAGCTGTTTGTGAATATAAGTGTTTATTCAACTGTTGGACTGGAACTGACGCACACAGCACACGACCTCTGAGCAGAGATCTGAACCTTTAAGAAACATAAAAACTTGTTTTTACTTTATAATATTATCTGGATTTTACTTTTATCAACTGGAAATCATAGTTTTAACAGAAGAAATTCGTACTTTTGTATAAATTACTAGTAAATAGGTTCAGTTATTAATTTCAATCCTAGAGGATCAAATACTGTTCATGCTTCAATGGTAATTAATATATGTATTTATAAAACAATATGTTTTTAAAATTATATTACGGTTGTGTTATTTTTGTTCTTTGTATTTAAACCATTTGTTTTCTCGTTGTGCAGCATAAAACACATTGAAACCAGTTTTTAACATGTTTAATTAATAATTCATGCAACACAGGGTTAATGTGGAAAGAGCGTGTGAATTATTATTGATGCACAAAGACGAGGAGTCAGTTCACATCAGATGTAAAGGAGATGACATGTGTTTTATTTTTATGTTTAATGTCTTCAGAATAAAAACCTTTATTTTATACTTTGCAAAGTTACAGTTCAGACGAGTGTTTGCAGTGAGAAGAGAAGCAGAGAGAAGTGAGCAGGAGTCAGTGAGAAGTTGAAGCTGCTGCAGGAAACTCCATCGTCTGGTGAGCAGCGGCTGGACGCTCCCTGTTCCTCAGGATGTGGATCAGAGCGAGTCCACCGCAGTAAACCAGACTCTTCACCATCAGCAGCGAGTAGAGCAGCCAGAGCAGCTTCACCTGCCGCTGAGACCAGGCCCAGGCCGCCGGAGGCGTCTGTGCTGGAGTCGTCTGTACTGGAGGTGTCTGTGATGGAGTCCTCTGTGCTGGAGGTGTCTGTGATGGAGTCGTCTGTACTGGAGGCGTCTGTGATGGAGTCGTCTGTGATGGAGTCCTCTGTGCTGGAGGCGTCTGTGATGGAGTCGTCTGTACTGGAGGTGTCTGTGATGGAGTCCTCTGTGCTGGAGGTGTCTGTGATGGAGTCGTCTGTGATGGAGTCCTCTGTGCTGGAGGCGTCTGTGATGGAGTCGTCTGTACTGGAGGTGTCTGTGATGGAGTCGTCTGTGCTGGAGGTGTCTGTGATGGAGTCGTCTGTACTGGAGGTGTCTGTGATGGAGTCGTCTGTACTGGAGGTGTCTGTGATGGAGTCGTCTGTACTGGAGGTGTCTGTGATGGAGTCGTCTGTACTGAAGGTGTCTGTGATGGAGTCCTCTGTACTGGAGGCGTCTGTGATGGAGTCGTCTGTACTGGAGGTGTCTGTGATGGAGTCGTCTGTACTGGAGGTGTCTGTGATGGAGTCGTCTGTACTGGAGGTGTCTGTGATGGAGTCGTCTGTACTGGAGGTGTCTGTGATGGAGTCGTCTGTACTGGAGGTGTCTGTGATGGAGTCGTCTGTACTGGAGGTGTCTGTGATGGAGTCGTCTGTACTGGAGGTGTCTGTGATGGAGTCGTCTGTGATGGAGTCCTCTGTGCTGGAGGTGTCTGTGATGGAGTCGTCTGTACTGGAGGTGTCTGTGCTGGAGTCGTCTGTGCTGGAGTCGTCGGTGCTGGATCAGCACAAACCACTGAAAGAATCCAGAAGTCGGGCTCAGTCCTCACATGAGTTTACAGAACTTGGTCTTTCAGTTTGAAGGCAGAACTTCTCTCATCTCATCTTTCATGTTCACATTTTATAAAGCTGTCACTCAAAACCCACATTCACTCTCAGACAGACCCTGGTTGCACTCAGATGTTTTGCTGCTTGCACTCAGATGTTTTGTGGCTCTGTCAGCTCCAGCTTCAGCTTCTCCTCGTGGTCACGTTGCTTCTGTGCACGTGAAACTTCTGCACTCAGATTGTTATTTGCAACAAATCTTTCAAAATGTCCCGACCAATAGAATTCCAGGTGTAATTTTGACAAATGAAATTGTCCACGTCCTCGTTGTCAGTGCGTTAGCATCAACATCTGTGAGCTAGCGGACGGCGGTTGATTTAACCAGGTTCACGTCCTCAGGCCCTCTGCAGCTTCATGACGACTCCAGCTTCCTGTCAGAAGTAGAGCTGAAGCTGAGATCCTGGTTCTGGCCTCAGTTAGAGCACAAGCAGAATCTATTTGAGTGCAAGAGCAGGGTTTTGAACGAAAGCTTCACAAAATGTGAAATCAATAAGTCCTGCTCTCAAACTGAAGTCCACGCTCTGGAATAAAGACACATGAAGCTCACCACAGTCACCAAACCTCCTTCACCTTGCTCTGCCGGGGCCTCCACTGCGCCTCCCTCATGCCTGACGTGGCAGCTGTAGGTGTATGTGTAGGAAGCGTGCCGGTCCACCACCATGATGCCGGCGGTGCGTCCTGCCCCTCTGATCTCCAGCTGCTCTCCATGAGCAGAGGACAGCGTCTCCAGAGGACCACCCTCCCTCTGTCTTGTCCAGGAGAACTGGACCAGAGGAGGAACCATGTTGGAGGCCACACACAGCAGGGAGCTCTTCCCGTCCAGGGCGGCTATGGAAGCTGCCGGGTACACGCTCACCACCGGCGTCACCACCGGCCGATCTGACGTTAGACAACATGCACATGAACAGCAGCTCTGCACTTCACAGTCCTGGAAACACCTCATCCATACTTCAGATAGATTCAGCTGCTGCACGGCATCGTTACACATCACAGATATCATCAGAGCCACAGCCGTTCAACTTCATCTGATCAGAGAGTTATAGATTCATCACTATTTCTGTCATATTGTAAATGTGTGTACATGCTCTATCATTTAAAATACAAAGAAAGATATAAATATTTCAGGATTGTGTTGCTAATACACACAAAACATTAGTGGTCATGTAATTAGTTGTTTATTACAAAGTGTGAAAGTGTAACTATCTTTTATACTGAGACGGATTTAAACGATTTCTTCATACATATTCATATGTATAAAAATATCTATTTTATGTCCGTTGAGTATTAAATATTTATAATTGCATGAAGATGTTTTTACACTGAAATGTTCCCTCATAACTTTTAACAAATTCCACCTCAAACCAAATATAAGTTGTGGTTCAAGAAATATTAAAGTAATATTATGAATATTATCATAAAACAAATATTTGGGATATAATGAAAACATTTGTCTATTGACAAAACTATTTATCTTTAATTTATTCCAAATATATTTCTCATTATTGTTTATACACAAAAATACAAATTCACTATTAAAGGGCAAATGCATTCATCGGAACAACGTCTTTAACATTAAATACTAAATATATTTTCCGTGAGTTAGTAAAATACATAGTTTGATATATGGGCCATTCTACCAAATAGGTTCAAAGTATTGTCCCCCAACAAGAAAAATATTTAAAAAAACAATTAAGTATTCAGACATAGATATTTACTAAGAATATGTTATGGTCTATTTAAACCCAAGACATTAAATAAGATAGGGATAAGCTATATATAAACAAAATCATCATTTATAGGGTACTTTCTATTGGGAAGTAGCTGTCCCCAACAGCTACCCTGACATCTAAATTTCCATCTCTGTAAATAACACTTTTTAAATTTTTTAGAATTCTGTGATCAAAAGTTTGACCTTGAGGTCAAAGTCAGGCACAACATTGGTCAAAACCACTTTTATTGGCCGCGACTAGAGGACAAGATCTGGTACACAGTGGACAAGGTCGTCACCTTAATCCCTCCACCAGAAGACGTCCCACATGTCCAGATCAGCCAAAGAGCTTTTTTTATATTCCCAACCTAGAGCATCTTATGAGTTAAGATTAAGCAATAAGGTTGAGGAAATATGATACAACCTTGCAAACAAAATACTGTGGTCACTCCAAAAACAGTGCAGTCACTACCGAAACACTGGATGTTTTGTAAAAAATAAAGTATATTGAGTTATCAACTAAAATGTCATGATACTGATTGGTTTAATGTATATTCCATTTCATCAATCATCAACTCTGGAATCAATATGATCAGTATTATGCATTTTACAAAGAAATATTGCATTTAGATTTTGATGAATTGTATAAATTTAACTTTGAAATTTTGTAAAAAATTCATTTTTATTGATTTAATTGTGAAAACCTTCAAGAATTATTTTTAAAAATACTCTTCAGAGAAAGGAAGGAAACACAATCTTAACAGGTTAATAATAATACTTTTTTACCATGTTTCGGTAGTGACAATTTTTGGGAGAGGAAAAACATTCCAACACAGTCTGAAAATACAACATACAAATGTACGGTTCTTTTACTAGATATGTGTACTTTAGATATGGTACAATATATATACGGAAAAGGTTTTGGGAATAAAACTTACAAAATTTCAAATTATTTCCAACCTGACTTTACACCAATTCGGTAGAATCGCCCATATATATCAGAACGCATTATATTAAAAACCTAAATATCATTCTGGTATTTTTAAGCAACTTTCATAATTATTTAAGTAGATTTTATTTTATCATGAAAATGATGATTTAATTTAAAATATTCATGATGAGACGAGAACTCAGTGAATTGATCTTATTTTGAAAGTTGAAGGTTTCTGGTTTAAGATGAGATGTAACGAGTCCGTCTCAAAGCGCTCGGGGCTGAAGGTTCCACGGACGCTCATCAAGCTGTGAATTTATTTCAGGAGCGAGGAAAGAAAACTCAGATTCCTTCGGCAGCAGCTGAAGAGAATCCAGAAAACGTTTGAGACTTTTAGACTCTGAACAAACTGAAGCAGAACAAGAGGATTGTGTCTGATGTGCAGAAACATTTCACTGTCACACGTTTGTTCATTTCAGAAAGTCTGAAAGAGGAAGTTTGTCCCAACGAGGAAAAATCAAACATGGTTCAAACTCTTTCATCACATTTTCAACAATGGAACCAGTGAGAGAAAAAAAAGAGTTTCTTACCAGTTACGAACAATTTGGTTCCTGAGCCGAAGATGAAGAACCACACAGTGAAAGAGACTCAGACAAAAACCATCTGAGCTCATGTTCACGCCAACACAACATTCATGTTCCCCTCAGGATGAACCGCACTGACTCTGATGAGCCTCGGACTTTTCATGTAGCGCCACCATCAGGTCAAACGTTGATTTTGTCCAATACTTTCAGAATTCAGCTGGTCTTTAGTGATTATAAGCAAATATCATCACGTTCGGTTTATTGGCGGGTAAAGGGTTAACGATGTCATGATGATGTCATGAAATGACATCATAAAGTGTAGCGACCAATAAGATGACAGAGCAGTTTATCAGGATTAACCAATCGTTCATCATCATGTGATCTAACTGCTGATGAGTTCTTTATGAAACATCTTTACTACGATATAAAACGTTGATGATTTTCATGTTTCACACGATTTCATGAATTTAGTTTCTTTTCTCTTCTTCTGGTCTCAGAGTGTCCGTCCCAGTCGTGTGAACACGATATCTCACAAACACTTTGATGGAGTTTCTTCAAATCTGCTTCAAACCTTCACTTGGACTCAGGGGCGACCTGGTCAAAGGTCAAAGGTCAAGGTCACTGTGGCCTCAGAGAAAATGTGTCTGTCCTCTTTAACACGTTTCCATCAAACATGTCTTTAGAGAATTTCTTCATATTTTAACCAGTTATCACTTGGACTCAAAGATTCAATAATCAGACTCCAGAGGTCAAAGGTCACAGTGACCTCATGTTAATGTGAGGGTCACATGTCCCAGCTGGAGGGACTGAAGCTGCCTGGTTGGTGGAGGAACACCACCACAGCTCAGTGGTTCTACTTCTTCTTTGTCCTTTTCCACCTGAACGTTAGAGGTTCTTTCTTCTGGATCAGCAAAGTGTTGGTGGAGGGTTGAACTGTCAGAGTTCTGTCACAGGCCCGATTCCTCCGGCCGTCCAATCACAGAGAACCAGCTGGAGACACCTGCTCTGATTGGCTCTTTAAAGGCGGCGATGGAAAAGGTTTGTCTGTGGAACGACAGCAAACCTGTGGAGACGTGTCTGAACGTAAGAGTCTTTAGAACAGAAGGTGGAGAGCAGCTGTCGGGTGGAGGGGAGACATGTGACGCTGTGGTTTACTTCTCTCTCCCACTGCTCCTCATGCTGGTTTTTGTTCAGGCTGCACACATCATGTATCACTGTGGGCTCCAACGGGCACAGTAGTACGTGGCTGCATGAGAGGGTTTAACTTTCTTTATCTTCAACTCACAGCTGTTCTGTTGTCTCTCAGCTGTGAAGTCGTCTTCCTGAGGATGATTGTTACCCTTATCAATTTCACCACTTCTACTGATATCAAGAATCTGTGTGAACGTTCCTGTGTCTTTCTTCTGAAACCACCATATGCCACTCTGATCAGTTCCTCCACAGCTGAACGAGGCCTCTCCACCAATTGTCGCGCTCAAAGACAACTGGTCCTGAGTCAGCTCTGCTGCCGTGGCAACCAGCGCTGTGGACAGACAGATGGACGGAGGTGAGTGTGGAGGTGAGGTGGAGCATGTGAGCCCCTGATTGGCTGGAAACACTCACCTGAACACAGGCAGCACAGAGCAGCCGCTGGGAGGAGAAGCATGTTGTGGGGGGGGTTCCTCGGGTGGACCTGAGGAGAAGTGGAGCTCTAACGAGGACGAGCTGTGAGATCAGGTCCTGGAACCTCCCATCAGCCCCTGCGGCCCACAGAGGAGGCGGAAGCTGTCCTGTGGTTTTCTGATGTGGGTGTAAAGAGGAAACTAAAATAATAAAGTGAGTTCAGCAGTGAAACGATCATGAGGGGAACGTTATGAAACTTCAGTCTCTGACACGCTGCTCGTGGTGAAGCTTCAAATGTCTGCTGCTGGAAACAAGATGGAGCTTCATGTGTATGAGTGTGAATATATTTATAAATGTTTATATTTCATCTTCAAAGACTTTTAAATTCACTTTACGATATTTAGATTAAAGATTAAACAAAGGAAACTGAACGAGCCTCAGAACATGACGTGAGTTATATCAGTTCACATAGTGATCATCATATCGCTGTTGTAGTTTATTATTATTGTATCATTAAAATGTTAAAGTGTCATAGTGGTTAAACGTCATCAGTTAGTTGCAGTCAGGATTGTAACTTGTCCTTTGCTGCCCTCTAGTGTCCAACTGAAAAAATTACTTTTGAATCAAACTTACCACATGTTCCCAGAGTGGAATGTTAGTTACCTCGTCCAATAGGAAAATTTAAAATAATATCAAACAACTTTTGTGCTTTTTACTAGTTTTAAAGATTTTAAATATTTTTACACAACTTCTCACCATGATGAGCAGAATACTTTTACTATGTGTATTTATACCAATTATCAGAACCAGAAATATTTTATTGCCAAGTAGGTTTACACCTACAAGGAATTTGCTCTGGTAATTGGTGCATACAATGAACATAGAAACATAAAAACGCAATAAATACAACATACATAAGAAAAGCAATAGAAATAAAAAAAACAGTATGTGTTTACTCACTATTTAATTCTTATTTACTCACTTTTTTCCAATATTTATACAAAGTAACATTTATTTTTACATAAACATTTCTAAATAAGAATATATAAAAGATAAAAATGTAAAAATTGAAGTAAAAAGTGAAATGCATTTCACTTTTCGCTCTTATTGTGAAATCTACTTATTTATATATGTGTCCAAAGAGAAACTGTATAAATCAAATGGAATCACATGAAACCAGTGAACAAGAGTCACTGGAGCCGTTTTCCTCCTGAAACTCCACAAACCTCCGTGTTCATGTTCCGTCTCTGTCTTTTCAGGGACGATCAAAAACACCCAAGTTCTAATGAAAGTGATCTTTTGAAATCACACATTTCTCATCGTGTGTCTTTCCAGTTTTCTCCTGATGTTCAGATTTCCACTCGACCGCGATGAAAGATCAAAGACTTCTTCTTCACCTTCTGCAGAGTTTGATCTCACACGTCGATCATTAAACGTCCTCAGCAGATCCAGTGAGTTGGATTCATCACATATGAAATCAGTTTACTGTGAAGTGCACGAGTCCGAGGACAGTTCTGAGACACTGAGGACAGTTCAGAGACACTGAGGACAGTTCAGAGATACTGAGGACAGTTCTGAGACACTGAGGACAGTTCAGAGACACTGAGGACAGTTCAGAGACACTGAGGACAGTTCAGAGACACTGAGGACAGTTCAGAGACACTGAGGACCGTTCAGAGACACTGAGGACAGTTCAGAGACACTGAGGACAGTTCAGAGACACTGAGGACAGTTCAGAGACACTGAGGACAGTTCAGAGACACTGAGGACCGTTCAGAGACACTGAGGACAGTTCAGAGATACTGAGGACAGAGACACTGAGGACAGTTCTGAGACACTGAGGACAGTTCAGAGACACTGAGGACAGAGACACTGAGGACAGTTCTGAGACACTGAGGACAGTTCAGAGACACTGAGGACAGTTCTGAGACACTGAGGACAGTTCAGAGACACTGAGGACCGTTCAGAGACACTGAGGACAGTTCAGAGACACTGAGGACAGTTCAGAGACACTGAGGACAGAGACACTGAGGACAGTTCAGAGACACTGAGGACCGTTCAGAGACACTGAGGACAGTTCAGAGACACTGAGGACAGTTCAGAGATACTGAGGACAGTTCAGAGACACTGAGGACAGTTCAGAGATACTGAGGACAGAGACACTGAGGACAGTTCTGAGACACTGAGGACAGTTCAGAGACACTGAGGACAGTTCAGAGACACTGAGGACAGTTCAGAGACACTGAGGACAGAGACACTGAGGACAGTTCAGAGACACTGAGGACCGTTCAGAGACACTGAGGACAGTTCAGAGACACTGAGGACAGAGACACTGAGGACAGTTCAGAGACACTGAGGACCGTTCAGAGACACTGAGGACAGTTCAGAGACACTGAGGACAGAGACACTGAGGACAGTTCAGAGACACTGAGGACAGTTCAGAGATACTGAGGACCGTTCAGAGACACTGAGGACAGAGACACTGAGGACAGTTCAGAGACACTGAGGACCGTTCAGAGACACTGAGGACAGTTCAGAGACACTGAGGACAGAGACACTGAGGACAGTTCAGAGACACTGAGGACCGTTCAGAGACACTGAGGACAGTTCAGAGACACTGAGGACAGAGACACTGAGGACAGTTCAGAGACACTGAGGACAGTTCTGAGACACTGAGGACAGTTCAGAGACACTGAGGACAGTTCAGAGACACTGAGGACAGAGACACTGAGGACAGTTCAGAGACACTGAGGACAGTTCAGAGACACTGAGGACAGTTCAGAGACACTGAGGACAGAGACACTGAGGACAGTTCAGAGACACTGAGGACAGTTCAGAGATACTGAGGACAGAGACACTGAGGACAGTTCAGAGACACTGAGGACAGTTCAGAGACACTGAGGACCATTCAGAGATACTGAGGACAGAGACACTGAGGACAGTTCAGAGACACTGAGGACAGTTCAGAGACACTGAGGACAGTTCAGAGACACTGAGGACCGTTCAGAGACACTGAGGACAGTTCAAAGACACTGAGGACCGTTCAGAGACACTGAGGACAGTTCAGAGATACTGAGGACAGTTCAGAGACACTGAGGACAGTTCAGAGATACTGAGGACAGAGACACTGAGGACAGTTCAGAGACACTGAGGACCGTTCAGAGACACTGAGGACTGTTCAGAGACACTGAGGACAGTTCAGAGATACTGAGGACAGAGACACTGAGGACAGTTCAGAGACACTGAGGACAGTTCAGAGACACTGAGGACAGTTCAGAGACACTGAGGACAGTTCAGAGATACTGAGGACAGAGACACTGAGGACAGTTCAGAGATACTGAGGACAGTTCAGAGATACTGAGGACAGAGACACTGAGGACAGTTCAGAGATACTGAGGACAGTTCAGAGATACTGAGGACAGAGACACTGAGGACAGTTCAGAGACACTGAGGACAGTTCAGAGACACTGAGGACAGTTCAGAGATACTGAGGACAGAGACACTGAGGACAGTTCAGAGACACTGAGGACAGTTCAGAGACACTGAGGACAGTTCAGAGACACTGAGGACAGAGACACTGAGGACAGTTCAGAGACACTGAGGACAGTTCAGAGATACTGAAGACAGTTCAGAGACACTGAGGACAGTTCAGAGACACTGAGGACAGTTCAGAGACACTGAGGACAGAGACACTGAGGACAGTTCAGAGACACTGATGACAGTTCAGAGACACTGAGGACAGTTCAGAGATACTGAGGACAGAGACACTGAGGAAAGTTCAGAGACACTGAGGACAGTTCAGAGACACTGAGGACAGTTCAGAGACACTGAGGACCATTCAGAGATACTGAGGACAGAGACACTGAGGACAGTTCAGAGACACTGAGGACAGTTCAGAGACACTGAGGACAGTTCAGAGACACTGAGGACCGTTCAGAGACACTGAGGACAGTTCAAAGACACTGAGGACCGTTCAGAGACACTGAGGACAGTTCAGAGATACTGAGGACAGTTCAGAGACACTGAGGACAGTTCAGAGATACTGAGGACAGAGACACTGAGGACAGTTCAGAGACACTGAGGACCGTTCAGAGACACTGAGGACTGTTCAGAGACACTGAGGACAGTTCAGAGATACTGAGGACAGAGACACTGAGGACAGTTCAGAGACACTGAGGACAGTTCAGAGACACTGAGGACAGTTCAGAGACACTGAGGACAGTTCAGAGATACTGAGGACAGAGACACTGAGGACAGTTCAGAGATACTGAGGACAGTTCAGAGATACTGAGGACAGAGACACTGAGGACAGTTCAGAGATACTGAGGACAGTTCAGAGATACTGAGGACAGAGACACTGAGGACAGTTCAGAGACACTGAGGACAGTTCAGAGACACTGAGGACAGTTCAGAGATACTGAGGACAGAGACACTGAGGACAGTTCAGAGACACTGAGGACAGTTCAGAGACACTGAGGACAGTTCAGAGACACTGAGGACAGAGACACTGAGGACAGTTCAGAGACACTGAGGACAGTTCAGAGATACTGAAGACAGTTCAGAGACACTGAGGACAGTTCAGAGACACTGAGGACAGTTCAGAGACACTGAGGACAGAGACACTGAGGACAGTTCAGAGACACTGATGACAGTTCAGAGACACTGAGGACAGTTCAGAGATACTGAGGACAGAGACACTGAGGAAAGTTCAGAGACACTGAGGACAGTTCAGAGACACTGAGGACAGTTCAGAGATACTGAGGACAGAGACACTGAGGACAGTTCAGAGATACTGAGGACAGTTCAGAGATACTGAGGACAGAGACACTGAGGACAGTTCAGAGATACTGAGGACAGTTCAGAGATACTGAGGACAGAGACACTGAGGACAGTTCAGAGACACTGAGGACAGTTCAGAGACACTGAGGACAGTTCAGAGATACTGAGGACAGAGACACTGAGGACAGTTCAGAGACACTGAGGACAGTTCAGAGACACTGAGGACAGTTCAGAGACACTGAGGACAGAGACACTGAGGACAGTTCAGAGACACTGAGGACAGTTCAGAGATACTGAAGACAGTTCAGAGACACTGAGGACAGTTCAGAGACACTGAGGACAGTTCAGAGACACTGAGGACAGAGACACTGAGGACAGTTCAGAGACACTGATGACAGTTCAGAGACACTGAGGACAGTTCAGAGATACTGAGGACAGAGACACTGAGGAAAGTTCAGAGACACTGAGGACAGTTCAGAGACACTGAGGACAGTTCAGAGATACTGAGGACAGTTCAGAGACACTGAGGACAGTTCAGAGACACTGAGGACAGTTCAGAGACACTGAGGACAGTTCAGAGACACTGAGAACAGTTCAGAGATACTGAGGACAGAGACACTGAGGACAGTTCAGAGACACTGAGGACAGTTCAGAGACACTGAGGACAGAGACACTGAGGACAGTTCAGAGACACTGATGACAGTTCAGAGACACTGAGGACAGTTCAGAGATACTGAGGACAGAGACACTGAGGACAGTTCAGAGACACTGATGACAGTTCAGAGACACTGAGGACAGTTCAGAGACACTGAGAACAGTTCAGAGATACTGAGGACAGAGACACTGAGGACAGTTCAGAGATACTGAGGACAGTTCAGAGACACTGAGGACAGTTCAGAGACACTGAGGACCGTTCAGAGACACTGAGGACAGTTCAGAGACACTGAGGACAGTTCAGAGACACTGAGGACAGTTCAGAGACACTGAGGACAGTTCAGAGACACTGAGGACAGTTCAGAGATACTGAGGACAGTTCAGAGACACTGAGGACAGTTAAAGATTCAAGACGTTTATTATCAAATGCACAACAATAACATGAAGCAGTCGCTGGCAGTGAAAAGCTTCAGTCACAGGCTCTCTTCTAACAATGCTCAAGTAATTACAACATAACAAATAAAATAGAAATATTATAAAATAGAATAAAACAGAGTATCAAAATTTAAAATAGAAAATAAAGTATATATATCTAAATATATATATATAAACAGCTGAAGAGAAAATAAAACAAAAATAGTGCAATTTGTGTAATGGTGCAAATATGCAAATATGTCACGGTGCTGGTTTGGTAGAGTTATTATAGTTCAGAGGAGTTTAAGAGTCTTATGGCCTGGGGGGTGAAACTGTCTCTGAGCCTGGTGGTGCGGCCCGGTACTGCGGGCCCGTCGGCCAGACGGCAGCAGGAGAACAGTTCATGGTTTGGGTGAAAGAGGTCTTTAATGATCCGGCTGCTCTTCTTCCTGCACCGCTGGGTGTAGAGGTCCTCTATGGATGCTAGCTCCGTCCTGGTGATGTGCTGGGTGGACTGCACCACCCTCTGTAGAGCCTTACGGCTCAGGGCGGTGCAGCTGCCATACCAGGAGGTGATGCAGCCAGTCAGGATGCTCTCTGAGGTGCACCTGTAGAAGCTACAGAGGATCCTGGAGTCCATGTTGAGTCTCCGCAGCCTGCGGAGGAAGAAGAGTCGCTGCCTGGCAGTCTTCCTGAGGGAGTCTGTGTGATGGGTCCAGGTGAGGTCATCAGTGATGTGGACCCTGAGGAACTTGAAGCTGCTGACCCGCTCCACCGTGGTCCCGTTGATGGAGAAGGAGGTGTGTTCCACTCCTTGACTCTTCCTGTAGTCCACCATCAGCTCCTTCGTTTTGCTGACGTTGAGACCTTCTCCTGTCTCTGTAGACCTTCTCCTCCTCTCTGTAGGCCTTCTCCTCCTCTCTGTAGCCTTCTCCTCCTCTCTGTAGACCTTCTCCTCCTCTCTGTAGACCTTCTCCTCTCGTAGCCTCTCCTCTCTGTAGACCTTCTCCTCCTCTCTGTAGACCTTCTCCTCCTCTCTGTAGGCCTTCTCCTCCTCTCTGTAGACCTTCTCCTCCTCTCTGTAGGCCTTCTCCTCCTCTCTGTAGGCCTTCTCCTCCTCTCTGTAGGCCTTCTCCTCCTCTCTGTAGACCTTCTCCTCCTCTCTGTAGGCCTTCTCCTCCTCTCTGTAGGCCTTCTCCTCCTCTCTGTAGACCTTCTCCTCCTCTCTGTAGACCTTCTCCTCCTCTCTGTAGACCTTCTCCTCCTCTCTGTAGGCCTTCTCCTCCTCTCTGTAGGCCTTCTCCTCCTCTCTGTAGACCTTCTCCTCCTCTCTGTAGGCCTTCTCCTCCTCTCTGTAGACCTTCTCCTCCTCTCTGTAGACCTTCTCCTCCTCTCTGTAGACCTTCTCCTCCTCTCTGTAGACCTTCTCCTCCTCTCTGTAGACCTTCTCCTCCCCTCTGTAGGCCTTCTCCTCCTCTCTGTAGGCCTTCTCCTCCTCTGTAGACCTTCTCCTCCTCTCTGTAGACCTTCTCCTCCTCTCTGTAGACCTTCTCCTCCTCTCTGTAGGCCTTCTCCTCCTCTGTAGACCTTCTCCTCCTCTCTGTAGACCTTCTCCTCCTCTCTGTAGACCTTCTCCTCCTCTGTAGACCTTCTCCTCCTCTCTGTAGACACAGTGGTGTCATCAGCAGACTGGACGATGCTGTTGGAGCTGTGGGTGGGGGGGCAGTGTGTGAACAGGATCAGAGACACTGAGACACATACACTTAATATACTGCACCTCACTATACTGTTACTATACTATACTTTACTATGCTCTTATTATACTGTACTTTGATATTCGGCAGATTATATTGTTATTAAACTGCATTGTATTAAATATTTGAGTTATATCTTCTTGTTATATGTATTTGTTATTTATCTACAGGTTTGAGACCTTTTTGTAATTTAATATATGACATAAATCTGATTATTTACATAAGTACTTGTACTGTGCAATGACAATACAGTTGAATCTAATCTAATGTAATGAATGTATCAGTAATACTACATCTACTGATATTATGACTAATAATAATAATAATAACCAGCTTCAGTTTTCATCCTGTGGTTTGTTGCTGGTTGTGTCAGATGTGTCTCTTCATCATTTGTTGTATCATAGTGTGTGTGTGCGTGTGTGTTATCGTGTAGTGTGTATGTGTGTGTGTGTGTGTGTCAGTGTGTGGTGTGTCAGACTGGAACAATATGGCGCCGGCAGCAGCAGCAGCATCGTTAGCATCGTTAGCCTCGTTAGCTCCAGGACCCGTGTGTGTGTGAATGTGACCCGGCAGGATGACCCTCTGTGCCCAGTACCTGAGGTAAGGTGTGAGCGGCTCCACGTGCACCTGTCCGGACACGTGCACGCGGAGGGTTCGATTCGGCAGGTGAATTGTTTGGTGGCTAACGCTAAGCTAACAGGATGGGGGACCACCACCTCAGCGCTATGCTAGCAGCTAGCAGCTAGCTTCTCATATCAACAAACACCCGGCGGTACGTCGTGCGGCTCCTCGCGCAGATCCCACCGGATGGTCGGGTCCAGTCGCTCCGGTTCCGTGTCCCCTGGTTATCCTTGTCTTTAATTGAAATTAAGTTTTGGTTAAATTCGTGTCTACCCGCCATTGACAGACTCGATGTGTTATTGCCAGTTAGCTTTAGCCTGCTAGCGTCCTTCTGCGCACGTCGGGTTAGCATTAGCGAGCAGATGTGTGTTCGTGTTAAAGTTGGCTCTGGTGAGTGATCGGCGGCTTGTGAGCTGATAACAACCCGCTACATGTGTCCATCTGCCGGGCTCAGCCGGACCGGGACCCGGTGCTACCCAGCGGGGCTGGGGCAGGCTAACTGCTGGTTTGTTTGTGTCTGGATCCAGGTGATAGTCAGAGCCCGGCATCAATAACAGACCTGATCTGTTGAGTGTTTACATGAAGTCATCAGGAAGTGTGTGTATCTGTGTGTGTGTGTGTCGTCTCTCTCTCTCTCTCTCTCTCTCTCTCTGTTTAACCTCTCTCTCTTCTCTTACATGTGAACAGACAGGCTGAGGCCCTGAAGGCTGACATGACAGGTATGATCACACGTCCTCACTACATGTCCCTGTCCTCAGGTGACCTGTCCTCACTACACACCACCCTGTTCCTCACCACACTCCTCCAGTGGATTTACACTAGTGTCCCCCCCTCTCTGCTCTGCTGTGTAGATTCTAAGCTTGGGGCTGCAGAGGTGTGGACGTCTCGTCAGGCCCTGCAGGACCTGTACCAGAAAATGCTGGTGACTGACCTGGAGTACGCTCTGGACAAGAAGGCGGAGCAGGACCTGTAAGTGGCTCGGCCTCCACTCCCCCCCCACACCCCAGAGAAACCTGCAGTTAGTTTAGTGAGACAACATGGAGACAGGGAACCTCTGTCTCCATGTCGTCTCACTCCTGTGTCTCCCTGCAGGTGGAATCATGCTTTTAAGAACCAGATCACCACCCTGCAGAGCCAGGCCAAGAACCGAGCCAACCCCAACCGCAGTGAGGTCCAGGCCAACCTGTCGCTGTTTCTGGAGGCAGCCAGTGGCTTCTACACACAGGTACGAGTCAGGTGGCTCTCAGAAGATTCTTTTATAATTCAGAATAAAATCCATCTTTGAAATGTTTGATCTTGCTGCTCAGAACAACAACTCTGCTGGAAAATACTTCAGAAGGTTAAAAATAAGGAGTTCATTTTAACAGTTTGGGACAAAAATGTAGATAAACTTATAACAGCACATGAGGCAGAGAGGAAGAACTCATGTGTCCTCTGAAAATGAGCTTCACCTCCTTCAGCTCTCAAAGCTCCTTAGACTTCAGGATTTAAGACTCTTTCACACCTTGTTGGTTCAGAAGTTGTTTGTGTTTGAAAGATGCCTGCTCTTCCTCCGGTGTCTCAGTTGCTGCAGGAGCTGTGCAATGTCTTCAACGTGGACCTGCCGTGTCGCGTCAAATCGTCTCAGCTCGGCATCATCAGCAATAAACAGATCAGCAGCATCGTCAGCCCGCAGCCCAGCTCCTGCTCCTACATCTGCCAGCACTGCCTCGTCCACCTCGGAGACATCGGTGAGAAGCCTCCACACTTTGACCTAAAATGTTAGAAACCTCTCTGAGCTCCAGGTCGACATGTTCAGTCCATCAGCCAGCATGTCAGACATTATCATACACAGAGTAACATGCAGCGGTTATATACGTTACAAAAGTTAATGTCCAAGTGTCAGAATCAGGAAGTTAAAATGGTAAGAGAACATCTCTAGTTTTTGATCATGTCTGCTCTGATATAATCACAGTGAACAGGACAGATTCTTTATCAAGTTCTTTATAGAAACAATTGTCCACTAGGCTGATAGTAAACACTCCTCTGTCATGTTTTCATTTTGTGTTTCTGGGTTTCAGCCCGTTACCGTAACCAGACCAGCCAGGCGGAGTCGTACTACCGACACGCAGCTCAGCTGGTTCCATCCAACGGTGAGTTGGTGCCTCTGCCCTCAAGCTGTCCCCTCCCTCCTTCTAGTGCTCTGTGCTAAGCTAGGCTAATGGCTCTTACAGTCTTATTGGATACACTGAGGAGGTGGGTGGGCTTATCTGACACCCTCCCTCCAGTGTTCCCCTTGTCTGGGCTCTGGTCCCTGAAGAGCTATTTCAGACGTTCCTCTCCCCAGCAACAGTTTCCCAGCCCGCTGGTGGATCCTGAGGCGTTCCCAGGCCTGATGGGATGTGTAGCCCCCCCAATGACTTCTTGATCTACTCTGTGGTCTCCTCCTGGTTCAGGGTGCCCAGTAACCTCCAATGGAAGGCCCCAAGGCGGATCCTGACCAGATGCCAGAACCACTGTCCTCTAGAGCTGCACGATGTGATATCTGTATCTGAATGTTGTGATGACTTGTGATAAATATATAAATGCTTAAGTATTCGGTGTTATAGGCTTTCTGCTTTGGTTTCACTGCTGTAGCCCCGTTCAGAGAGTGGTCTGTGCAGACACTAAAAACAAATGAAAAGAATCGTTTCCATTCCATCAACATGGTTTTATTGAAAAACTTCTGCCAGGCTACAGACGCAGGGACCACAGACATCTCCACAGCCCAAGGGAGAGGACACCTTGTCTCTAACCCTAACCCCACCCGTCTCGGGACCCGTATTCCCCCCATTCGAGAAACTTGAAGTTTTATGTCTGGAAAAAACTAAGAAGATATTTCATAGCATAAACTATTTTGGTTTTATTGTTTCAAGTAAAACTCACTGAGCTTGTTTTGGTCGTCGGTTCTGCACAGAGTCAGACCTGTTTCTGGAGCTTGAAGCAGGTTTTCATCAGCAGCCATGTTTGTAGTGAAGTGAAGCTGCTTCTTGTCTGCTGCAGGTCAGCCCTACAACCAGCTGGCCATCCTGGCCTCTTCTAAAGGAGACCACCTCACCACCATCTTCTACTACTGCCGCAGTATCGCAGTCAAGTTCCCCTTCCCAGCAGCCTCCACCAACCTGCAGAAGGCCCTGTCCAAGGCCCTGGAGAGGTAACTGCACTCACTCACTCACTCACTCACTCACTCACTCACTCACTCACTCACTCACTCACTCACTCACTCACTCACATCACTCACAGACACAGACAACACACACACACACACACAGACACAGACACACACAGACACACACAGACACACACACACACTGACCGGCGGGGACCTGAACCCAGCCTGAAACCTCTCTGTGTTTCTGTTTTTGTCTCTGTAGTCGTGAAGAGGGGAAACCCAAGTGGAGTGTGTCAGATTTCATCAAGGCCTTCATCAAGTTTCACGGTCATGTGTACCTGAGTAAGAGTCTGGACAAAGTGGACGCTCTGAGGGGGAAACTGGAGGAGCAGTTTCAGGTAATGATGCCGACAGTGTTTGTGTCGTCCTGTAACTTGACTGTGAATCACAGGATCCAACAAAACGTGACATCACGTTGGATGAAAACCAACTCACATATATAGAAGGAAACCATAAACATCAATGTTGTGATTTATCAGTGAAGCTAAGTGGTATTTAGAGGACAATATTGTTACTAAGTTGATCAGTTCATCATTCTGTGTTCCTATTGGTTTTGTCAGGTTTAAGCATCAGTCACTTTGTCAGATGGTTGTTCCACATCTCTGACAGACTGCGTATTATAATGAAAACAATAAGAGTGATAATTATAAATGTAAAGATGTTGTTAATGAAAGCAGCAACAGTTGATATAATGATAATTATTGTGGTCATCAGGATCCTGCAGCACTAAAGTCAGCTGTGAAACATGAGAGAAAGAATCTATGGAAGAAAAACACAAAGTTGGTGACATGTAATAAATGGGGCAGAGAGAGATGTTCTCAGTGTGGAAAAGTCACCTGGCTTGTGTTTGTGTGTCTGTGTTTGTGTGTCTGTGTGCAGCGGCTGATCCTGCAAAAAGCCTTCAGTTCTCAGCAGCTGGTCCACATCACAGTCATCAACCTGTTTGAGCTCCACCACCTCAGGGACCTGACGTGTGACGGCAGCGAGCCGGCCTTCAGCAGCGAGCAGCAGGTCAGCTGGTTCCAGCTGCTCGGACTCTTCAGTAAGAATCACTCCGTCAGAACGCTGCTCCTTCTGAAGCCGATTGATTGGGTGCTTCCTGGTGTCTGATGTCACTTCCTGTGTCCTCAGTGTCCTTCCTGGGCGTCATGTGCAGCCGTGTTCTGCTCAACAAGAACAGGGGGGAGGACATCATGGGGGAGTGTCCTCTGCCGGCCATCAAAGTTTCCCTGGACTGGATCAAACTGAGACCCAGCGTCTTCCACGATGCTGCAGTCGACCAGAGGCAGCAGTAAGTCCAGCTCTTCTCCTGCTCTTCTCCGGCTCTTCTCCGGCTCTTCTCCGGCTCTTCTCCGCTCTTCTCGGCTCTTCTCCGTCTCTTCTCCGTCTCTTCTCCGGCTCTTTTCTGTCTCTTCTCCGGCTCTTCTCCGGCTCTTTTCTGTCTCTTCTCCGGCTCTTCTCCGGCTCTTTCTGTCTCTTCTCCAGCTCTTCTCCGGCTCTTCTCCGGCTCTTCTCCGGCTCTTCTCCGGCTCTTCTCCGGCTCTTCTCCGGCTCTTCTCCGGCTCTTCTCTTCCCCGGCTCTTCCCCGGCTCTTCTCCGGCTCTTCTCCGGCTCTTCTCCGGCTCTTCTCCGTCTCTTCTCCGGCTCTTCTCTTCCCCGGCTCTTCTCCGTCTCTTCTCCGTCTCTTCTCCGTCTCTTCTCCGGCTCTTCTCCGGCTCTTCTCCGTCTCTTCTCCGTCTCTTCTCCGGCTCTTCTCCGGCTCTTTTCTGTCTCTTCTCCGGCTCTTCTCCGGCTCTTCTCCGGCTCTTCTCCGGCTCTTCTCCGGCTCTTCTCCGTCTCTTCTCCGTCTCTTCTCCGGCTCTTTTCCGGCTCTTCTCCGGCTCTTCTCCGGCTCTTCTCCGGCTCTTCTCCGGCTCTTCTCCGGCTCTTCTCCGGCTCTTCTCCGTCTCTTCTCCGTCTCTTTCCGTCTCTTCTCCGTTCTCCGGCTCTTCTCCGTCTCTTCTCCGTCTCTTCTCCGTCTCTTCTCCGTCTCTTCTCCGTCTCTTCTCCGTCTCTTCTCCGGCTCTTTTCCGGCTCTTCTCCGGCTCTTCTCCGTCTCTTCTCCGTCTCTTCTCCGGCTCTTCTCCGTCTCTTCTCCGGCTCTTCTCTTCTCCCGTCTCTTCTCCGTCTCTTCTCCGGCTCTTCTCCGTCTCTTCTCCGGCTCTTCTCCGTCTCTTCTCCGGCTCTTCTCTGTTTCTTCTCCGGCACTTCTCCGTCTCTTCTCCGGCTCTTCTCTGTTTCTTCTCCGGCTCTTCTCCGGCTCTTCTCTGTTTCTTCTCTGTCTCTTTCCGTCTCTTCTCCGTCTCTTCTCCGGCTCTTTTCCGTCTCTTCTCCGTCTCTTCTCCGTCTCTTCCCGTCTCTTCCCCGTCTCTTCTCCGGTCTCTTCCCCGTCTCTTCTCCGTCTCTTCCCCGTCTCTTCTCCGTCTCTTCTCCGGCTCTTCTCTGTTTCTTCTCTGTCTCTTTCCGTCTCTTCTCCGTCTCTTCTCCGGCTCTTCTCTGTTTCTTCTCCGGCTCTTCTCCGTCTCTTCTCCGTCTCTTCTCCGGCTCTTTTCCGTCTCTTCTCCGGCTCTTCTCCGTCTCTTCCCGGTCTCTTCCCCGTCTCTTCCCGGTCTCTTCCCCGTCTCTTCTCCGTCTCTTCCCCGTCTCTTCTCCGTCTCTTCTCCGGCTCTTCTCCGTCTCTTCTCCGGCTCTTCTCCGGCTCTTTTCCGGCTCTTCTCCGTCTCTTCTCCGTCTCTTCTCCGTCTCTTCTCCGGCTCTTTTCCGGCTCTTCTCCGGCTCTTCTCCGGCTCTTCTCCGGCTCTTCTCCGTCTCTTCTCCGGCTCTTCTCCGTCTCTTCTCCGGCTCTTCTCTGTTTCTTCTCCGGCTCTTCTCCGTCTCTTCTCCGTCTCTTCTCCGTCTCTTCTCCGTCTCTTCTCCGTCTCTTCTCCGGCTCTTCTCCGTCTCTTCTCCGGCTCTTCTCCGGCTCTTCTCCGGCTCTTCTCTGGCTCTTCTCCGGCTCTTCTCCGGCTCTTTTCTGTCTCTTTTGCGTCTCTTCTCTTCTCCGGCTCGTCACCAACATGGAGGTGGACGTTTGTCTCTTTGCTTTGATTCGTTCTGTGCTGAAGCTTGATCTCCTCTCCCTCCTCCTGTCCCTCAGTGTCTGGCCCTGGCTCGTCTCCATCCTCAACAGTTTCCAGCCCCAGGACTACGACGTGTCCTGTCCCTCAGGTAAACACCTGCTGCTGTTGATCCATACAGACCAACAGGTGCTGATCAGGTTCTTGATGAAGTTCACTGATCCATCGGTCGACTGAGCTCCTCCGAGGGAGTTTCTTGTCCATGTTGGTGGAAATAAGGCTGTTCCATCAGTTCCCTCTTCTCCACTAACGTGTCAGTGGCTCACACACTCATAACGTGACTCGTGAGACGCAGGACACTGGTCTCCTCAGCTTCCATACAAACGACCATATGTCTTTACATAAATACAATCAACACCCAGGAAAATCCGGTTTAAATTAGCTCCCTGGGTGAATGAATGTGATCAATCAGAATATTTAGTGTCAACATGTTTTCTTTAGAATGAGAGACTGTCATCTGTCGTCCCTGAAGGTGTGTTTGTTTTCTCCACAGTCACCCCCCTGCCAGAGGAGTTTGAGCTGCAGGGTTTCTTGGCTCTCCGGCCGGCTCTGAGGTAAAGAGTCTTCTCCGTCTTTGAGTGAGAGAGAGTGTGGTCGCTCGGTGTCTGAGCTGACTTCTGTTTCTGTTTCAGGTCTCTGGACTTCACCAAAGGTCATCAGGGAGTCCTGGTGGACAGGGACGGCCCGCCGGTCCACACTCGACACCAGAGACTCATCAGTCTGGGTAAATGGGTGGCAGACAACCAGCCAGGGTGAGTGTTGGTGTGCGGCTGCATCTGACAGCAAGAAGCCAGAGAACCCAGAGAACCCAGAGAACCTAAATCAAAATGGGTTCAATCATTCATTTAGACTCATGGATTAAAAGATTAGATTTGGGTGGTCAAAGGTCCCAGTCAGGAGCGTGTGTGAACCTGTAACTGGTTAACAGTGGAATAAACCACAGGACAAAGATTCTAGTTTTCAAACCTGATGTGAAACTTCTCGTCACTGTTGCAGCTTCTCACATTATCTTATACATGTTATTTTAAACTGATCACATGACTTCTCTCTGCGTTACTGACGGTGTAACCATGAAAGTGATGAAGAGAAAGAGACGATGTAGTAAAAGTTTGACCTCAGCAGGTTCTCTCTGTCTCCTCCACAGGCTGATTCAGTGCAGAGAGAGTGAGGACGGTCTCCTCCTCTTCATCACTGACATTCCAGAGCAGGCCATCGAGGAGCCGCAGGAGAGGGAGGCACCGGTGCTGCAGGACTCGTCCAACGGCGAACAGGTGCCTAATGACGGCGGACACTCCGGCCTGAAGTCGGTGCTGTCGGCGGGGAAGACGCAGAGCTCATGGCCTGATGGTAGTGACAGACCCGTTGTCACCTTCAAGGAAAACATCAAACCCCGAGAGCCGAGCCGCGAAATGATGAGGAACCCTCATCAGAAGGACGGCGGCAAAGAGCGCAGAGACTTCGGTAAAGGCAACGGGGCGGCTGGGAAAGGAGAGCTGAAGAGGGACGGGAAGAGGAAGAGCGAGCCGAAGAAAACCGGCCCGGAGAAAACGACTGAGGTCGTGAAACAGGTAGAGAAGCAACCGCTCACACTTCATCCTGAGCAGCTCCTGGACCTGTGTGACTCGTTTCCTGTGTCTCAGGTGAAGGCTCAGACGGAGCTGAGGAAGACTCCGGTGTCCGAGGTGAAGAAGACTCCTGTCACTCAAACTCAAACCACCTGCTCCTCCCAGTTCATCCCCATCCACCATCCTGGAGCCTTCCCCCCCCTGCCCAGCAGACCCGGTATATATACCAAATATATTGTGTATTATTATTCATATGCACTGTATACACACGCACATTCATATATCAAATGTATCATAATTATAATATATATATAAATATATACATATGAATATGTGTATATACAGACAGATCTGAATGTTTTATTCTTCATGTGGTTTCTGAGGCCTGATTCTTCTTGTTCTGGGTTTGGACCCTGATGGTTGAAGCACTTTTTGTAAATCACTTTGGATAAAAGCTAAATGGTAGTTTTGATTTTCAGACACTGGTGAGATCAATTAATTTGATTTTCCTCTTGTCAACGACAAGAGAAAAGTTGGTGTCAACTCTGCTCCTGCTTGGTTCCTCTGCAGGTTTCCCGCCCTCAGCCTACGTGATGCCTCCTCCGGTGGCGTTCCCGGGGCTCCAGGTGAATCCGGGCTTCACCTTCTCCCCCGGCGTGTCCGTCCCCGGGCCGTTCCTCCAGCCAGCTGCCCACACTCAGGCTGGCACACAGGGGCAGGCCGGAAAGCAGTCCCACATTCCCTACAGTCAGCAGAGGCCCTCCGGTCCAGGGCCGGGTCAGGGTCCTGGGTCCATGAACCAGAGCCCCTCCCAGGGTCAGCAGCCCCTGTCCCAGCTGCCCTCCCAGCATGCCTTGCAGCAGTCTGTCCAGCTGCAGGTGCAGGCGATGAGCCAGCAGCAGTCTCCCACCAGACCGGTGCAGCAGGTCGGGATCGGGAAGAGTCCGCCTCACCTCCCAGGACTTCAACAGGTCAGGACACAAAACACAGAACTACTTCCTGTTTCCAGCTCTCAGTGTTAACCCAGCACAGACAGTCTGTACTGGTTCATGTGTGTGTGCTGCATCTCTTAATATATTCAAACCTTTATAAACAGACTGACCTCTTGTGGTGATAACTAGACGGAACACCTGACCCTGGTTGTGTCTGCTCTCAGTACATGCAGGTTCAGGACCAGCCGGCTCAGATATGGAACCAGGCACAAGCGGCCCTGCAGAAGATGAATCCCATGATGTCCATGAAGCAGCAGCCGTCACAGACGTTCTTCATGGCGTCTCCAGATCCTCTCAAACTGTACGAGCACCAGCTGCAGCCCCAGCTGTCCAACATGGACAAGAAGATCAAGTTCCCCGACGCCAAGATGCAGGACTTCTACTGGGAGCCGTCCTACAGGATGGGGGACGGCCTTGCCGTGATGGCAGACAGGATGAAGAGGCCTCCACCGGGTGGGATCTGCTCAGAGCAGGACGGCTCCACCGGGCCCCGGGGCCCCCCCTTTGAGGTGAGCAGCTCTCTGGGACCTGTTTGGAGGAGGAGGTCCTGTCCTGATGCTTTTCTGTCTCTATGCTGACCTCTGTAATTTCCTTCTTTTCACCTCTTCTCACTCACTTGTCTTTCTTCACCTCCACTTTCCTTTTTCGTCTTCCTCTCCTTCTCCTCTTCCTCTCACCAGGACAAGAGCTCGCCTCTCCTGCCTCCTGACCTGTTAAAATCTCTAGCAGATTTTGAGGAGGAGGAGGAGCTGGTCTTTTCTAAGCCTCCTGATTTCTTCCAGGCCTTGGCTGCTCCTCTTAGTTCTGCTCCTGGACCAAACATGTTTGTATGTACCCTCTGCAAACAGTCCCAAGCTGCTCTATAGAGCCACACTCTGCTCATCAGTCTCCAGCTGCTCTATAGAGCCACACTCTGCTCATCAGTCTCCAGCTGCTCTATAGAGCCACACTCTGCTCATCAGTCCCAAGCTGCTCTATAGAGCCACACTCTGCTCATCAGTCTCCAGCTGCTCTATAGAGCCACACTCTGCTCATCAGTCCCAAGCTGCTCTATAGAGCCACACTCTGCTCATCAGTCTCCAGCTGCTCTATAGAGCCACACTCTGCTCATCAGTCCCAGCTGCTCTATAGAGCCACACTCTGCTCATCAGTCCCAAGCTGCTCTATAGAGCCACACTCTGCTCATCAGTCCCAAGCTGCTCTATAGAGCCACACTCTGCTCATCAGTCTCCAGCTGCTCTATAGAGCTACACTCTGCTCATCAGTCCCAAGCTGCTCTATAGAGCCACACTCTGCTCATCAGTGCTCTAGAGCACTGCTCATCAGTCCCAGCTGCTCTATAGAGCCACACTCTGCTCATCAGTCTCCAGCTGCTCTATAGAGCCACACTCTGCTCATCAGTCCCAGCTGCTCTATAGAGCCACACTCTGCTCATAAGTCTCCAGCTGCTCTATAGAGCCACACTCTGCTCATCAGTCTCCAGCTGCTCTATAGAGCCACACTCTGCTCATCAGTCTCCAGCTGCTCTATAGAGCCACACTCTGCTCATCAGTCTCCAGCTGCTCTATAGAGCCACACTCTGCTCATCAGTCCCAGCTGCTCTATAGAGCCACACTCTGCTCATCAGTCTCCAGCTGCTCTATAGAGCTACACTCTGCTCATCAGTCTCCAGCTGCTCTATAGAGCCACACTCTGCTCATCAGTCCCAAGCTGCTCTATAGAGCCACACTCTGCTCATCAGTCTCCAGCTGCTAACGTCTTATGCCAGTATTCGTAATCTATGAGAAGGATCATGTGACCTTGTCTCATGTGTCAAACTGCAGCGTGCATAACTTCTCCTCAGAACAACGAGGGCTTTTAATGTTAAACAACTGTGAACCTCAGTGTGTCACAGGTTAGACTCCGTCTCTCTCATCATGTCTGTCCCTCGTCTCTGCAGCTGTCCAACCAGACCAGGATGGAGAGCGGCCCCGAGGGCGTCAGCCAATCAGCTTCTCTTCTGCCCCTCTCTGGTTTCCCCATGCAGGTGAGACCAAAGAGACATGATTCACTTTTGTTCCTGTTTGTTCACACGTAGACTCTGGGTCCAGGAAGTGAAGCCAATGCAGACGTGCCTGAAACCCGTGTTCTGTGTAGTGACCAGCAGGGGGCGACTCCTCTGGTAGTTTCTATAGAAGTCTATAGGAAGTGACTCTACTTCTCACTTTATAACGTCAGTAAACATTCAGGAGTTTCTGTCTCAGGCTCCAATTTTAGTCAAGTTTCTAAAATTCAAGATGGCGCTGGAGTACAGGTCAAACTGAGGCTTCAGAACAGCAGCTGACGAAGGGGACGTCATGTCACATGCTGCACGGTGGACCACGCGGTGGACCACGCGGTGGACCACACGGTGGACCAGACTCTGGACCACACGTTGGACAACTGCTTGTGAATGTTCAAGTGATGAGGAGGGTCTAACCCGTTGCATTGTGGGAAATGTAGGCTCGAGTGTTATTGGTGTTTGGTTCTTGCACAGATGTGGATCATCGTGTTTCAAACTGATCTCTGTAGGTTTGAATGAAAACTTTAAACCACGAGTGGAGCTGAATGTGCAGTGTCCCAGTTCATCCACCAGAGGGCAGACTAGATGAGATGTTAATATGAGAAACAGCAGCATCGTCACTTAATCACAGTTAATTCACAAACATTTGATCATCACCAGCGTCTGATCCTGTTTCTGTTCTCTTGTGATCAGGAGTACAACCAGAACAGCATCTTCAGCCAGGCGTACGGTAAGACCCTGCCGCCCAGCTCCAAGCCCGACGCTCCCATGATGCACCAGGAGCCGTCCCTCTACTCCCTGTTTGAAGGGACGCCGTGGTCCCCCTCCCTCCCTGCCAGCTCAGGTAGGTCTCAGCTGTAAAGACTCAAACTAAGACGAAGATGTTGATGGACTCGTCTCTGACGGAAGCTGTTTTCTCATTGGCAGACCACTCCACCCCGGCCAGCCAATCCCCTCACTCCTCCAACCCCAGCAGCCTGCCGTCCTCCCCCCCCCACACACAACCACGGAGCTATGCCCTTCTCTAACTTCGGGCCGATCGGCACTCCGGACAGCCGGGACCGCCGGGTGGTGGACCGCTGGAAGGCCGACAAGACCGGTGAGGGGGGGGCGGGCTCTAGATTTAGAAAATGCAGATGAAACATAATGACGAGTTTTTATGAAGGAAGTTTGTGTTGTTTTCCAGGAGCCATCAGCGGCTTCGGTCTGGACTACCTGCCGGCTGCTGCCTCCTCTGCAGCTTCAGACACCAGCTGGCACCAGGGTGGGCCGACCGGCAGCTCCTGGACCAATCAGGAGTCTCCAATGGAGGAGTCGTCTTCCACCGTGCTGCTCGACAGCCTCAAGGTCGCTAACGTGATGCAGTTTGATCTAAATCAATACTTTCTAAACTTTATTGTCTTTGGCTTTTATAATTTGTTATTAATGTTTTAAATTGACTCAAGTTGAGTTCCAGACTCAGATTGACGTGTTGTCACATGTGGGAACACGTCTCAGCTGCTGCAGGTTCATGATGCTGTGCTCTCTCTGCAGTCCATCTGGTCCAGCTCCATGATGCAGCCGGGCCCCTCGGCCCTGGAGCAGCTCCTCCTGCAGCAGAAGCAGAAGCAGCAGCGAGGTCACGGCGCCATGAACCCGCCTCACTGAACGGCAGCCGGGCGGCGCTCTGTGTCCGGATGTAAAAACAACCACCGCCAGGAGAAAAAACTAAAGTTTGACGAAGACGAGCTCCGACTTAAATGGAAAATTAAACCGGTGAGAAACGGTGGAGGCCGGGGAGGTGACACGCCCCCCCGACGAGGCTGAAACACCACCCCCTCAGCCGTCGAGGAGCGGTGACCCCCCCTCCTGGATCGGAGGGCGCGGGCTCTCTTCACCGATGGTGCCACGCGCCACTGCCGGGTTTCCTTCAACCTGCGGAAATCTGAACATTGAGGAACATAACCCCCCCCACCACCACTGCCCCAGAAGAACTGCTGTCTCCACGAGGACGCCACCACCTGGACGTCTGCTCGGTCCTGACGGCGTCCGTCTTTAGCGTCTCGGCTGCCGCAGACTGAAGCGAGGTGCTGTGGGAGAGCGAGGACAGTGTGGTGGTCCGGTTCGGGGGGGTGAAGCAGCGGGAGACAAAATAACAGACTGGACTTTCTGCTTTCTCTGTTCATTTTCATTACTGTGGAGGAGGAAGAGGGGGGGGGTACTCTTTAGCTGATTGGTCGAATGAAGAAAGGAAAAGGGTTACAGCTATATAAATATATAAATATATATTACCATAGTTGGACTTTAAACAGGTCGTGTCTCGTAGCCGTGTTGTGAGAACGAGGACTAGACTTTGTGACGACGGGTGTGCCTCACCCGGACAGACACACACTCTTTGTGCGACGGCCGAGAGGACGACCTCGTCAGTGAAAGGAGGAGGGGCTTAGAACACGAGACCCGTCAGTGTTAGGGATCGTATCATCGTTAGAGATTTACAGATATGAAAATAACTGAGTATTTAGTGATTTGTTTGTAGCAGTTTTAGCTTCACGCTGTGACGTGAACGCAGCTTTGTCTTTTAACTTCTTCTTCCTGTTACTTCTTTAATGAACCAAGAAAATATAATGAAACTGTTCGATTCCGTCAGTGACTCACCTGCGTTTAATGTTCTGTTCACCGTCTGATGTTCACCTTTAGTTTCAGCAGCTCTGATTTGTTTTGCCTCTGAAGCTTCTTCTTGTAAAACCTGAAAGTCACAGGAACCGAACTCGAAGCTTCTTCAGAGACGGAACCAGGAGCCAGTGAAGTCGTGTTTCACCCCCTGGTGGTCGTTTGATGAACCAGGAAGTCGATGAGTCATCTGTTCTTTATTCTCTTAGAACTGTTCAAGGTTCAGTTTAATCGAATCATAAATTGAGTTCAGAGAAAAGAAACTGGACGAACATTAAAAATAAAATCGATCAATAAAATTGATTATTGATCTGCTGATGACTCAACGATCTGGGAACCAAAGTTCCACCTGAGACGTCCTGCTCCATCACGTCCGGTTTTCATTTAGCCCACTGTGGTCCCTCTGGATCTGTAGGTTCTGTGGCTCCTCTGGTTCTTTGGCTCCTCTGGATCTGTAGGTTCTGTGGTTCCTCTGGTTCTGTGGCTCCTCTGGATCTGTAGGGTCTGGGGCTCCTCTGGATCTATGGCTCCTCTGGATCTGTAGGTTCTGTGGTTCCTCTGGTTCTGTGGCTCCTCTGGATCTGTAGGGTCTGGGGCTCCTCTGGATCTATGGCTCCTCTGGATCTGCGGATCCTCTGGTTTCTATGGTTTCTCTGGTTCTGTGGTGCCTCTGGTTCTGTGGTCCCTCTGGATCTGTAGGTTCTATGGCTCCTCTGGTTCTTTGGCTCCTCTGGATCTGTAGGTTCTGTGGTTCCTCTGGTTCTGTGGCTCCTCTGGATCTGTAGGTTCTGTGGTTCCTCTGGTTCTGTGGCTCCTCTGGATCTGTAGGTTCTGCAGTTCCTGTGGTGACAGCTTGGTTTTTTCTTTCTGTGGGTTCTACCTTGTCGAGTGTTGACATGGCATCAGTCCTGGTTCTTTTAGAGTCAATCAGGAAGCATTGAGTGACAGCTGGCCAGTGGGACACTGTGAGGCTCTAGCGCCCCCTTCAGGCTTCAGGCTGCTGCAGTGTAAAGACCATGGAGGTTGAGTTCAGGCGTCACAGACGTGTCTGTTTTCTGTGATAGTTTCATGTTGCATTAAGAAATAAAATGTTGAATGTGGATGAAGTTCGGACTCTGTCGCCTTTGGCGTGTTTTCCTTTTTCTAAATGGACTCTGATGTGGGAGGACCTTCCGCTCTGAGATGTTCGGGACGCGTCTGCTCCTCATTGGTCAGCGCTGATGTTTTAATGGGAAACATTTGACTCTGTAAACTTTCAGACTTGGTGGAATGAGCCTTTAAATAAATGTGAACTGTGTTCTCCTCTACACCGTCTCCGTGTTTATCTGATCTGTTTGCAGCTGGAACAAAGATGAAGAACCAGTTCATCCTCACAACCCAGTGTAGTTCACACTCCCCACCAGCTGGTGGCGATAAGGAACCGATCTGTCAACCAATAAACCTCAAGAAGAAATAATTTCTGACAGAACAAGTTATTAATTAAAGGAAAAAATGTTTGTTTATTCATGATCTGAATTATATGTGAAATTATTTCATGTTCCTCCTACCATCGCTGCAGCTCCTCTCTTCAGCCTCTGTCACACACTTGAGCTCCTGTCTCTTTAAGACCCCCCCCCTCCTGATAAAGTCTGCTCTAGTTGGTCAGCTGCTCTGCTCTGTTGTGATTGGTCAACAGCACACAGTGGTGACACCTAGTGGCTGGAGGTGTGTTTGTTAGTTTGAAGAAAATCTAACAAAAGATGGCGTCTGTTTGAACAATGACGTTTTATTTCTAAGTTTCACTTCTAAGTTCTATTTTGCTTTTTTAAGTTTGAGGACAAATCGTGACGATAAAGAGAACGAGGAGGAAACTGGACTGAAGCTGTTTAAATAACAGAATCATAAAAAGCTTCATGGTGACGTCACATTAAAATAATAATAATCACTTGTTTATACGTGTTGATAAATTTCAGCCGATCAGAAAACTGAGTTTTACAGATTTTAAATCCATCAGATAAAACACGGCGTCACCACAAAGGGTTGATGGTTAAAAACCTCAGGCTGCGTTCAGCTGCGTTCACACAGGAACAGACGAGCAGCTGCAGAGCTGGAGTCAAACTGACGGCTTCACTAGAACCAACTGCTCGGAGAACGTCCTCCTCCGTGTTAGCTGACGGGACATGGAGAACGTCCTCCATCTCCCATCTGCTAACATGGAGGAGAACGTCCTCCATGTCAACAGACAGTACATGGAGAACGTTCTCCTCCGTGTTAGCTGACGGGACATGGAGAATATATTGGTGGAGAGAATCAACCACAGAACGTGGTTCAGTTTCCTGATGCAGACGAGAGGAGGTTTTTATACGAAGCTTTTTCACTGTGTGGATACGGGGTACCACGGTGATGGAGGATCCACACAGAGCTGAACAAAAACCTTGTCGTGTCTTTCCAGCAGCTGTGTCTTGCTGAAGTCGATGTTCGAAGAGAGGATACGCGGACCCAGAACTTGTAGCATAACAGAATTTATTACACAGAAGTTTCACAGGTCAGACGGGCACCATGGTATACCCGGAGAAATCACACAGGCCGAATAGTGAAAATCCGACTTGACTCTGCAAGGCAAGAACTTATATAGGGGAGTTGTTTACTACAAACCTAGAGATAAATGACGTCACACAACCGGGCCTTCTGCCTAAATTTGGGATTGAGTTATACCTTAAGATTTAAGGACCTGCTCATTATTCCATAGGCAGTTCAAGGATAGTTCAGACAAGGAAAAACACACTGAACACATCTGGAGATAATACTTAAAGGTTTGAACTTAAGATTCAAGGCGCCTTAAGATATTAACATGTCATTATGATCTATACCTATGTTAGAGAAAATCATTAGCTGGATATTAACATATCATTTTTGGTTTGTAACTGTGCTATGGATATCTATTAGTTAAAGGAATATACTACAACCTGCTGCCTCCTGAACACACACACACACACACACACACACACACACACACACACACACACACACACACACACACACACACACAGACACACACACACACACAAAAACAGACACACACACACACACACACACACAGAGCCTGGAAACAGCTTCTTCTCGTCTCTCCAGCTGAAACATTTCAGATTCAACAGACAGAACATGGAGAACGTTCTCCTCCATGTTAACAGACGGGACATGTAGAACGTTCTCCTCCATGTTAGCAGATGGGACATGGAGAAAGTTCTCCTCCATGTTAGCAGATGGGACATGGAGAAACGTTCTCCTCCATGTTAACAGATGGGACATGGAGAAAGTTCTCCTCCATGTTAACAGACGGGACATGGAGAAAGTTCTCCTCCATGTTAGCAGATGGGACATGGAGAACGTTCTCCTCCATGTTAACAGACGGGACATGGAGAAAGTTCTCCTCCCTGGCAGCCGATGGGATATGGAACAAACTAAAAATTCTAAGTAAACGTAAAATAAATGTTTGTCCAAGATGGATTCTGTCACTTTGGGTCGTTCACACTTCACCTGTTCATCGTGTGGAGGAAGTTCACTTTGACCCAAAGATGACCTGGTTAGAGTCGAGGGTCAAAGGTCGCGACCACATTAATGAGAGTTGAATCTGGTCAGGAACATGTGTGGAGGGTGGAGGGGGGGGGGCTGCTCTGATTGGTGGAGAGAATCAACCACAGAACGTGGTTCAGTTTCCTGATGCAGACGAGAGGAGGTTTTTATACGAAGCTTTTTCACTGTGTGGATACGTGGTACCACGGTGATGGAGGATCCACACAGAGCTGAACAAAAACCTGCTGCCTCCTGAACACACACACACACACACACACACACACATACACACACACACACACACACACACACACACACACACACACACACACACACACACACACACACACACACACACACACACACACAGAGAGATAGCCTGGAAACAGCTTCATGTCTTCTCGTCTCTCCAGCTGAAACATTTCAGATTCTCTCAGTAAACAGAAGAAATCTCAGCTCATAGTCTCGTCCCCTCGTCCTCTCGTCCTCTCGTCCTCTCGTCCCCTCGTCCTCTCTCGTCTCGTCTCTCTCGTCCTCTCGTCCTCTCGATGGACGTGGATCATCACGTTCTCTGAGCTGCTCTGACTCTCAGGTTTTGTGCTGAGGCTGAAACACTGTGTACTTACACGTTCGGAGCGGCCATCAGACTCAGCGTCCAGCCCCAAGGTGAGAGCTCTCTGTTCATGAGACCAGGTCAGTCAGTGACTCGTCTCTGTTTGAATGTTTTCATTTGAATTCAGAACCTGAAACTTCGACATTTGAGTCTTTAACCAAATGTAGAAATATGAATGTTGGTTATAAATTGATATTAATATTTAATAAATAAATAGTGTTTAATAATAATGAACTTGTTAAAGACTTAATATTTAAAATGTTTTGAAGCCAAACTAGAGCAAAAACATTTTGGATTTTAAAATATCCACAGAGAAATAATACTATATGTTTAATAACAGTTTATAAATATATATATATATATACACCAATGTTAACAATTTATGTAGAAATTATTCATAAAGTTCCAATTGAACGAGAAATTAAAATAATGTTAAACTGTCGAACAGAAATTCATCAAATAAACGAAAGTTAAATTTTTTTTATTGTCAAAAATATAAATATTTATCTGTGATGATATGATATGATATTACGATTGTTCAGACAAGGGCTCATTTTTATAATTATTAATTATTAATAAAGTAATGACTGATTTTAGATATTGATCAGGGATTCCAGATCAAATCTGACGATATATCTGGTTCAGAAAATATGGAATCAACTAAAAATGTTTTTCACACAGAAACATCCTGAAAAGAAACTTTCATCATTGTTTCATTATCAGATTATAGATTATTTATTTACAGAGACTCGGATATTTACTGAATTACTGAACTATTTATCAATCTCATAATTATCAAAAATCTTCTTGTGATATTAATTGTATGTCAATAATTATAAACATGACATAATTAAAATTGACCGGCTGTGACTGTATAAATGAATCAAATTGGATTCAGAACCAAATATATCAATAACCTGTGTTTTATGTAAAGATGTGATAAACGTGTGACTGTGTGGGGGGGCTCTGTTTCCTGTTCAGATCAGTCTCATGTGAAGCCCAGTCTGTCTGTCCTCAGTCCTCTGGGGCCGGGGGGGTGCCTGAGGCGCCGGGGCCCGGGGGTTTGTCTCGCGGCTGGTTTCCGTCCTCGGGGCGGTGAGATGGTTCTGAACCTGGTGAATGATTCGATCCGTCTGAACACCAGTAGTGCCGTCATGTCCCTGCAGCAGAGAACCTTCTTCTTCACTGGATTCCACGACGGCCCCGTCTCCTCCTGTGAGATGGACAACGTGAGGTCCACCGACAGCCACGGTACGAGTCCCCGAGTCCTCACATGGTCACCGCTGATCACATGGTTCATTAACACATCTGTCTTCTTCTGTCTGTGTCTCTGATGGTGTCTCTTGTCTCGAAGCAGTGGAGTCATGTGACGGCTTTACTTCAGGTGAGGCACCAAACATGTGCTTTCAAACCATTGTAACCAGTTCTAAACCATTGTAGCCAGTTCCAAACCCCTCTGATGTTTTCTCTTTTCTTGAAGCGGTGGACTCTTGTGAGGAAGTTGATTCAGATGAGTCCCTGAACATCTGGTTTCCAGCTGTCAGGTTCAACTCGGACCTGCTGCTGCTGAACGCAGCTCGAGTGATGTTCACCAAGGCTGTGGCCTTCAGCAGCCTGCTGACCATCAGAGCGCTGCTGGCATGACCACAGCTCCCAGCAGCAGCTCCCAGCGGCTCCCAGCGGCTCCCAGCGGCTCCCAGCAGCTCCCAGCAGCTCCCAGCAGCAGCTCCCAGCAGCTCCCAGCACCTCCCAGCAGCTCCCAGCAGCTCCCAGCAGCTCCCAGCAGCAGCTCCCAGCAGCTCCCAGCAGCTCAGCAGCTCCCAGCGGCTCCCAGCAGCTCCCAGCGGCTCAGCAGCTCCCAGCAGCTCCCAGCACCTCCCAGCAGCTCCCAGCAGCTCCCAGCAGATCCCAGCAGCTCCCAGCAGCTCCCAGCAGCTCAGCAGCTCCCAGCAGCTCCCAGCAGCTCCCAGCAGCTCCCAGCAGCTCCCAGTCACACTCACGGATTCATTGTGTTTCACTTATTTTTTTGTGACTTGATGCAATTAAAGTTGTTGATTTTCACTTGTTTAATGTTTTGAATTATTGTTCCATTATCACTAAATCTGTTAAAGTAATAAATATTTAAATGTAGATAGAATTTATTTATATACAAAAAATATTAATATTTACATGAGTAACTTGTATTTCTAACAAATTTATGACACTTTATTTACATTAAACATTTATAATATAAATTAAAATAAATGTAGGATTAATTTTACATATTTATCCAACATTTTTCTGACAGTTTCCTGTGAGTGTTTTTCATTAGTTCTAAAGGAAAAGTCCAGATAATAGATTTTCACTTCTAAACTTACAATCGAGCGTTTGTTGAGTTGTTTTTGTTGAACAGGTTTGAAGACGAGCAGCAGGAAGTTGACGGTCTGTGGTTTCATGTTCTGAGTCCGTCTGTCGTTTCCTCTGCAGCTTCGTCAGTTACTAACCACAATTTAACAGTCGACTGCAGATAAAGATCACACACACACTCAACATCGAGAAATACACAAACAAACACTCATCACTGTCTCTTGATGACAAACTTTCAGCAGCAGAGGAAGTTTGTGATGCTGATGATGCACTTGTCTACACAACACATTCGATTCAGAGTTGTGAGTCCTATGAAGCTCGTTCACTTGTTATCAGGGTAAATCACCGAACCTATGCTGATCTATCTGTTCATATCCGTATCTGACCTACTCAAGATTTAGTTGGAAATAAGAACAGTATAAAGCTCCGCCCACTTCCTTGAACCATGACATCATGTTCTAAGAGGATCTGTGGAGCTGGTGGTTCGAGTCTCTGAGGAGGACCAGGGTCTTCAGAGACCCACGTGATCCTCTGAGCTCTTCTGATGAGCTTCTGAAAATGTCTAGATTCTCCTTTGATCCTATAAGTATTCAACATGTGAAGTTATATTATTAAATACTAAACATTACAGAGGCCACATCATGGGATTCACAAGGTAAATGGGGAAACTATCTGTCCCACAAATACATGTATTTCATTTCACAGGATAAAGGTTCTTAAAGGATCAAAGGATTAAAGTTTGTTTTGACCTCTTTCCCTTTGAAGAGGATCCAGATCCTTCAGAACCTCATCAGAGCTCAGGTGACAAACAAGAGGAAACACTGACACCTGCCGGCCGGACCAGATACTGTCACATGTCATCACGTGTGATCAACACGTTTGATTTCACATGTTCAACATGTGACTGAGAAGCAAAATTATTTCTGATGAAGTTCATCTCATTTTCTCTCTTTGTTGATTTGAAACGTCACAAAAACACCTGAAGTTGTGATTTGACCTTTAACTACTGAATATATATATATATATATATATATATATATATATATATATATATATATATATATATATATATATATACACATGTGTTTATATATATACTCTATATATATAATTCTGTTTATATTTAACATCAGTGATTTCAATGTTTGAACATGAGACCAAACAGGAAACGTCCCATTGAGTTGTTTGTTGTTTCCACTTCTGTCCTGAGGGGGGCAGTAATACACAGGTAAGATATTTACCAACCGAGAAGAAGAAGAAGAAGAAGAAGAAGAAGAAGAAGAAGAAGAAGAAGTTGAAGTTATTCATTATAAGATTTATCTCTTTAAATCATTTTATTAAATATTACTGACTTCCATCGGCGGCGCGTCAGTGGCGCGCAGACCGGAAGTGTTAGCCTGGCTAGCTGTGTGCTAGCTGTGTGGATGTGTGCAGCTAGCTGGAAGACGATGGTGTCGTCGTGTCGCAGATAAATGTTCGAGCGCTGATGAAGCAACAATGTCTTCAGTTCAGTGTCTGAGAGACTTTGTCCACGAGCGACTAACTGCTGCTGCTGAAGAGATATTCAGAGTGTTCGAACAAACTGTCCTCGAGTACGAGGAAGAGATCGATCGACAGAGAAGACTGTTGGACATCGTGTGGAAACCGGAGATAAAGCTCCACAGGACAGGTGAGGACAAGCTGAGTGAGACACTAACACAGGACAGGTGAGGACAAGCTGAGTGGACTGAGACACTAACACAGGACAGGTGAGGACAAGCTGAGTGAGACACTAACACAGGACAGGTGAGGACAAGCTGAGTGAGACACTAACACAGGACAGGTGAGGACAAGCTGAGTGAGACACTAACACAGGACAGGTGAGGACAAGCTGAGTGAGACACTAACACAGGACAGGTGAGGACAAGCTGAGTGGACTGAGACACTAACACAGGACAGGTGAGGACAAGCTGAGTGGACTGAGACACTAACACAGGACAGGTGAGGACAAGCTGAGTGGACTGAGACACTAACACAGGACAGGTGAGGACAAGCTGATGGACTGAGACACTAACACAGGACAGGTGAGGACAAGCTGAGTGGACTGAGACACTAACACAGGACAGGTGAGGACAAGCTGAGTGGACTGAGACACTAACACAGGACAGGTGAGGACAGCTGCTCCACAGCTTGTAAAGTGATGAGCTGCTGCCTCCTCACCAGCAGGGGGCAGCAGCATGTGGGGCCACAGACACACCAGTGAAGAGAAGCTGCTCCTCCACATGTCACCTCCTTCTCTGCTCCAGTTTCAGAGCTCCGTCCTCCAGAGCTTCCAGAGCTTCCAGAGCAACACGTCTGTAAGGAGGAGGAGCTTCTCACTGACCAGGAGAGGAACCCCAGTCTGGACCAAGAGGATCCAGAGCCTCCACAGATTAAAGAGGAGCAGGAGGAGCTCTGCACCAGTCAGGAGGGAGAGCAGCTTGTCCTGAAGCAGGAGGACGATACCTTCATGTTGAGGTCTCCTTATGAAGGAAGTGATCACAGTGAACCAGAACCAACCAGTGAGCAGCAGCTCCTCTCCCACATCTCTCCTGGAGCTGAGAGCCGAGCTCAGAGAGGAAGTGAGCATGTGGACCCAGGACCGACTAGAGATGAAGAGTCCCAGAGAAACCACTCCCCCCCGACACAGAGTCCCTGCTCCACTCACACAGGGAGAAGAGCTTCAGCTTGTGACACTTGTGGAAAAGCTTTCCGTAGTAACTCTGACTTGAAACGACACATGAGGATCCACACAGGGGAGCGGCCCTTCTCCTGTGAAATATGTGGGAATATATTTATTCAGAAAACCAACTTGCAACAGCACATGAGGATCCACACGGGGGAGAAGCCGTACCTCTGCAAGAGATGCGGGAAAAGGTTTCGACAAAATTCAGCGTATAGAATTCACGAGAGAATCCACACGGGTGAGAAGCCGTACACCTGTGACGTCTGTCGGAGGAGATTCAGTCAGACCTCCCACCTGAAGAGTCACATGAGGATTCACTCAGATAAGAGTCCAGTGTTCCCTCCCTTCTGACTCTGTGTTTGGTCTCCTCCCGTCCTGAGGGACGAGCCGCCTTCACCGGTTTGCTTACATCATCACACTGTAATGCAACTAAATGTCTATTATTTATTATTTTATATAATATGAACATTTCATAACAGACACTTTTTTAAGTCTCTGCCTGAGGACGAACACTGAGCTGCAAACGTTTGGACATTCTAACGTTCATGTATTTTTCTGCATAAAAGAATAAATAAATGAATGTTTAAATATGAAGTATGAATAATGTTTTTTAAAGAAATCACTTCCTAATGACGTTTCGCGCTTTAACTCAAAGTCTCTTCCCCTCCGGCTGTTTGACACGTACGAGTAACGGACGTGTATTTGGTGGTTGGACGTTCTTCAGTGTGGACTGAGGGACGATGTCAGACTCGTCTTCACTAAGTGAAGTGAAGACGAGTCTCTGAGGATCTGATGAAGATCTGATGAAGATCTTTCATCAGTTCTGACATGAAGACTGAAGAAAAAGTGTCAAAGCCCGACTGTTGGTATTATTGACGTATCACAGATGAGTCAGCATCAACTAATAAACAGATTTTACTGTAACATATTGTGACACTGTAAAATGTTCCACATCTTAAAACCATGAGTGTTTGTGATGTTTCTTCATTAAACTGATACAAATAAATATTGGAGAACGTTCTGGATGAAGATGTGAATTTTGTTCCAAGGACAAAGTTTCTAACGTGTTCAGACGGAGAGAGAAAGGAGCTGATGCTGAACCTCTAAGAATTACACTTTAGATTCATGTGATCTGATATGAAGAAGTGCTGCAGAAAAGGTTTGATTTATGCTTCAATATCTGAAGAGAACAAAACTGATGGAGGTTTCCCTTATGTTTCATGTATTCTTAATTTTAAGTTAAATATTTACAGTCCTCACTCAGTACCAGTGGGGGGCAGTGATGCACCATAACGTTTGCTTATTGCCATAAATCACCAAAAAAAGATCTTCACAGTTTGACTCTACTGGAGAAACAGATTTAATGATCAATGGATCTTCATCTGTTGAATAAAGATCTGAACTATGACTGAGAGACACTAACACAGGACAGGTGAGGACAAGCTGAGTGGACTGAGACACTAGGACAGGTGAGGACAAGCTGAGTGGACTGAGACACTAGGACAGGTGAGGACAAGCTGAATGGACTGAGACACTAGGACAGGTGAGGACAAGCTGAGTGGACTGAGACACTAACACAGGACAGGTGAGGACAAGCTGAGTGGACTGAGACACTAGGACAGGTGAGGACAAGCTGAGTGGACTGAGACACTAGGACAGGTGAGGACAAGCTGAGTGGACTGAGACACTAGGACAGGTGAGGACAAGCTGAGTGGACTGAGACACTAACACAGGACAGGTGAGGACAAGCTGAGTGGACTGAGACACTAGGACAGGTGAGGACAGCTGAGTGGACTGAGACACTAACACAGGACAGGTGAGGACAAGCTGAGTGGACTGAGACACTAACACAGGACAGGTGAGGACAAGCTGAGTGAGACACTAACACAGGACAGGTGAGGACAAGCTGAATGGACTGAGACACTAACACAGAACAGGTGAGGACAAGCTGAGTGGACTGAGACACTAACACAGGAACAGGACTCAGAATCCTAAAGGATTTAATGTGTTTTTATTGGTTCTTTCTCTTCATATGAGTGATCTCTTGTATCTTTGTTCCTCCAGAGCCTCCAGAGCCTCCAGAGCCTCCAGAGCTTCCAGAGCAACATGTCTGTAAGGAGGAGGAGCTTCTCACGGACCAGGAGAGGAACCCCAGTCTGGACCAAGAGGATCCAGAGCCTCCACAGATTAAAGAGGAGCAGGAGGAGCTCTGCACCAGTCAGGAGGGGAGAGCAGCTTGTCCTGAAGCAGGAGGACGATACCTTCATGTTGAGGTCTCCTTATGAGGGAAGTGATCACAGTGAACCAGAACCAACCAGTGAGCAGCAGCTCCTCTCCCACATCTCTCCTGGAGCTGAGAGCCGAGCTCAGAGAGGAAGTGAGCATGTGGACCCAGGACCGACTAGAGAAGAAGAGTCCCAGAGAAACCACTCCCCCCCGACACAGAGTCACGTCAGAGCAGCACGTGGGAAGAACCTTCTTTCATCCAGCTTCAATAAAAAGTCAGAGTCACTGGTGAGAAACCACATCACATCACTGCAGCCTCCAAAACATCAGAATCTCTGTAACAATCTTAAACATCTAAAACCTTCTACTAAACACTACAGCTACTGAGCTGATAAGATCATTCAAATGTTTGTTTTTAAACATCATGGATATTAAATGTTACACAATTGTTGATGAAGAATATAAATTGACGTTTTTGCTTTGAATCCTTTAATGTTTTTATTTCACATTTACAAAGAAAAAAATACTTTTTAGTCAGTTACATTTACTTCACAGTTAAAAGTTTAAGTTACTGCACTGAAAAATAATTTCAAACAAACACAGTATGGCGTTGTCATGGCGACGTACAGTGTTGTATTTACAGCACATGAAAAGACTTTATTTAAAAAAGCTTAAAAGAGGAAATAAGTGTTCCAGACGCTCTCTGATCTGAAAGCTGCTCCACAGCAGAAGAAAGTCCCGGAGATGGACCTGGATGAGAAGAGGTCCGACCTGGATGAGTCTCATGGAGGTCCGACCTCCTCTCATGGAGGTCCGACCTGGATGAGTCCTCCTCTCATCCGGAGTTCAGGAGTTCCGGTCCGACCTCCTGAACCCATCAAGATATTCGATGATTCTTTTGCGTTGGATATTTTTTTAGGTCGCAGGTGAATTTGGCTTCAAGAAACAGGTCACATCACTTCTGCTGTTTCCTTCCTGCTGCTACAGAAACTATAAAGTCTGAGAGGAGCCGTGGCCCTGATCATCTTCATCTTCATCTTCATCTTCATCTTCATCTTCATCTTCATCTTCATCTTCATCAGGGCCAGACTCCACTCTATGCTGCTGTGTTACAAGAAGGTGAGAAGGACCAGGAACCACTGAGCGACACATCAACATCTGGGGTTAGCTCCAGTCTGAATCCTGCTGGGCCTCAACACACACACACACACACACACACACACTGCTGTTGAGTGTGTGTTGCTTTGTACGGTGTGCATCAGGGATCAATTTCAGGCCCTCTTCTGTTCACACTTCATAATTCCTCTGTATGCAGATGATATTGTTTTATATTGTAATCTCTGTTTCCTTCCTCAGTGATTTCCTCTCTGAGTCACTGGGTTTGGATCGGGGGGGTAACGATCTGGTCCAGCGGCTGACACCTGTCCGTCAAATCGTACTTTGGACCTTCTGCGTTAATCGTTGAGATTTTCCTGCGACGTTCATCAACCTGAGATGAAACGTTGATAACTGAGGTCATGGATCCCATCATCCGACTTCCACTTCTCAGATCATCTGCAAATAACTGGAGGAAGATGATCTTATATTTAGTTTTGGTTTCTGTCCGACAGCTTCCAGGCAACAGGACCAGAAGAGGATCATGTGATACTGAAGACAAACAAACACATTGGACGTTTTGTCTCTGGAGAAGTGACGTCATCGCTCAGAGCCGCTGGTGAGTTTCTCCTCAAACTTCTTAACGTGAAAAACGAACGCTTGTGTTGATGTTGATAAACTGCACGAGAGTAGAAAATGGATGATGAGTCAAATCTGACAGAAGATTCAAATCTTCAATAATGATCGGAATATGATTTTTATTTGAGCTCTACAAGTCAAACTGGGAAAAACAGAGAATGTGTAAAGATATGAGACGATGCAGACGAGGATCAGGGAACAGATGACGGCTTTGGACCAAAGTTAAATAGAAAATAATGAAGCTGCTTCCTCTCGTCAGTATTTGTCACAGTGTGTGTTAGAGTGTGAATAATCAGGGAGCAGGGAAACTTTATTTCAGCCGTGGAGTCAAACTGACGATTGAAACTGGTAAGAAATCTCGTTTTATTAATGGTTTCATGTCGATTATACTTCTTTATCTGTGTTTTTTTAAATTAGACTCTTTTCTTTGGTTTAGTTTAACGGAGCCTGGACTCACTGGGGACGGTCCAGTAGAAACTGTCTGTGACAAATGTACAAGATTAGATGAATTTAACAGTTAAATATGTACAAATCATTGTTTTAGTTTTATTACTTACATTTTCACCAAAATACAAAATCACAGAAGTTAGAAGGGAACATCAACTCCACCGATATGAAGAGAATCATATCTAAGAATCGAATGAATTCAAACATTTAAGAGATAAAAATATGAACTTGTCGTTGAAATGATGAGGTTTGTGTGTTGGTGAGAGGTTTGTGTGTTGGTGAGAGGTTTGTGTGTTGTGAGAGGTTTGTGTACGGGTGTGAGTCTTTGTGTGTCTGGAACTGGGAACAAACTGGTCTTCAGTGGTGGAGTGAGGCTGCTGGTGTCCTCAGGTCTGTAAATGAATTCATAAATGTTTATTATCACCATCGGTCATGAACATGAATCACATGTGGAATCAAACCGTCTGTCACAGCCACAGTACGAGTAAAGTTTTATTCAAAGATAACTCAGTACAGTGTGCGACTGGTTTTTGTTTAGCTGTGTGTCTGTGTGTGACTGGTCAGGGCGGATACACAACTGTGTTTGGAAGTGGAACAAAGCTCACTGTTTACACCAGTAAGTAATACTACTAGATAATATATATATATGTGTGTGTGTTATGTAATATTCTGGTCACCACAGTTGTTTTGCAGCAAGTCAGATAATGTGATTCATTCAACTTCAGAATTGATTGATCTCTGTCATTAACAAATCCAGGATTATGTTTTTATCTCAGATTAATGTTCATCTGAAAACAAATGATTTCTATTGGAAATGACATCAAACTAACAACAGTAAGTTGAATTATTCTAAACTCTGAAGAATCACAGTGAGAATCTTAAAATAAAGAATCATAACCGTAATAAATACATCAACCAGCTGCTCACCTGCTCATTAATATTCACATATTAGTTATGATCCAAATGGTCGACGGCAGCTTTGAGTGATTGAGCATCAAACGGACTGTGAACTGGTTCTCATGAGGGTCGAGAGCTGGAAGAGGAATCAGATTAACTGTGGAACCCAGTGAGCACTGGTTTGGATTATAAATATGACTCTGTGGGCATTTTACAATATTTTACAGATATACGTAAAATATCTGAATTAATTTGTGTAGTGGCTCCACTGTAGTAAATATATCATCTAAATTAAATTCACAGATGAAAACAGAACATTGTTGAATCAAAGTGTTGTATATAAAAATGAGATACGTACTGGTTTCAAATAATGAGATTTTCTTTAGATGAAGTTTGTTGAGGAAGTCAGAGCTGAGTTTGTGTTGTGAGGTTTCATGTTGTGTGAATACTGGAGGTTCATATAAGATCGTGTTTGGAAGTGGAACCAGATTAATCGTGGAACCCAGTGAGTACTGATATAGATTATATATATATATTAATACATCCCTTTTACATAGAGGATCGTTAACACAAACTCTCCTATGTTTTAATACATAAAATCAATAATACATCTCGTTCATTGTCTGTACTGTCACAATTCGCATTTAACGTATAGCACTCTATATCATAATTATTCTTTATGGAAAATAGTTTCAAATATTCAAATTCTGTTCAGTTGAAAGTGTGTAGATGAAGTGTGGTTGAAGTGCACAGCTGAGTTTGTGTTGTGATGTTTCATGTTGTGTGAATACTGGAGGGTTTAAGATGGTGTTTGGAAGTGGAACCAGATTAACCATTGAACCCAGTGAGTACCAATATAGATTCTAATATTATTCATATAGAACTTTATTTTAAAACTATGTGTTGATTGGACAATAACTGAGAGCCGACAAGACAATCCTGTGATTGTGTCAAGAGAAAGAGAGAAATAAAAAATAGAAAATGTTTAATTTGATTATATTTAGTTTAAAGATGATGTTTTTTTTATGAATTAAGTTTAGTTCAGATCATGTCACAGTGAGTTTGTGTTATGAAGCTTCATGTTGTGTGACTAGTGGAAATCAAAAGTTGATCTTTGGAAGTGGAACCAGATTAAACGTTGAACCCAGTGAGTATTGATATATATATTAAAATATATCTGTATGAACCAACTGTAAAACAAACTTTAATATAGCACATCAAATCATAAATTCATTCATCATAAGAATCAGGATCGATGTATCTCTGATCATCTGATGTATAAATATAACAAGATTGAACATTAAACCCAGTGAGTACTGGTATAAGTTATACACATCATTCATATGAATAATCTAAAAGAATAACAAATATATCTATTATTAACAATGTTACTTTATTTATAGTCTTAATGGAAGATGTTTTTTTTAAATGAAGTTTGGCTCAGTTTGTGTTATGAAGCTTTGAGTTGTGTGACTAACGCAAAGATGGTGTTTGGAAATGGAACCAGATTAATCACTGAACTCAGTGAGTACTGATATATAAATATAATGTATATCCTTAAACACAAAGTAGTATATGTATATATTTATATACAGTATATAAAGTGGAACCAGATTAAACACTGAACTCAGTGAGTACTGATATATAAATATAATCTATATCCTTAAACACAAAGTAGTATATGTATATATTTATATATATATATATATATACAGTATATAAAGTGGAACCAGATTAACCATTGAGTACCAATACAGATTCTAATATTATTAATTAAAAACTTTATTTAACAATGTGTTGATTGGACAATAACTGAGAGCCGACAAGACAATCCTGTGATTGTGTCAAGAGAAAGAGAGAAATAAATATCAGAAGTTTGATATAGAAAATGTTTAATTTGATTATATTAAGTTTAAAGATGATGTTTTTTATGAATGAAGTTTAGTTCAGATCATGTCACAGTGAGTTTGTGTTATGAAGCTTCGTGTTGTGTGACTGGTGGAAATCAAAAGTTGATCTTTGGAAGTGGAACCAGATTAAACGTTGAACTCAGTGAGTATTGATATATATTAAAATATATCTGTATGAACCAAGAATTACAAATATATCTAGTATTAACAATGTTACTTTATTTATAGTCTTAATGGAAGATGGTTTTTTTAAATGAAGTTTGGCTCAGTTTGTGTTATGAAGCTTTGAGTTGTGTGACTAACGCAAATCAAAAGATGGTGTTTGGAAATGGAACCAGATTAAACACTGAACTCAGTGAGTACTGATATATACATTTAATGTTTATCCTTAAACACAAAGTATATATATATATATATATATATATATATATATATATATATATACATATATAGATATATATACAGTATATAGAATGGAACCAGACTAAACACTGAACTCAGTGAGTACTGATATATAAATATAATGTATATCCTTAAACATATAAAGTATATATATATATATATATATATATACAGTATATAGAGTGGAACCAGATTAAACACTGAACTCAGTGAGTACTGATATATAAATATAATGTTTATCCTTAAACACAAAGTATTATATATATATATACATATACAGTATATATATTAGATGATGGAACCAGATTAAACACTGAACTCAGTGAGTACTGATATATAAATATAATGTATATCCTTAAACACAAAGTATTATATATATATATATATATATATATATAAATACAGTATATAAAGTGGAACCAGATTAAACACTGAACCCAGTGAGGTCTGATTATACACGTTATATATTTTTTAACATGTACTGAAGCAAAATAAATGTCAGATATTTCAATGATCATTATAATCATAAATAATTATAAAATCAACATTATTAACACTACAATATTGTACACAGTCTCTACTGTGCAGTCAATAATTCACATGTCATTTGAATCTTTATAATATTGATTAGATTCATGTAAATAGTGATGAACACTCTCCACTGTAAAAGGTGTCTCTCTACATGTCAGGATGTGCAGTTTGTGTGTTGGTGTTTCATGTTGTGTGAATGTTGGGAATAAGATGGTGTTTGGAAGTGGAACCAGATTAACCATTGAACCCAGTGAGTACCAATACAGATTCTAATATTATTAATTTAAAACTTTATTTAACAATGTGTTGATTGGACAATAACTGAGAGCCGACAAGACAATCCTGTGATTGTGTCAAGAGAAAGAGAGAAATAAATATCAGAAGTTTGATATAAAAAATGTTTCAATTTGATTATATTAAGTTTAAAGATGATGTTTTTTTATGAATGAAGTTTAGTTCAGATCATGTCACAGTGAGTTTGTGTTATGAAGCTTCATGTTGTGTGACTGGTGGAAATCGAAAGTTGATCTTTGGAAGTGGAACCAGATTAAACGTTGAACTCAGTGAGTATTGATATATATTAAAATATATCTGTATGAACCAAGAATTACAAATATATCTAGTATTAACAATGTTACTTTATTTATAGTCTTAATGGAAGATGTTTTTTTTAAATGAAGTTTGGCTCAGTTTGTGTTATGAAGCTTTGAGTTGTGTGACTAACGCACAAAAGATGGTGTTTGGAAGTGGAACCAGATTAAACACTGAACTCAGTGAGTACTGATATATACATTTAATGTATATCCTTAAACATAAAGTATTATATATATATGTATATATATACAGTATATAGAGTGGAACCAGATTAAACACTGAACTCTGTGAGTACTGGTATATAAATATAATGTATATCCTTAAACACAAAGTATTATATATATATATATAAATACAGTATATAAAGTGGAACCAGATTAAACACTGAACCCAAGTGAGGTCTGATTATACACGTTATATATTTTTTAACATGTACTGAAGCAAAATAAATGTCAGATATTTCAATGATCATTATAATCATAAATAATTATAAAATCAACATTATTAACACTACAATATTGTATACAGTCTCTACTGTGCAGTCAATAATTCACATGTCATTTGAATCTTTATAATATTGATTAGATTCATGTAAATAGTGATGAACACTCTCCACTGTAAAAGGTGTCTCTCTACATGTCAGGATGTGCAGTTTGTGTGTTGGTGTTTCATGTTGTGTGAATGTTGTGGAATAAGATGGTGTTTGGAAGTGGAACCAGATTAACCATTGAACCCAGTGAGTACCAATACAGATTCTAATATTATTAATTTAAAACTTTATTTAACAATGTGTTGATTGGACAATAACTGAGAGCCGACAAGACAATCCTGTGATTGTGTCAAGAGAAAGAGAGAAATAAATATCAGAAGTTTGATATAGAAAATGTTTAATTTGATTATATTTAGTTTAAAGATGATGTTTTTTTTATGAATGAAGTTTAGTTCAGATCATGTCACAGTGAGTTTGTGTTATGAAGCTTCATGTTGTGTGACTAGTGGAAATCGAAAGTTGATCTTTGGAAGTGGAACCAGATTAAACGTTGAACTCAGTGAGTATTGATATATATTAAAATATATCTGTATGAACCAACTGTAAAACAAACTTTAATATAGCACATCAAATCATAAATTCATTCATCATAAGAATCAGGATCGATGTATCTCTGATCATCTGATGTATAAATATAACAAGATTGAACATTAAACCCAGTGAGTACTGGTATAAGTTATACACATCATTCATATGAATAATCTAAAAGAATAACAAATATATCTATTATTAACAATGTTACTTTATTTATAGTCTTAATGGAAGATGTTTTTTTTAAATGAAGTTTGGCTCAGTTTGTGTTATGAAGCTTTGAGTTGTGTGACTAACGCAAAGATGGTGTTTGGAAATGGAACCAGATTAATCACTGAACTCAGTGAGTACTGATATATAAATATAATCTATATCCTTAAACACAAAGTAGTATATATATATACAGTATATAGAGTGGAACCAGATTAATCACTGAACTCAGTGAGTACTGATATATAAATATAATGTATATCCTTAATCATAAATAATTATAAAATCAACATTATTAACACTACAATATTGTATACAGTCTCTACTGTGCAGTCAATAATTCACATGTCATTTGAATCTTTATAATATTGATTAGATTCATGTAAATAGTGATGAACACTCTCCACTGTAAAAGGTGTCTCTCTACATGTCAGGGTGTGCAGTTTGTGTGTTGGTGTTTCATGTTGTGTGAATGCTGGTGAATAAGATGGTGTTTGGAAGTGGAACCAGATTAACCATTGAACCCAGTGAGTACACGTTCACATCATGTTCACACGTGTTCACTGAAATAAGAACAAACCTCAGGTAGAATCTTTAACTTCAGGAACTAAGTCACAGAAAAAAGGAAGTTTGACTGAATCCAAACTGTAGAAAGGATCTTTTTCTAAAGGAGGTTTGTCGCTCTGCTGAGTTTGTGTTGTGATGCTTCACGTTGTGTGAATGTTGGATCTGGAGTGAAACTCGTGTTTGGAACAGGAACCAAACTCCACATTCAAACAAGTAAGATCCATATCCATGTAATATCTGATCCATAGGAGAAAATGATTTAACTTCAGTTTCAACAGGTTTATTTGGAAGTGTTGTTTTATTGACTGAAGCAGAAAAAGAATATTATATATATAAAATTCATCTATATATATATAATGTTCTTCTCTATATATATATTAACAACCAAACTACATGTTTCAGTCTGTGTTGAAGCTGTTTCCAGTCGACACGTAACGTACACGGCTTATCTTGCTGTTAATTATAAGTTTATTTATATGTGGTTAAAAAACAAACTGACACATTTAATTATGAAGCCAAAAACCAACTGACCCATTTTCGAAAGAAAACAACTGTGTGTGTAGTTATTGTTTGGATCAGATTCATTGTGCGACTCTTTCTGGAACTGATCAAATCCTCTTTGGGGCCGGAACCAAACTAACAGTCAACATCAGTGAGTTTCACATTTAAATCACTCTGCGTCTTTCTGCCGATATAAGATGATCCTGGAATAATTCTGTAAATTCTACAAACTGTCCTTTGGAAAAGGAACATCAAATAATCTGTAAACATAAAAGATCATCAAAATGACCTTTGCACATTTGACATTAACTAAGTATTAACGTTGGTTATGAATCCAGTGAGTTTGAACTGTTTTGATGTTTTTAATTAGATACTGAGCAGCTGAAAGTGACAAATGTTCACAATGTGGCTGAGTTCAATCCGTTGTGTGTTTCAAATATGTGTTCTTGTTCTTATGAAGTGGAACAGTTTGCTGACGATGTGAAGTGTGTGTGTATATATATATATTTATATATATATATATAAATTAATTGAATTGAATATGCAAAGGAAAAGTGTTAGTTATTTTTACTCTATCATTTTTCCATTTCTTAAAGCTAATATTGTTCTTTTAATACAACAAATGTTTCTCCTCTCATGAACATCAACGTTTACTTATTAAGTTTAGTTCATGTTCATTATGTTGATTTCTCTATTTAACAAAACTTAAAACAACTTGAGGTAAAAGTTACAACAAGAAAACAGCAACACGCAAAACATCAAAATACAAATGGTTAAAATAATATAAAACACAATATGATGAAATCTGCTGCGATTAAAAAAAGTCCTCAATTCCAAAAGAACCCAAAGAGAAGAGATTTGATTTCACAATGATTTCAATTGACAAAGCCTTTTATGGATTTAATCAAACAAGTTAATCTGGTATTATGATCATTTGCAGTTAAATGGCTCTATAGACTTTTCTTGTTAGTTGTGAAGACCTCTATGAAGAGAAGTGTAGTTCTTGTTCAGATGAACTTCACTGTGTGTCAGCGTCAGGAAGCAGGAGGCTTCTGTTCGGACCAGGGATCCGAGTCACTGTAGGAAACCGTGAGTGTTATTTAAACACTCAAAGAAATCAGGACTTCTTCATTTTACACAAACACTCACTTGGACTGAACGACTTCTTATCGTAAAAATGAAATCACATAAACATAAGTAATGCGATGGTTTGAAATTCATAGTAATCTCCAAACAGTGTTGATTATTGAACGAGCCTGTTTCCACTCAGCTGGTGAATCTGGTTTCTGACGAGTTCGATATCAAACCGACTTCGAGGACGTAACATGTAGAAGTTCAAAAGTGATTCTACATAAATAAACTGACAACCAAGGACAGGACCAATATTTAAACTTCTTTAAACTATTTGTTTTAAATGTGAAAGTCATCAGACAATAATTAACCTCAAAGAACATTTAACTTTATAAATGTAAAACACAGAATAATTGTTGTGTATTTGTTGTTGATCCACATATCTCCAGAATTTATTTTTGTGTGAGCGGCTTCGATCAATATCTTTATAAATATATCTATAAGATCTATAGATCTAATTATTGCACCTGAATTACTTAAATCCATCCTGATGAGAAATCATTAGTTTCATTTTGAAGTATAAGTATGTGAAGTATGAGGTTGTGATTATTGTTCAGAGCCGATTCACTGTGTGACATCATCAGCGTCAGGATGGAAACTTATTTTTGGAAAAGGAACCAAACTGATGGTGAAGAGCAGTGAGTCAAATTCAGATATTTACTAAATGTGTATATATATATATGTATATATATATATATATATATATATATTTACCATAAAAAGTTATTGATCCACTGTCAGTCAGCTTTATGTTTCCAAACCTTTAAAACTGCATCGAATGTGCACGTGCTGATGTTAAGTCTGTGATATTTTATCATCATTTAAAATATTATAAAACCGTCAACCAGCCAAGAACAGGTTGAGTTTAATGACTGTTTATTAAAATCTGATAAATTCATCACGTTTCTCAGCTCCAGATGTTTTTCTTCAGTCTTTTTCAGTTTATTTCAGTTTAAGTGTCGACAAAATAAAATGTTATAAAAGACAGAGTGACACTCGTCATCAGCACTCGAACAACTGGAGAAAAACTAATCTAGATATTTTGACATACTTTTGTCATTTATAAAAACAAGTATAGAAAAGTGATTCTCATTTAAAAAGAGTTCTGGTAAAGTAATAACTTTAAAATGTAGAACACTTTAAATATTAAACAAAAATATCTAAACTAAATCAAATCCGGCTGAGAAACTCCAATTCCAAAAATACATTTCTATTAAATATAATATTCAGTGTAGTTTTATGGTGTAAATATTCATGGTACTGTCAGTTCTGTCACATTAGATGATTCTTTGTTAGTGTGAAGTCAGAGGTAATAAATATTTATATATATAAATAAGTATTACTCACTTTCCTTCACAACAATAAGGATAATACTGTAATACTGAGCTTGTTCTGATAAAACCAGCTTTCGGTCGTGTGTAAAACTGTAATAATAATAATCCTCAGTATGATTTTGTGTATGAAGTGAGATCAGTTTTCGTTCCTCATGTCGTCGCTGTGTGAATCTCGGAGGAACCAAACTTCTCTTTGGCAGTGGAACCAGTTTGTTGGTACAAACCAGTAAGAACATGAGCTCCCTTCAACTTTCTGAAAATAATAATTAATAAGAACTCAGTGTTTGTCTCTAGAACCAGATGAGTTGTTTCCTTATAACTTATATACTAAAAGTAACATTTAAAGTAAATTCAAACGTTTCCATGAGAGGATTCAGCAGATTGTCATAATTCTACATTTTGATCTGATGAAGAAACAAAAACAAAAGTAAATCTCTGGCTCGACTTCTCATTTGGAGTTTGTTCAGAAAACGTATTTATCTTTATTTGAACAGTTTCCTCTTCATCTCCGTTTCAGACACAACAAGGAAATGAAGTTCACATTAAACGTTCTAATAACTTCAACATGTTTTAGTTTTATTCAAAAGAACAACTCTTACTGAACAGACATCATTTTTATATATTTTCGTGCTGAGAAAGTTACCAACTAAAATATAATTCAAAGAAATGAACCTAGAAAATAAAATATGTGCTGATCAGGTTTCTGAGTTATTGCTCATCCTCCCTGGGATTAAACTCATCGTGCAAAACAGTGAGTAAAATCTGATTAAAATCTGAATATAAAAATATCTATTTCTTTTTATGGCCATTATTGTCTTTTGAATCATAAGAGAAGATTTGACATGAAGGTTTTTATTCTAATAACTGAAGGATTCATAACCGACTGTCGAGTAAACGTCCAAACACTCGTTCAAATGAACGACATCAGCTCAAACACTTTCTATAGATTTACTTTAAGTCAATATCTGGGAGGAGAATTGCAGAAATTTCAAATTAATTTATTCAAGAAAATTGTATTTAGAATTTTTATGAATTTTTTATTATTAATAAAACAATTTTCAGTCATTGAAAGTAAGTGTGAATATTAAAATGAGGATGATGATCGATGACGTTAATGTTGAAGTTTCAACAAATCAAATAAAACACAGTGAATTAGAAAATCTCGATATTAAACTATAAATACATTATTTCACGTGAACGATGCAGATACAATCTGTAACTAAAGGAAATGTTTCATGAACAATAACTGAACCGACTCGACTGAGTCACATAATGAAATCTGTTAAACACGTTTCAAACCTTCAACACGTTAAATCGAATCACAAGCGACAGAAAAACACAAACTGTAAACGATGATGTTTGTTCAGTGACAACATGAGACGGATGAATCTCAGATTAATTTCTCAAAGTTGAATCTTAGTGGATCCAGAATCAGGTGGTTTCTGAAAGCTGCTCATTTACTGTGTGAATACAAACAACTACAAACTGCTGTTTGCTTCTGGGATCCGAGTCACTGTCTTGTCACGTAAGTGATCTTTGTATCTGATTATATATTTATGATAACTTACATTTATTCATTCGAATTTAACCACAATGTTTTATAACAGAAAACTAATTTGTAATAATTTACCTTCAGCTCAGGGTTTTTCTTCAAAGGCTTTAAAAGTTAGGAATCACTATTTATTACATCACATTTATTTATAAGTTGTAGAAAATGATTTTCAACAGAAGAACAAAAACTAACATCAAAGTTTGAAGCTACAGACTCGACAATAAACTTATTTATGAAATATGTTTCATTTAAATCATATTTAAACGGAGTATTATTCCGACCCGGTTCAGACTCGTCTCACATTTCATCCCAGCGGAGCTTCTTACAAATTACAAATAGATGATTCCAGATTTATACCATATGAATTTGTTTATATATACCATGACCTTTAACAACACAGAATAAGTGGTTTTATATGATGATGAAATAGCTCACGTGTGATGTCACTGATATTCTATAACTGTATTAGTAAACTATTATACAGTACAAACACACAACGTGTTTAACAACATCACATCATCTTTGTCAGTTTGATGCTGAGCTCTTGGTTTTTGTTACGACTTCACTTCCTGTGTGAACAACAACGTTCTGGTCCGGTTTGGATCTGGAGTCAGACTCACTGTCCGGTTCAGTGAGTTCACACAACATTCTGCCTCTGATCGGTCGGACAAATCAAACAACAACTTAATAACACAACTGAGATTTTCTTTTTGTTTCACTACATTTTAAATATTTAGATTATGCACAGAAAACTAAACATAAAATCATCAATTTGTGACACATTCTACTGTTTCATGTTAAATCTCACAATTATATGAATTCTAGATGAAAACACAGTTTGATCTGTGACCTCTCACTGTTTCTATCAAAGGCCTGAACCTCTAATTTCTCAGTTTTAGTTCTACTTTGTTAAACGACTCATATATTTTATAAAGGCTCTTAATATTGATCAAAATGAAAAGCTAATACTTACACATTGTTATGTTTGTACTGAGATATCAACACACAACATGTTGTCTACATTATCTTCGTAGAAGTTAGTGTTATCAATATTTCTCTTTCTGGAGTTAATCAGTAAAAGATCAAAGTCGAGCGTCGCTTCAGATCCTGATCCAGTTGAAAGGATCCGGATCAGCTTTGTGTTGCTGGAATATGGAATATCGAAGGTTTGTGATTACATAAACTGTTGTGTGAATTAGAACAACAACGAACTCCAGGATCCAAGGTGGACATTGTGTTGAGTTTCACTTCGATCAGTTTGATCATCGAACTTCACGTCGGATTGTTCGAGCTCTGTTCACGTGAGTCTTTTGTCTTTTCAGGGGACGATTACGAGCCGTCTTACTATGAACTGCGAGACGTGAACAGAACCATCAGGGCGTGTCTGGCCACTGGTTTCAGCAGGAGCGATGCGACCCAACACAACGAGCTGTTTAGAATCCAGTCAGCGGCGAACAGCAGCCGGGCCGTCCGGGCGTCGGGCGACTCGCTGCACAGTGAAGTGCTTCTGCTGTCAGAGCATCACACAGGACAGTGTGACAACAGTACATGTGAGTTATGTAATAACACATCTGTAACATCATGACAAATACATGACACACAACATCTGTGACACTCAGAAGAAAGAAAGGAGGCAGATGTATTTGATTTGTCCCAAGAAGACGTTTTCACAGCAATCGAGACATTTACACGTTTATTAATGAACTTTGTCCCTTTAACTTTCAACAGGACGAATAAATGTATATAATATATAATCAATAATAAATGTGTTATCATTTAACATGTCATGTTAAATATTAACATGACATGTTAACTGCTGAACAGGATCAATCCTCTTTGTGAAGACTAATAACTACTTGTTGTGTTTCAGATGAAAAGGAATCTGGTGTTTGTGTCGATACTTTGGACAAAGGTTTGTGTTGAATTATATTGATCACATTAATAAGTTATATGGATCAGTTCTTGTGTTCTGTTTGATTTGTTGTTTTGTGGTTGATTTGTTGTGGTTGATTAGTTGTGTTGTGTTTGATTTGTTGTGTTGTGGTTGGTTTGTTGTGGTTGATTTGTTGTTTTGTGGTTGATTTGTTGTGGTTGATTTGTTGTGCTGTGGTTGATTAGTTGTGTTGATTTGTTGTGTTTGATTAGTTGTGTTGTGTTGATTTGTTGTGTTTGATTAGTTGTGTTGTGTTGATTTGTTGTGTTTGATTAGTTGTGTTGTGTTGATTTGTGTGTTGATTGTGTGTTGATTTGTTGTGTTTGATTAGTTGTGTGTTGATTTGTTGTGTTTGATTAGTTGTGTTGTGTTGATTTGTTGTGTTTGATTAGTTGTGTTGTGTTGATTTGTTGTGTTTGATTAGTTGTGTTGTGTTGATTTGTTGTGTTTGATTAGTTGTGTTGTGTTGATTTGTTGTGGTTGATTAGTTGTGTTGTGTTGATTTGTTGTGTTTGATTAGTTGTGTTGTGTTGATTTGTTGTGTTTGATTAGTTGTGTTGTGTTGATTTGTTGTGTTTGATTAGTTGTGTTTGATTTGTTGTGGTTGATTTGTTGTGGTTGATTTGTTGTGTTTGATTAGTTGTGTTGTGTTGATTTGTTGTGTTTGATTAGTTGTGTTGTGTTGATTTGTTGTGTTTGATTAGTTGTGTTTGATTTGTTGTGTTTGATTAGTTGTGTTGTGTTGATTTGTTGTGTTTGACTAGTTGTGTTGTGGTTCTCAGATGTGGCGGTGAACACGGTGTCCCTGCTGGTCGTGGCGTTGCGACTCCTCTTCCTCAAGACCGTCGTGTTCAACGTGCTGATGACGCTGCGGCTGTGGCTCCGTCACTGAGTCGCACAAATCAACACAACCTGTAAATTCAACCACATTTTAGTTTTTTTGCTTTTATTTTGATAATCATTTAAAGCACAAATATAAATCCTACTTCAGTCAGTTTCCTCTTTTTCTCTTTCAGTAAATTTGAATAAGTAAGTTTCTTTGAAAGTGAAACTTTCTCTTTTCATCTGGTTTTTATTCACCGACAAATTAAGACAAATCATACGTCACTAATTATCAATACTTTCTGTTTTTCAGATTAAAAGTATTCTAAAAGCATTAAAGGCTCTTTGGCTTTTAATGTGAAACACCTGCAGATTTCTCTGAGAGTAGCGTGTTCTTAACATGTTCATATTCAGTCTGATGTTCTTCTGGTTTGATCTTGAAAAGTTCCTCTGAATAAAATCTGTTATTATTGATATTAAAAGTTTGGTGCTTGAGTCTCAAATGATCAGTTTTAGGATTAAAGTTTCTTCTTAAAGGTGATTTTATTTGATTCAACATTAAGACAAAGTGTAATTTTTGTTTTATTTTCATAAAGTGTTTGTAAATTGTGTAATAACATGTTTATCATGTTTGTTGTTTATTTCTGTTTAAATCTTTTATTTTTCAGATGAAAATGTCTCAGAAGAAAAAAGAAAATTGAATAAAAACTGAAAAACAGACAAATCGTCTTCTGTGATTGGTCGAGATTTTAGTTAATTATCAAAGTTCTCTGAAGTGATGTTAATGGATCCTTCACGTGCACTAATAAATCCTTCACGTGCACTGATGAAACCTGCACGTGCACTGACTAGAGAGGCGGTGGTCTAGTGGCAGACACGTGGACTATGGGCAGAGAAGGTCTCTGGTTCGTCTCTGGTTCGACTCCACGGAGAAACAACAAAAAGACGAACCTGGATTGATCTGCCCAAAAATCCAAGAGTCTCTCTAGACCCTGTCTAGTGCCCCTGAGCAAGGCACCTTACTCCCCCAACATCTGCTCCCCGAGCGCTGTACATGGTCGCTCACTGCTCTGTGTGTCCTGCACCAGATGGGTCAAAAGCAGAGGATACATCTCCCTACCTGCATGAGTGTGTCTGTGTTTGGGATAAATGCATCTGCATCTTAATCAGATTGCATCCTTCACGTGCACTAATGAAACCTTCACGTGCACTAATGAAACCTTCACGTGCACTAATGAAACCTTCACGTGCACTAATGAAACCTTCACGTGCACTAATGAAACCTTCACGTGCACTAATGAAACCTTCACGTGCACTAATGAAACCTTCACGTGCACTAATGAAACCTTCACGTGCACTAATGAAAGCTTCACGTGCACAGTTACAGAACCTTGTTCATTTCTCATCAAGCCGATGGAAACTTTCTGTTAGAGTCAGAAACAGCAGATGTGTGTCATCACTTCCTGTTTCCTGAATGGAAACAATGAAAACCACAGTGAATGCACAGGTGTGTGTGTGTGTGTGTGTGTGTGTGTGTGTGTGTGTGTGTGTGTGTGTGTGCGTGCGTGTCTGTGTGTGTGTGTGTGTGTGTGTGTGTCTGTGTCTGCGATCTGATTGGCTGCTGCTGCCTCTGGAAACTCTTGTGCTTGAGTTTCCTCAGGATGTGGTCGAGCTGCACGAAGACGTCACAGACGAAGGCGGCTGCGGTTTCCGCCCCAAAGCCTTCTGGGACAGGATGTGTGATGGGGTAATCGAGGTCAGACGTCAGGTGTGAATCAGTGTGAGAAACACGTGAAACTTCTCTTCTTCAACGCTTCACGTTTCAAACCTTAAAACAAACTTTTATAAGAAATTAACGGAGCACGTTTTTATTTATTTTTATCCTCAGAACTTTCAATAAAATACAAAAATACTTCAGAAATCAACAAAATCCGTTTGTTACAAAAAACTGTTTAACTGTAGAATTTGACAAATAAAAACATAACTGTTTATTTTTCTGTATAGTTTTATAAGTATATAACAGACTGGAATGCAGCTGTAAGTATCAGACGCTGTATAACTCATAATGAATAACATTAAACAGTTGGTGATATAAACTAAATATCACATATAAATATGTGAAACACTGAAAATCAAAAATGATCTGCATCCCTGAATGTTTGGATACTCAATGTTTATTTTTATAAAACAAGTATATTTACATTTTATATTTTAAATATTTAATTAGTTCAGTTCCTGAAGAATCTTCAGCTGCATGTTGTTGTTTTTCACCACGTGTTGGAAATATTCTGAGGTCTTCTTCTTCTTCTTCTTCTTCTTCTTCTTCTTCTTCTTCTTCTTCTTCTTCTTCTTCTTCTTCTTCTTCTTCTTCATCTTTTCGTCTCTTTCTGATCCAGAGAAACAACAAAACCAATGATGGTTGTTTGTGTCTATTTGTTGACAGATGATGGATGATTGACAGATGATAGATGATGGATGATTGACAGATGATGGATGATTGACAGATGATAGATGATGGATGATTGACAGATGATTGACAGATGATGGATGATGGATGATAAACATAAAAAGATATACACTTATAAACATAAAAAGAACAGATTAAGAAAACAAATGGATAAATTGCAGGTCGAGGTTTTCTCTTTGGTCAGATGATCTGTAGATGGGACTCTAGCACCACCTGGTGGTTGTTCTTAGTGACTGCAGAAGCTGAAAAATGATTGTTTTATGGTTTTATTTGATTCATTTCCAACCTGGATGTGATGTGATACAGTTTTAATATTTTAGTCTGTTGAATGACATAAATGATTCTTTTCTTTTTCTCAAGTCACTTCAACAATGGTTCATTTTGTTTCTCCATCATAAACAAACACATTTAATATCAATCATATAGGAACTGCTGCAGGTAATGTTGTTAAACTTTCGTTGAATACAAACATGAATCTCGATTTTTTAATGATGATCGTTTAATTAATATCCATGATGTTTAAAAAGAAACATTTGAATGATCTTATCAGCTCAGTAGCTGTAGTGTTTAGTAGAAGGTTTTTAATGTTTAAGATTGTTACAGAGATTCTGATGTTTTGGAGGCTGCAGTGATGTGATGTGGTTTCTCACCAGTGACTCTGACTTTTTATTGAAGCTGGATGAAAGAAGGTTCTTCCCACGTGCTGCTGATGCACGACTTCTCACCTGTGTGGGTGTGAAACTTCAGGTCAGTGACACCACTGAACCTTTGACCATGTTTTTATAAAACGACTTCTCACCTGTATGACTCTAATTTGATTCTTCAGGGGAAATTGGAAGTGTGAAGCTTTTCCCAAATGTTTTGCTCACAACTGACTTCTCACCTGTGGATGATGACGTGTTGACTGAAGTGAGAAGTTCTGAACGACTCTTTTCACAGTGTCACCAGAAAACGACTTCTCTCATGTGTCGTTTCAAGTCAGAGTTACTACGGAAAGCTTTTCCACAAGTGTCACAAGCTGAAGCTCTTCTCCCTGTGTGAGTGGAGCAGTGACTCTGTGTCGGGGGGGAGTGGTTTCTCTGGGACTCTTCTTCTCTAGTCGGTCCTGGGTCCACATGCTCACTTCCTCTCTGAGCTCGGCTCTCAGCTCCAGGAGAGATGTGGGAGAGGAGCTGCTGCTCACTGGTTGGTTCTGGTTCACTGTGATCACTTCCCTCATAAGGAGACCTCAACATGAAGGTATCGTCCTCCTGCTTCAGGACAAGCTGCTCCCCCTCCTGACTGGTGCAGAGCTCCTCCTGCTCCTCTTTAATCTGTGGAGGCTCTGGATCCTCTTGGTCCAGACTGGGGTTCCTCTCCTGGTCCGTGAGAAGCTCCTCCTCCTTACAGACATGTTGCTCTGGAAGCTCTGGAGGCTCTGGAGGACGGAGCTCTGAAACTGGAGCAGAGAAGGAGGTGACATGTGGAGGAGCAGCTTCTCTTCACTGGTGTGTCTGTGGCCCCACATGCTGCTGCCCCCTGCTGGTGAGGAGGCAGCAGCTCATCACTCTACAAGCTGTGGAGCAGCTGTCCTCACCTGTGTGTTGTGCTCAAGTGCAGTAACACACTGTGTGTTGTGTTCAGGTGTAATCACAAACTGTGCGTTGTGTTCAGGTGCAGTCATACACTCTGGTGTTGTGTTCAGGTGCAGTAACACTCTGGTGTTGTGTTCAGGTGCAGTCACACACTCTGGTGTTGTGTTCAGGTGCAGTAACACTCTGGTGTTGTGTTCAGGTGCAGACATCCGGCAGGTGAAGCGGGGCGATGCGGGGGCTGTTCTGTCCGACACGCTGCGTCAGTTCCTGTTCGAGCTGCAGGTGGAGGACGGACTTGCTGCTGAGAATAAATACACATGTATTTGGTCTCATCTGACCAGAGCATCTTCTTCCACATGTTTGCTGTGTCTCCCAAGTGGCTTGTGGCAAACTCCAAACGGGATTTATTATGTTTCCCTTTCAACAACAGCTTTCTTCTTGCTACTCTTCCATAAAGGCCAGATTTGTGGAGTACTAATAAGACTAATATTGTCCTACGGACAGATTCTCCCAGCTCAGCTGAGGACCTTTGCAGCTCCTCCAGAGTTACCATGGGCCTCTTGGTTGCTCCTCTGATTAATGTTCTCCTCGTCTGGTTTGTCAGTTTGGGGGGACGGACTTGTCTTGGTAGGTTTGCGGTTGTGCCATATTCTTTCCATTTTCTGATGATGGATTTTATATATTTATGGTCCTCCGTGAGATGTTCAAAGCTTGCGATATTTTTTTATAACCTAACACTGCTTCCTAATTCTCAACAACTTAATCCCGGACCTTTGGTGAGCTCCTTGGTCTTCATGATGCTGTTTGTTCAGTAATGATCTCCAACAAACTCTGAGTCCTTCACAGAACAGGTGTATTTATACTGAGATTAAATTGCAGACACGTGGACCATAATTATGTGACTTGAAAATGTGACTTGTGAAGGCAATTGGTCACACCAGATCCTTGTTAGCAGTTTCACAGTAAAGGATGTGAATACATATATATGTGAGAAGAACTTACTGAGAGTCTCAAACTGTCTCAACCAGCTGCAGCTGAAGAGTGAAGCTGAACTGAGATC
>JBAMIH010000025.1:818374-872627 GCA_038501795.1 Pseudopleuronectes americanus | reverse complement strand
AAGAGAGTCTGATCAAATACTAGATGGTGAACATCAGAGGCAGAACAGAGAGATTTAAATTCAGCTGCTTTCATCAATTACACAGACACAACAAGGATCTAAGTTCTAGACTCACACAAAGTCTGAAGGTGTTTGACACCAAAACTCCACATGTGACAAACCTTCTGTCATAATCACTGGACTTCAGTGGAACTTTACTATAAACATGTTCAACAAAACCATGAAGTTTATGATTTTTAGAAGAATAATGATCCAAACTCAACATGTAAAGTGAAGATGAGAGGACCCAGCATTGAACCCTGTGGTGCACCACACATTTAAGAAATATCCTACAGACCCTGATGATTGTTAGAATTTGTTTTATTGTGAAACAAACGTCATCACAAACCACTGAGGTTGTGTAGTGTGTGACTCCCTCTAGTGGAGGATGAGGAGTTGTGTGTTTGCTCCACAGGTTTTTGTACAGAGTTGTGTAGTTTCCTGTCACTGTGGGCTGCAGAGCACAGTAGTACACAGCAGAGTCAGACGGCTGCAGCTTCTGGATCTTCAGGGGAAATGATCTTGAGGTGGAATTCAGTGTGGATGAAAATCTCTCTCTGAAGTCGTCTGCTGTGTTTCCTTCTCCCACTTGAAAGCTGATCAGGATGAATGTTGGGCTGTTGGTTCCTTCCTGTTTGTACCAGAGGAGAGACGCACTTGTTGAGCTGCTGACGTATCGACAACCAAGTGTTGCTGCTTCTCCTTCAGTCGCAGTCACGTCTCCTCCTGGTTGCTGCACAAGGTCTTGTTGTGCTCTGCCTTCTGTAAAACAGCAGTAACAGCGTCAGTGTGAGTCAGGTCAGTGTTGTGTTGATATCAGAGACACAGAGTTGTGTTGATATCAGAGACAGAGAGTTGTGTTGATATCAGAGACACAGAGTTGTGTTGATATCAGAGACAGAGAGTTGTGTTGATATCAGAGACACAGAGTTGTGTTGATATCAGAGACAGAGTTGTGTTGATATCAGAGACAGAGTTGTGTTGATATCAGAGACACAGAGTTGTGTTGATATCAGAGACAGAGTTGTGTTGATATCAGAGACACAGAGTTGTGTTGATATCAGAGACACAGAGTTGTGTTGATATCAGAGACACAGAGTTGTGTTGATATCAGAGACACAGAGTTGTGTTGATATCAGAGACAGAGTTGTGTTGATATCAGAGACAGAGTTGTGTTGATATCAGAGACACAGAGTTGTGTTGATATCAGAGACAGAGTTGTGTTCATACCAGGACACAGAGCAGCCAGCAGCACTGAGATGAACAGAAGCTTCATATCTTCAGAGTTGAGTCTCTGTGAGTAGAAAGAGGAAAGAAGCTGTGACTCTGTGTTTAGTCTCAGATTAGAAGGAGGAGTCTCGGCCCCGTTCAGCCCCGACTCACAACTCTACCCTCGCACACTTTTCATTCTCTCTCCTGTCCCACTGCATCTTGTCTTTTATGTCCTCAGTGTTTGAAACATCACAGTTTCCTCCTTCACGTCTGCAGTAGATTCACTTTGCTCCAGAGCTGTTGTGAAGCTCCTCTGACTCTTTTATATCTCTTATCAGTGCTTGATTTGAGGGGCCCGACACAATGTGTGAGTGTACAAGGTGGTCCAGCTCTGCTCTGGTGAGTGGGTTCCATCTCCTGAGAGAAGAACTGACTGAGAGTCTCAAACTGACTCAACCAGCTGCAGCTGAAGAGTGAAGCTGAACTGAGATCAGTTCAAAACACTATGAAGTTATTAAAACAGAGTTTATCTCCAAGATTCAGCAGGAAACTGTGAAACGTGAAGAATTCTGATCAGTTTGGTGGATTTGTTCCAGCTGCAGCTCTTCAGGGTCAGGAAGCAGAGGATCATGGGTAATATCCAGTGGGACGACTCAGTCAACACATTGATTCACTTTGTTCTAACAGAACATCTCTTCATCAGACACAGAGCCCAACAGAGTTATTCCCTCATGTGGCTGCAGGGGGCGCTGCTGGTCACTCAGTGCTCCACAGTCAGTGGTGGATCATATTTGACATGTTGTCTTTTATTTGATGCATCGTCCAGGTGCTTTGTCACTGACGTGGATTTGCTGCTCATGTGAATCCTCACACAGTTTCTCATCAGCAGCTGTAACCACGATGACTCTGATGAAACCGGATTGATCAGAATCCATCTGATATGAGGCGGTGGTTTGAATCCCACTTCCCTCCTCTTTGGAGCTGAGGCAGATCTGTGTGCTCAGGTTTTTGTACAGCCTCTTCTACACTTTGTATCACTGTGTCTCTAGTGCACAGTAGAACAGGGAGCTGTCTGCCAGGGTTAGTTTGCTGATGGTCAATTCAGTTGATGATCTGGTTGTTTTGGATTCGTATCGTTTATCAGGATTATGTTCACTACTCCGTGACCTCGCTCCTTTGTAGAGAAGAAACTGAGGAGCCTGAAGGTCAGAATCATGTCTGTACCAGAGAAGATAAACATCATTCTGATGTTGTCTGATAGTCACATGTGAGTTTGACAGATTGTCCTTCACGTCCACTGACTTCTTTTGTTCGAGGAGAGATTGTGTCAGCAGCTCTTAGTCCTGAGAGAGAAGAGAGAGTGAAGCAGACCAACATTGTTCATGAGGTTCAGACCAAAACACAGTTTGACAGAAACTGCTCCACTGGAGCTGAGGTCAAAACGACATCACACAGGACGTCAAGACAAAGATCATTATGGGATTGAAACAGGCAAATATCATCTATTCCACAGGTTCAGTGAGACAGAGACTAGTTGTAGAACTCACCTATGAAGGGAGATAGAAACACAAAGAGGTGAAGCAACATGTCTTAGTCTTCGTAGTTGAAGCCAAACAGATGAACAATGTTCTTCCACTGCAGGAGAATGAAACCACTCAGCAGCCTCTCTGCTGCACAGTCGTCCTCAACATCGAGCTCATTGTGCTTTGACTTCCTCCAACATCTCTGCACTGGACCCTCCAACCATCTCATTGGTCCAGCAGGACTTCAGTGGGCGGGGCCAGCTAACCACCTGTTCCTGCTGTGAAACGATTCGTACGTGGAGACGACTCCAGCTTCAGGGAAACCGATGAAACTGCAACAGTAGAGTTCAGTATTATACGTCTTGTGATTTGTCCAATTGTGGTTTTGAACCAGTTTCAACTTTAAAGATAAAACAGCAGAGACGGGACAATATAGGTCGATGCCTCAAGTATAACAACACATGACACAGTGAACATGACTCAGCATCTCGTCATCTTTGAGACTCTCTGTTATTTTATATAGAAAATAATCTGCTGGTCATTCGTCTGTTTAATCATCACAACAAAGAATCTGGACGGGATCATAAGAAACACTGAGGTTGTGTAGTGTGTGACTCCCTCTGGTGGAGGATGAGGAGTTGTGTGTTTGCTCCACAGGTTTTTGTACAGAGTTGTGTAGTTTCCTGTCACTGTGGGCCTCACAGCACAGTAGTACACAGCAGAGTCTGTCACTGCAGCAGAGGAGATCTGCAGTTTGACATCATCTCCAGACAGGTGAGTGAAGAACCTTGTTTCTGACTTCAGAGAATCGGACCTTCTTGTCACATTCAACCCTGAGATGTACAGGAGGAACTCTGGAGCTTGTCCTGGATTCTGTCGATACCAGAAGAAATAATCCCCTAGGTTCACTTTGGAGGAGTTATAGGACAGAGTAACAGAGCTGCCTTCTACACTGAACTCTGCAGTCTGGTCTGGAGTCAGTTCATCACAGCTGACACCTACAGAAACAGAAACATGTGGTTAAAGACCATGTTAAACTCTGCCTGTCTGTTCCAGTGGTTTCTAGAAACTGATCCTCTGAAGACATTTGTTATTCCTGCTTTGACCGACCTTTCAGGATGAAGAGAAACAAAGACCAGACTCCAGCGTGACGCAGAGGGAACATCTTACAGACACTATCTGAGGGCTGCTGTAGATATTGAATGCAGCACAGCAGGAGGTCTTTTCTGCTCTGCTCTTTGACAGTGTTGCTCCTCCCTCTCTGTCCGTCCTCTCATATCACTGCTTGTTACCAACACCTCAACCACACGTCGGGTTATTCTGCAGCTTTCAGCACAAACACACAAACCTGTCATGTGGAGTTGTGTGTTTGCTCCACAGGTTTGTGTAGAGAGTTGTGTAGTTTCCTGTCACTGTGGGCTGCAGAGCACAGTAGTACACAGCAGAGTCAGACAGATGCAGCTTCTGGATCTTCAGAGGAAATGAGGTCTGGTTGACAGCAGCATCTGTTCTTCTGTCCCTCTGTCTTTCTGCTGGATTATCTGCTTGTGTTGAGAAGCGTCGCAGGAGAAGCTTTGGGAAATCGTTGACTTGTTGTTTGTACCAGAGCAGAGTTGGAGTTGGATCATTGGTCTGAAAAGTACAACCCAGTGTGAGTGTCTCTCCTTCAGCAGCAGTGAGGCCTCCGCTCGGCTGCATCACTCTGTCGTCTCCATCACACTCTGAGGAACAACACAACATGTAGAGGAAGAGACAAATCAAGAAAGAGGATTTCTGACTGACACCAGATCAGTAACATGTTCAACTGCTTCACGAGGAATCATGTTGTGTTTCTTTCTTACTAAAGACCAGAGCAGCAAGAATCATCCAGAGCCGATGCTCCATCTCCACAACAAGGTTCAACTCCACAGGAGGAACTCGCTGAGGTTCAACCTTCAGTCTGACACGTGGTCTCCTCACAACAGTTATCAGGCACACCTACTGACTTATATCGCCCTCTAGTGGAGGGAAGAAGCTGAGCAGTGAGGAGAGGAGGCTTCTGGCAGCTGGAGTTTTTGTACAGAGTTGTGTAGTTTCCTGTCACTGTGGGCTCACAGCACAGTAGTACACAGCAGAGTCTGTCACTGCAGCAGAGGAGATGATCATGTGGATTTGGTTCTGCTCCACTTTGATCTTCAGTCCAGAGGTTGGAGCAGCTTCTTGTCCTGAAGCAGAGTGTGAGAGGAGGAACTCTGGAGCTTGTCCTGGATTCTGTCGATACCAGTAGAAATAATCCCGCTGGGTTCACTTTGGAGGAGTTATAGGACAGAGTGACAGAGCTGCCTTCTGCACTGAACTCTTCATTGTGGACCGGTGTGAGTTCTTCACAGCTGATTGCTAAAGGAGAAAAGTAACTCTGTTATTTAAGGATTCAAACACAAGTCACACTGTGAAGTTTTAGGAATTGAACCTTTTTGTTCTGTATAATGTAACAAACCTGTTAGAGTGGAGAGAAGCAGTAGAGAAGATAGAGCCTGATGCAGTGAGAGCATGTTGAATCCAGGAGATGTTGGTGCTTTGTAGATTGAACTGGTCTGAATATGGAAGCTCCTCTCTCTTCTATAGTTCAGTAGCAGCTCCTCCCTGAATCTCTGCGTCTCCTCTTAGATCTGGACTTTCTCTTCCTCCACTCTGGGAGCAACAGTTTGTTCAAGCTGCAGCTGGGATTTGTATTTGAGGGATCTTGTTCAACCTGAACTTCAACAAAGGTAACTGAGGTGGTGAAAAGATGGATCCTCTCTTCAAGGTTTGGAAACATGAGATGATCATGTTTTATAAACCTAATGATGAGTGGAAATCATTGCATCACTACTACCAACGTCACCTGGTGAGGAAAGAGAGTCTGATCAAATACTAGATGGTGAACATCAGAGGCAGAACAGAGAGATTTAAATTCAGCTGCTTTCATCAATTACACAGACACAACAAGGATCTAAGTTCTAGACTCACACAAAGTCTGAAGGTGTTTGACACCAAAACTCCACATGTGACAAACCTTCTGTCATAATCACTGGACTTCAGTGGAACTTTACTATAAACATGTTCAACAAAACCATGAAGTTTATGATTTTTAGAAGAATAATGATCCAAACTCAACATGTAAAGTGAAGATGAGAGGACCCAGCATTGAACCCTGTGGTGCACCACACATTTAAGAAATATCCTACAGAACCTGATGATTGTTAGAATTTGTTTTATTGTGAAACAAACGTCATCACAAACCACTGAGGTTTAACAGTGGTGACTCCCTCTAGTGGAGAATGAGGAGTTGTGTGTTTGCTCCACAGGTTTTTGTACAGAGTTGTGTAGTTTCCTGTCACTGTGGGCTGCAGAGCACAGTAGTACACAGCAGAGTCTGTCACTGCAGCAGAGGAGATCTGCAGTTTGACTCGTTTCTCAGTCTGGTTGATGTGAGCAGAGAAATCAGACAGAGTTGGATGAATGGATCCTTCCTTTGTGATGAGGAGCAGGAACTCTGGTCTGGATCTCTGATGTTGTCGGTACCACTGGATGTTGTAGATGGATCCGTCATATTTACAGGTCAGGTTGATGTGTCTTCCCTCTGAAACTACTTCTTCAGTACTTTCTGGTGTTATGCTGTCCATGGAACCCATGGCTGCAAGATGAGGATTATTCATGTCAGTGAGTCTGAAGAGAATCAAACATCAAGAGACTCAACAGGTTCTTGACTTCTTCTTCTAAATGTGAAGAGTAAATTGTTAAACTCCACAAATAAACCTCCTGTCATGAAATGCAGAAGAAAGATTATGATGATTCCACAGGTTCAGTGAGACAGAGACTAGTTGTAGAACTCACCTATGAAGGGAGATAGAAACACAAAGAGGTGAAGCAACATGTCTTAGTCTTCGTAGTTGAAGCCAAACAGATGAACAATGTTCTTCCACTGCAGGAGAATGAAACCACTCAGCAGCCTCTCTGCTGCACAGTCGTCCTCAACATCGAGCTCATTGTGCTTTGACTTCCTCCAACATCTCTGCACTGGACCCTCCAACCATCTCATTGGTCCAGTTGGACTTCAGTGGGTGGGGCCAATCTTTATTCTGTTAGTGTTTGGTCTTTATGTTCAACACTTTTTTATAATTTTGGGGGTAATCAATACAATCATACAATTACACATCACAAATTGAATGGTTATACCCCAACCCACAGAAAGACCCACCCACCCTCAGCCAGCCTACACCATGCAGCAGAAGTACATACATTAAGAGAGACTTTAGAATATATATATATGTTTATATATATATATATATATGTATGTATAGGGTGGTTGCCATCTAATCTTTCTCTTGCATTAGGCTTTGAATGCTCTCATAGTTTGACAAGAATGGGGTCCAGGTTCTCTCAAAGCTCTGTATGGAACCTTTCAGCGTATATCTGATTTTCTCCAATTTCAAGAAAGACATGGTGTCTCTAATCCATCTACTGAATGAGGGAGGTTTTTGTTCTTTCCATAAGAGTAATATCAGACGCCTGGAAAGCAGAGAGCTGAAAGCTATGACAACATGGACCCTACCCTGAAGAGGACGAGTTTCATCAGTAAAGCCAAAAATGGCACATAATGGGTTTGGAGGGATGACCACACCAACAATTATAGAGTAAGCATGAAAGATATCTGCCCAAAATGTTCTGAGGAGAGGGCAAGACCAGAACATATGTATGTGATCAACTGGTTGACTTTTACAGCGGAGCAAGAGGGGTCAACATCAGGGGAAATCTTGGCAAGTTTAGTCCTGATCCAGTGAACTCTCAGGAGGATTTTAAGTTGAATTAAGCTGTGTCTAGCACAGGAGGATGATGTGTGTACTAAGTCTAGCGCAGCCTGCCACTGATCTTCTCTCAGTACCACCCATAGGTCTTCTTCCCAAAGTGTTCTAGTTTCTTGCAGTGACTAGGAGGAGATGTTGGAGATTTGATTGTAAAGGACGGAAATTAAGCCTTAAAGGTGTGGAGTCAAAGTGAAAAGAATGTCAGTTGTGTTATCTGCTGGTAAATCTGGAAATGAAGCAATGTTTACTGCACAAAATGTCATGTGGCAGGTCGAACCTTTCAGAGAGTTGAATGATCCAAATTTGCCCTGAAAAAAGAGGCTACGTGTGGAAGTGATGCTTTTTGCCATCCAGATTTTAAAAGCTGAGTCCAAGGTAGAGGGTGGGAAATCGTAATTATTGACAACTGGGGGGTGATTTGACGTTGTAGACAGGTTGAAATGTCTTTTACACTGCGAACAGATTCTAACTGAGTTAAAGACAATTTGGTTGGAGAAGAGTCGGGTATGTTGGGTCGGAGGGGACGGAGGGCAAGTGGACCGGGCTGCCTGTGCACTCAAGATGAATCCAGGCTTCACTGCTGTCAGGTTGATAGCCTTCCATCCAGAACAATATTTTCTGGATATTACAGGCCCAGTAGTAATATATAAAGTTGGGAAAAGCCAAGCCAGCAAGCCCTTTGGATCTTTCAAGCGATTGCCTTTTAATCCTGTGGGATTTACCATTCCAGATGAAGGACGCTATGCATTGGTCCAACGTTATAAAAACATTTTCCTTATCAAGATGGGAAGGTTTTGGAATAGGTAAAGGAATTTTGGTAACACAATCATTTTAATAAGGTTAACTCGACCAACCAGGGAGAGCGGCAGGCTGGACCATCTCACCATATCTTCTTTACACTTTTCAAGGAGCACTCCAAAGTTCTTGATACATAGCAGTGAAAAAAGTGGGCGTGATTTCTACTCTAAGGTAATTAAATCCTTTCTTTAGACTTTGAATGGGAAATGTGATGGGGAAATTTGAGAGTCAGCCTGATTGAGAGGGGACATTTCACTCTTCTGGAGATTAAAATTGTAGCCAGATATTTTCCCAAAATAATTTAGAGTATTGACAATTAAAGGGAACTGCAGATATAGGGTTAGATGTATATAATAGCAAGTCATCTGCATAGAGGGATAACTCGTGAGTAAATCCACATCGCACTATGCCTGAAAACTCATCAGATTGCCAAAGGGCAATGGTGTTTGGTCTTTATAACAGAAGTTACAGAAAGTAGCTGAGATGATTTAAAGTGTCGTCACTTTAAACACTTTGCCAACACAACAAGAACCTGTTTTAAACTCCTGAAGTAGCAACAACAGTTTTTCATCATCGCCAAACTTTATTCTTCTGATAAAGAAAAAAACAGCTCAGTGTAACTTTTATGCTTAACATGAACCAACAGAGTAGATTTGATTTCACCTGATTTAAAGACATTTAGTGACGAGTAAAAGGATCTAAGTTCTAGACTCACACAAAGTCTGAAGGTGTTTGACACCAAAACTCCACATGTGACAAACCTTCTGTCATAATCACTGGACTTCAGTGGAACTTTACTATAAACATGTTCAACAAAACCATGAAGTTTATGAATTTTAGAAGAATAATGATCCAAATTCAACATGTAAAGTGAAGATGAGAGGACCCAGCATTGAACCCTGTGGTGCACCACACATTTAAGAAATATCCTGCAGAACCTGATGATTGTTAGAATTTGTTTTATTGTGAACAAACGTCATCACAAACCACTGAGGTTTAACAGTGAGTGACTCCCTCTAGTGGAGGATGAGGAGTTGTGTCTTTGCTCCAAAGGTTTTTGTACAGAGTTGTGTAGTTTCCTGTCACTGTGGGCTTCACAGCACAGTAGTACACAGCAGAGTCTGTCACTGCAGCAGAGGAGATGATCATGTGGATTTGGTTCTGCTCCACTTTGATCTTCAGTCCAGAGGTTGGAGCAGCTATTATTTGTCCTGAAGCAGAGTGTGAGAGGAGGAACTCTGGAGCTTGTCCTGGATTCTGTCGATACCAGAAGAAATAATCCGCTGGGTTCACTTTGGAGGAGTTATAGGACAGAGTGACAGAGCTGCCTTCTGCACTGAACTCTTCATTGTGGACCGGTGTGAGTTCTTCACAGCTGATTGCTAAAGGAGAAAAGTAACTCTGTTATTTAAGGATTCAAACACAAGTCACACTGTGAGGTTTTAGGAATTGAACCTTTTTGTTCTGTATAATGTAACAAACCTGTTAGAGTGGAGAGAAGCAGTAGAGAAGATAGAGCCTGATGCAGTGAGAGCATGTTGAATCCAGGAGATGTTGGTGCTTTGTAGATTGAACTGGTCTGAATATGGAAGCTCCTCTCTCTTCTATAGTTCAGTAGCAGCTCCTCCCTGAATCTCTGCGTCTCCTCTTAGATCTGGACTTTCTCTTCCTCCACACTGGGAGCAACAGTTTGTTCAAGCTGCAGCTGGGATTTGTATTTGAGGGATCTTGTTCAACCTGAACTTCAACAAAGGTAACTGAGGTGGTGAAAAGATGGATCCTCTCTTCAAGGTTTGGAAACATGAGATGATCATGTTTTATAAACCTAATGATGAGTGGAAATCATTGCATCACTACTACCAACGTCACCTGGTGAGGAAAGAGAGTCTGATCAAATACTAGATGGTGAACATCAGAGGCAGAACAGAGAGATTTAAATTCAGCTGCTTTCATCAATTACACAGACACAACAAGGATCTAAGTTCTAGACTCACACAAAGTCTGAAGGTGTTTGACACCAAAACTCCACATGTGACAAACCTTCTGTCATAATCACTGGACTTCAGTGGAACTTTACTATAAACATGTTCAACAAAACCATGAAGTTTATGATTTTTAGAAGAATAATGATCCAAACTCAACATGTAAAGTGAAGATGAGAGGACCCAGCATTGAACCCTGTGGTGCACCACACATTTAAGAAATATCCTACAGAACCTGATGATTGTTAGAATTTGTTTTATTGTGAAACAAACGTCATCACAAACCACTGAGGTTTAACAGTGAGTGACTCCCTCTAGTGGAGGATGAGGAGTTGTGTGTTTGCTCCACAGGTTTTTGTACAGAGTTGTGTAGTTTCCTGTCACTGTGGGCTGCAGAGCACAGTAGTACACAGCAGAGTCTGTCACTGCAGCAGAGGAGATGATCATGTGGATTTGGTTCTGCTCCACTTTGATCTTCAGTCCAGAGGTTGGAGCAGCTAGTATTTGTCCTGAAGAATAGTGTGAGAGGAGGAACTCTGGAGCTTCTCCTGGATTCTGTCGATACCAGAAGAAATAATCGGTAGCAATCATTGTCCTGGAGAAATTGTAGGACAGAGTAACAGAGCTGCCTTCTGCACTGAACTCTGCAGTCTGGTCTGGAGTCAGTTCATCACAGCTGACACCTACAGAAACAGAAACATGTGGTTAAAGACCATGTTAAACTCTGACTGTCTGTTCCAGTGGTTTCTAGAAACTGATCCTCTGAAGACATTTGTTATTCCTGCTTTGACCGACCTTTCAGGATGAAGAGAAACAAAGACCAGACTCCAGCGTGACGCAGAGGGAACATCTTACAGACACTATCTGAGGTCTGCTGTAGATATTGAATGCAGCACAGCAGGAGGTCTTTTCTGCTCTGCTCTTTGACAGTGTTGCTCCTCCCTCTCTGTCCGTCCTCTCATATCACTGCTTGTTACCAACACCTCAACCACACGTCGGGTTATTCTGCAGCTTTCAGCTCAAACACACAAACCTGTCATTTGGCTAAATTTTCTGTTTCTTTCTTGGACTTGTGACACTTTTATGAACATTAAAGTATCTTGTAAGATATTGTCTGAAAAGCCACGTGACAGCATCAACGTTCAAATTCAAATGATTCCAATTTCTCTGAGATCCTGAAACATTGGACCAGTTGTTTTACATTTCTTACACATGTTGTTGTTAAAGTTTTCTCAGTTGAATCTCACTTAATTAACTTGATCTCTATCGTCTTTTTCCACTGAACTTGTCATTTGTGAGCTTCTCTCCTGCTGCTTCCTGTGAGGCTGCTGAGTGATGGGAGGATGAAGACACTCGGTATTTGAGGCTTTAAATAAAATCTGTGGAGTCTGCGGAAGTTCTGCTGAAAACTGGTTTGGTGTATGTGTCGTAACATCTTGGACCAAATCAGATCACTTGATGTGAGGCTGGTGCAGTGGCTCAGGTTGTGAGAGTAACAGTGGTTGACTCCCTCTAGTGGAGGATGAGGAGTTGTGTGTTTGCTCCACAGGTTTTTGTACAGAGTTGTGTAGTTTCCTGTCACTGTGGGCTGCAGAGCACAGTAGTACACAGCAGAGTCTGTCACTGCAGCAGAGGAGATCTGCAGTTTGACTCGTTTCTCAGTCTGGTTGATGTGAGCAGAGAAATCAGACAGAGTTGGATGAATGGATCCTTCCTTTGTGATGTAGAGCAGGAACTCTGGTCTGGATCTCTGATGTTGTCGGTACCACTGGATGTTGTTGATGGATCCGTCATATTTACAGGTCAGGTTGATGTGTCTTCCCTCTGAAACTACTTCTTCAGTACTTTCTGGTGTTATGCTGTCCATGGAACCCATGGCTGCAAGATGAGGATTATTCATGTCAGTGAGTCTGAAGAGAATCAAACATCAAGAGACTCAACAGGTTCTTGACTTCTTCTTCTAAATGTGAAGATTTTTCCACAGAGTAAATTGTTAAACTCCACAAATAAACCTCCTGTCATGAAAAGCAGAAGAAACATTATGATGATTCCACAGGTTCAGTGAGACAGAGACTAGTTGTAGAACTCACCTATGAAGGGAGATAGAAACACAAAGAGGTGAAGCAACATGTCTTAGTCTTCGTAGTTGAAGCCAAACAGATGAACAATGTTCTTCCACTGCAGGAGAATGAAACCACTCAGCAGCCTCTCTGCTGCACAGTCGTCCTCAACATCGAGCTCATTGTGCTTTGACTTCCTCCAACATCTCTGCACTGGACCCTCCAACCATCTCATTGGTCCAGCAGGACTTCAGTGGGCGGGGCCAGCTAACCACCTGTTCCTGCTGTGAAACGATTCGTACGTGGAGACGACTCCAGCTTCAGGGAAACCGATGAAACTGCAACAGTAGAGTTCAGTATTATACGTCTTGTGATTTGTCCAATTGTGGTTTTGAACCAGTTTCAACTTTAAAGATAAAACAGCAGAGACGGGACAATATAGGTCGATGCCTCAAGTATAACAACACATGACACAGTGAACATGACTCAGCATCTCGTCATCTTTGAGACTCTCTGTTGTTTTATATAGAAAATAATCTGCTGGTCATTCGTCTGTTTAATCATCACAACAAAGAATCTGGACGGGATCATAAGAAACACTGAGGTTGTGTAGTGTGTGACTCCCTCTAGTGGAGGATGAGGAGTTGTGTGTTTGCTCCACAGGTTTTTGTACAGAGTTGTGTAGTTTCCTGTCACTGTGGGCCTCACAGCACAGTAGTACACAGCAGAGTCTGTCACTGCAGCAGAGGAGATGATCATGTGGATTTGGTTCTGCTCCACTTTGATCTTCAGTCCAGAGGTTGGAGCAGCTTCTTGTCCTGAAGCATAGTGTGAGAGGAGGAACTCTGGAGCTTGTCCTGGATTCTGTCGATACCAGAAGAAATAATCCGCTGGGTTCACTTTGGAGGAGTTATAGGACAGAGTGACAGAGCTGCCTTCTGCACTGAACTCTTCATTGTGGACCGGTGTGAGTTCTTCACAGCTGATTGCTAAAGGAGAAAAGTAACTCTGTTATTTAAGGATTCAAACACAAGTCACACTGTGAAGTTTTAGGAATTGAACCTTTTTGTTCTGTATAATGTAACAAACCTGTTAGAGTGGAGAGAAGCAGTAGAGAAGATAGAGCCTGATGCAGTGAGAGCATGTTGAATCCAGGAGATGTTGGTGCTTTGTAGATTGAACTGGTCTGAATATGGAAGCTCCTCTCTCTTCTATAGTTCAGTAGCAGCTCCTCCCTGAATCTCTGCGTCTCCTCTTAGATCTGGACTTTCTCTTCCTCCACTCTGGGAGCAACAGTTTGTTCAAGCTGCAGCTGGGATTTGTATTTGAGGGATCTTGTTCAACCTGAACTTCAACAAAGGTAACTGAGGTGGTGAAAAGATGGATCCTCTCTTCAAGGTTTGGAAACATGAGATGATCATGTTTTATAAACCTAATGATGAGTGGAAATCATTGCATCACTACTACCAACGTCACCTGGTGAGGAAAGAGAGTCTGATCAAATACTAGATGGTGAACATCAGAGGCAGAACAGAGAGATTTAAATTCAGCTGCTTTCATCAATTACACAGACACAACAAGGATCTAAGTTCTAGACTCACACAAAGTCTGAAGGTGTTTGACACCAAAACTCCACATGTGACAAACCTTCTGTCATAATCACTGGACTTCAGTGGAACTTTACTATAAACATGTTCAACAAAACCATGAAGTTTATGATTTTTAGAAGAAATTATGATCCAAACTCAACATGTAAAGTGAAGATGAGAGGACCCAGCATTGAACCCTGTGGTGCACCACACATTTAAGAAATATCCTACAGAACCTGATGATTGTTAGAATTTGTTTTATTGTGAAACAAACGTCATCACAAACCACTGAGGTTTAACAGTGAGTGACTCCCTCTAGTGGAGGATGAGGAGTTGTGTGTTTGCTCCACAGGTTTTTGTACAGAGTTGTGTAGTTTCCTGTCACTGTGGGCTGCAGAGCACAGTAGTACACAGCAGAGTCTGTCACTGCAGCAGAGGAGATCTGCAGTTTGACTCGTTTCTCAGTCTGGTTGATGTGAGCAGAGAAATCAGACAGAGTTGGATGAATGGATCCTTCCTCTGTGATGAGGAGCAGGAACTCTGGTCTGGATCTCTGATGTTGTCGGTACCACTGGATGTTGTAGATGGATCCGTCATATTTACAGGTCAGGTTGATGTGTCTTCCCTCTGAAACTACTTCTTCAGTACTTTCTGGTGTTATGCTGTCCATGGAACCCATGGCTGCAAGATGAGGATTATTCATGTCAGTGAGTCTGAAGAGAATCAAACATCAAGAGACTCAACAGGTTCTTGACTTCTTCTTCTAAATGTGAAGAGTAAATTGTTAAACTCCACAAATAAACCTCCTGTCATGAAATGCAGAAGAAACATTATGATGATTCCACAGGTTCAGTGAGACAGAGACTAGTTGTAGAACTCACCTATGAAGGGAGATAGAAACACAAAGAGGTGAAGCAACATGTCTTAGTCTTCGTAGTTGAAGCCAAACAGATGAACAATGTTCTTCCACTGCAGGAGAATGAAACCACTCAGCAGCCTCTCTGCTGCACAGTCGTCCTCAACATCGAGCTCATTGTGCTTTGACTTCCTCCAACATCTCTGCACTGGACACTCCAACCATCTCATTGGTCCAGTTGGACTTCAGTGGGCGGGGCCAGCTAACCACCTGTTCCTGCTGTGAAACGATTCGTACGTGGAGACGACTCCAGCTTCAGGGAAACCGATGAAACTGCAACAGTAGAGTTCAGTATTATACGTCTTGTGATTTGTCCAATTGTGGTTTTGAACCAGTTTCAACTTTAAAGATAAAACAGCAGAGACGGGACAATATAGGTCGATGCCTCAAGTATAACAACACATGACACAGTGAACATGACTCAGCATCTCGTCATCTTTGAGACTCTCTGTTATTTTATATAGAAAATAATCTGCTGGTCATTCGTCTGTTTAATCATCACAACAAAGAATCTGGACTGGGATCATAAGAAACACTGAGGTTGTGTAGTGAGTGACTCCCTCTAGTGGAGGATGAGGAGTTGTGTGTTTGCTCCACAGGTTTTTGTACAGAGTTGTGTAGTTTCCTGTCACTGTGGGCCTCACAGCACAGTAGTACACAGCAGAGTCTGTCACTGCAGCAGAGGAGATCTGCAGTTTGACATCATCTCCAGACAGGTGAGAGAAGAACCTTGTTTCTGACTTCAGAGAATCGGACCTTCTTGTCACATTCAACCCTGAGATGTACAGGAGGAACTCTGGAGCTTGTCCTGGATTCTGTCGATACCAGAAGAAATCATCACTACCAGTTATTGTCCTGGAGAAATTGTAGGACAGAGTAACAGAGCTGCCTTCTACACTGAACTCTGCAGTCTGGTCTGGAGTCAGTTCATCACAGCTGACACCTACAGAAACAGAAACATGTGGTTAAAGACCATGTTAAACTCTGACTGTCTGTTCCAGTGGTTTCTAGAAACTGATCCTCTGAAGACATTTGTTATTCCTGCTTTGACCGACCTTTCAGGATGAAGAGAAACAAAGACCAGACTCCAGCGTGACGCAGAGGGAACATCTTACAGACACTATCTGAGGTCTGCTGTAGATATTGAATGCAGCACAGCAGGAGGTCTTTTCTGCTCTGCTCTTTGACAGTGTTGCTCCTCCCTCTCTGTCCGTCCTCTCATATCACTGCTTGTTACCAACACCTCAACCACACGTCGGGTTATTCTGCAGCTTTCAGATCAAACACACAAACCTGTCATGTGGAGTTGTGTCTTTGCTCCACAGGTTTTTGTACAGAGTTGTGTAGTTTCCTGTCACTGTGGGCCTCACAGCACAGTAGTACACAGCAGAGTCTGTCACTGCAGCGGAGGAGATCTGCAGTGTGACTCCATTTCTCTCCTGGTTCAGTTGCGCTGTCAGTCGAGGGTTTGGAGGAGTCGCTCTCACCACTTGAGGCTCTTGTGTATCAGTGATCAGGAGAAGATAGTTAGGAGCTGATCCAGGATCCTGTCGATACCACTGGAGGTTTTCAGCTTTAACAGAATATTGACAGGACAGAGTAACAGGACGGCCCGATGCTGAAAACACCTCAGCACTGCTGGAGGTGACATCATCTTCCAAGCTGTGACCTAGTGATGGAAACCACATGTTAGATTCACACTAACGTTCCAAAGTGACTGGTCCATGGTTTGAATGTTGATCCTGATGAAATGATCCCATTAATGGCAGACTCAACAGTTAGTAGAGGTGAAGTGAGGACATCTTTATCATCTAGATTTGTGATGTGGAAATGTTTTAATCTTCAACCTGAATTAAAAGAATATCCAAACAAGAATTCTTCCTGTTTCAGGTTTTCTTTTCTAAATCATACGAACCTACAAGAGCTGAGAAGAACAGAAGTGAAGCCAGTTTCTCCATGTTGACAGAGAAACTGTGACGCTGCAGTCTGAAGTTCTCAGCTGGAATCAAATCATTTGAACCAATCAGCTTCCTCTGCAGCCACTGGGAGGAGAACAGGGCTCCACCTCTTTACACCTGCTGGTTATACTGGGCTGCACATGTCTACTGTTCTTATCCACTTAGTGCTGCATGACTGCATCAAATGTCTCTAGCTGAAAGGTTTCTTCAGTTTGATGAACACACTCTGGTATAACATGTTAATACATGTTTATACACAGGCACGTGCACAGATAGACCCCTAGTGGGGCTCAAGCATGGGCCCTTTTGCCCTGGATGAGAAAAGTGCCCTTCTGCTGGAGCCCAGTTTTTTCTTCATTCATCAATATTTAAGAATACAAATTACTCTCTCTGTCATCAATTCCCCCCAAATGTGTTTTGATATCTGACAGGGCATTTATTTTAGTTCTTGGGAGAATTTCGCCCCGACATGCTCCGTGACGCCCTTACTGTTCTACAAATAAGACAAGTTCACTAGTTTTGTTTCATTTAAAATCGTAATTATTGAAATTAAAGGTAGGTCTTCAGTTGAGCTACATGACAGTCTGATGAGGTATATTATTAGTGTCATGCTACTTATGCTTCAACTCTGTCAGTTGGCCTTGTTTTGTCAGTTTTTGCCTGTCCATTCATTTATTTATTAAATTTGATAATTTGAGTTAGGTTGTTAACAAAAAATATATATAAGTTGAAAATATCCTACTGTGTGTTTTATTTATTTATTATTATTTTGTAATTTCATAAATAATTTTGGCGATGGGTCCCCTTTTTTTGGTTTGAGCACCTGCCCCCAAAATGTCTGTGCACGTGCCTGTTTATACACGTTCATACAGTGTGTTCATGTCACAGGGCGTGGGTTCTTTCACTGCAGCTCATTGGTCAGCACAGTCACATGACAGTCACCGGTCCAATCACAGGCTCTGTTGTTACTGGCTCCCCAGCCGGAAGTCGTCGGTTCATGTTCGGTGGAAACATCGTGAACGTGTTTGAATAAACCGGAGAATCCGCTCGTTCCGGAGCGGGAGCTAACCGGACAGCTAGCCGGACAGCTAACCGGACAGCTAGCCGGACAGCTAACCGGACAGCTAACCGGACAGCTAGCCGCTGGCTCGGGCCCGGTCAGAGGGGAGCTCTGTTAGCATTAGCATTAGCATTCCTCAGAGCCAGCGGCTCTCACAGCTGATCTGACCCGAGGTACAGCCCCGGAGGGCCGCAGTGACCGGTGACCTCACCCGCTGCTGGCAGCACGTCCCGGGTCCTCAGCTGGTTCCTGTTTGGGGGAGGAGGGGGGGGTGAGTGTCCAACATGAGCGTGGAGCCAGACGCGCTGGCTGTGGTCAACCAGCTGAAGGACCTGGCTGCCGACCCCCTGAACCGCAGGGCCATCGTCCAGGACCAGGGCTGCCTGCCGGGGCTCATCCTCTTCCTGGACCACCCGAACCCTCAGGTGGTCTACGCCGCCCTGCTGGTGAGCTGCTTCACACTCACCCTCCACCGGAAGATTTCAGGATGACGACTTTTATTTCAAAACTAACACGTAGTTGTGTCACGGCCGGTTGTTGTACTTGCTGATGATTGTGATTGGTCGGTGTTGCAGGCGATTCGTTACCTGGCAGAATGTCGAGCCAATCGGGAGAAGCTGCAGGGGGAGTTGGGGATGATGCTGAGCCTCCAGAATGTCATACAGAAGTGAGTTCATCCAAAACAGCTCTGCAGCCAAATCCAACACAATCGAAGTTACTGGTGACAACTTCTTCAAACATAAAAACACTGCAATCCCACTTTAACAACGAGGATCGAGACACAATTCTCTCACAGTATTGTCACACTTTAACGCTCAGAGCATGGTGCATACGACAAAGGTTAGTTTGTAATATGCACCCCGATGATACAAACAAATATCATATGTCAAACACACAAAACATGAACCAAAAACCACCTGACCCAAACACAACAGTCAGGTTGTTCCTGAGGGATCCCTCTGAGTTTGGTCTTGTTGTGTCTTCCAGATCGACCACGCCCGGAGAGACTAAGCTGCTGGCGTCTGAGATCTACGAGCTCCTGCAGGCGACCTGCGACTCGGACTCTGAACCGGCCCAGGACGTCGTCAGCAGCCGCCGCAAAGCCCAGTTCTTCCTGGGCTCCAGCAACAAGAGAGCCAAGACGGTCATCCTCCTCATCGACGGGCTGGACGACTGGGTGAGCAGGGAGCAGGCGCCGAACCCCTGATTATAAATGATAATGTCCGGAGGCTCAGGGTGAGAGTTTGTTCTGGTCCTCGTCAGAGTCGGAGGAGTCTGTGTGAGGAGGTTCTGCTGAAGATCAGAGGAGTGATCAGCTTCACCTTTCAGATGGCTGTGAGGAGGTGCATTGTGCGGGTCCGGGCGGACCTGAAGGCCGAGGTGAGGGGTTCACAAAGATCCTTTCTACCAGCTCTAACTAAAAGTGTTTATCATCAAAATTTCAGCTGAAGTATAAGCTGCTCTATGAAGTGAAATTATAATTAAGTTTCATATTTAATAAGCTCAGCTGGAAATATGTAACTTCAATTAAAGCCTGGTGAGCAGGTTATTGTCAATGAGTGAATCTGATGAAGTGATGAATCATGTGAATGTTTTCGGTTCCAGTCTCTGGCGTCTGCGATCGCCTCCACTCAGGTGATGAGTGCTCAGCAGGTGGTCACAGGAGAACATGGAGACGAGGTCAGTTTCAGCTTCAGTCACTTCACAGTGTCCAAAGATAAATCCTGAAAGAAGAAGGAGCCTGAGCATCAAGTGTCCTGCTCCTTTAAGAACAGTTTCTTTATCTAGAAACATCTACACAAGACGGCATTTTCCTTCAGTGTTGGTCAGAGAAAGGAGAACAGCTTCAATAACAGAATCAGTCTGTTAGAAATCACTCATTATGTCAAGTAAAGCCAACTCCTCACAACTTAACACCTGAAGTGGTGTTAGCATGAGATAATCCTTCACACCAGGAGGGGGCAGCAGAGTCCTTGTGACCCTGAACCACAGCTGCAGCCAAAATGGAACCGTTTTCACACATGAGTCTGTAAAACAGTGTGTGTACATGTTGTGTAGTTGGTGTTTGTGAAGCAGCAGCAGCAGGAGGTTGTCGGGTCCAAACGTGTCAAACAGGAACATGTGGGAGCATCCAGGCGAGGGGCGGAGCCTGTAGAGCAGCAGGCCGGACATGACTTATAAACACACATTGTCCTGCTCACACGGGCTCAAGGCCGAGTTATACTCCTGCCACTGCAACCGCGGAAGGTCACGCAGCTGCATCGACGGACTCGTTTTGGTTTATACTTCTCTAACGTGCTGCGCGTGTTGCAACGCAATTCACCAGGGGCGTGTTGCGTGCGTGCGTGCAACACGACTATAACTCGGCCTTCACTCTGACATGTTACACACATTTTACTAGGAGGCTGCAGGAGAAGATCCAGAACATGTCCAGAGATACTGACATTAGTTCTCACAGACAGAAACTGCAGAACACGTCAGGAACATGTGAGGAACATGTGAGGAACATGTGAGGAACATGTGCAGACTTTAGTCCATGTCTGAAAACAGCTGAAAACAAGCTATAAATTCATTTTCGGTTTGAAGCCACTCACTGCGTCTGAGTCACAAGATCACATGGTCTTTGTTTTATGGTCGAACTCCCAAACAGACACATCGTTACCCTGAGGGACTTCACATGCACACATTTTAAGTGAATATTGGTCTTTATAAAACTAATCTGCAGCTCCTTCACTGACTCCATCAGAACCATTGAGCCTGTCCTCTTCCCTGCCGCTGTCTCCAGGTGTTGATTTCGTTTGTGGAGAACGGTTCGGCGGAGGTGGAGCAGAACCTGGACTTGCCCGACTACCTGCCAGAGGACGAGAGCCCCTCTCAGGAACCCGACAAGGCGGTGACCCGGGTGGGATCCAACCAGGACGGGGCCAGCTGGCTCGGGGCAGCCACCAACTTCCTTTCCCGCTCCTTCTACTGGTGACCTCCCATTAAACCTCCTGCCTCCTCTCGGAACCAAGACCTACCAGCTGCCAAATCTCCGGCTGTCAGTGTGAAACGAAAACTGAAACTTGAAGTTCCTGCTGGAGAGCTGTGAGGAACTCCGGACCCAACAAGTTAAACTATGAGTCATGAGCTGGCCTCTTACCTTTTTGTTATTTATTTGAGCAGAAACTTTCCTTCCTGCAGTTTGAGGTCAGCTGATCCTTCACTTCCTGTGATCCACAGACGTCCTGCTCCGGCTGCAGCTAACTGCCGTTTTCTCTCATCTGTCCATCACTCTAGAGAAGAGTCCAGAAGTCACATGATCAGGAAACAGGAAGTAAAATTTAAGAAATCTTGCCCCTGTAACAGAAACTGCTCTGGCCCCGGATGTAACTGCCTTCACGTGTGGACAGACCAGGCCATGAACTCTGAAGTGTTTTGCGGAGCCGTGTTACTGACGTGTGATTTGACCTTCCTTCTTTTCAGTGACTTCAGAGTAGAAGTCTGTGTTTGTAACACTGGACCATGTGACACAGGATTCATCCCCATTCACACCTGACGCTATTCACCTGAGTAATCGGATTACACCGTCTGATCACATGACAGTTCAGGTGTAGATTCACCTCAGTGAGGCAGACTGTGTTTGGACTCATTGAACCTCATGTAAGAAGCCTTCATACAAACAGGTTTGTTGTTTAAAGGTGCGTTTGAGTGATTGAGGAGAAGTTGCACCAGTAACCAGTTTTCTTACAGGTATGAAGAGAATATGAGTTTTCCAGACTCGAGTTCGGTCACAGTGTCTAGGTCGTGTATCTTTTTATTTATGTTTATTTTTATTTATTTAAATTACATGTGTGTGATCAGGGAAAACATCTCATTCAGACAGAAAACAGAACGCCTTTCTGTCAGCTCAGCGTTTGTATGTGAGATATTTTAGCTCAGTTCTGGAGAGTGGGTCAGGGTGTGTGGAGACATGCTGTCTCTGAAAGTCTACGATTTACTCAAATACGCACAGCGTGTTTATCATCTCTCTTTTCTGAAGCTGAAACTGACGAGTCGTACAAACATTACGTGTCATTTAGCAGACGCTTCTGTCCAAAGCGACTTACATTTTAAGTACACTCAACATTTATGAGGGGCCATTTCAGGGGTTCAGTATCTTCCAAGGACTCTTCGGCATGCAGATGGGGAAGAGTGGGATTTGAACGGGCAACCTTCTTGTTGGAGAACGCACGCTCTACCCCCTAGGCCACACCGCCCCCAACAAATGCAAGAAGAACTTAAACGAACAATATGAAAATGTTCTTGCATGATGCTTGTGTGACTCAGAATCAGAAAGTACAGGCAGCAAAGATTTCATCTGTGTGAATCTAGAACAATCCAAGCTCTATTAGTGTGATTCTCAGTCATCCAGGTCAAGGTATGTTCAGGACATGTCAATATCACGAAGTTTAAATAATCCAGTTGAACAACAAGATCATAAACTGAGATGAGAGAGAGATGAAGCTTCAGCATTAAACACAAACTTTGATCTGGTGTGAATAATTTCCTTCAAAGTTTATAGACTCTGTTTAACTGACAGTGAATCACAATTTTATTTCCAGCAGTTTCCTGTGAAATTGATCAATACTCAGACCTTCAGTTTAGTCTGAAGAGAAACCTCAGAAGTATCAGGAGTGAACGGTCAACATCAGAGGTAGGGTTGGTAATGAATAATCGTTATTCGAATATTCGTTCATTAAGAATTATTCGAATAAAAATCCAAGCCTAATGAATATCGTTCTAGTCCCGCGCATTATGAGAACAACATCTTCCGGTATCTTGAGCGAGCGTGACTTCCTGTGTGAGAGTAACGATGCTAAATCCCTGTCAGATATCTTAACAGGCTATTAGTTCAGGTCAGTGATGTGTACATCTAAAGAAAATATGCATTCACTCTAACCGCCCCATCCTTTCCCGTAAACTCACAGACCAGGGTTCCTAAAGGACTCGTTGTCGTTCATGCTTCCCCAACCGTTGCGCGTGTTCACCGCCAGAACACTAGGCGGAGTAACGTGTTTTGTCGAAGCAACTTCTTTCTTGTTCGTCGACTGTTTATTAACATTGCCACTGCGGCTCCTCTGAGCCTTCTTCTGGCGGACAAACCTCCAGTCAGTGACGGGTTATACAAGTGGTCATACTTCCGGATCTCTTCTGCCAACCGCTCTTCTATTTGGTCCATATTCGTTCTTCTAAATCTTCCGTTGTTTCTGCCGGTGTTATGGGGCATGAAACCGGAAATGTGACCACGAAAAGGATGTAGTTAGCAGACCAATCACAGCCTTGTGGGCTGGCGGAGGCTTGCAGAACTTTGTCTATGGTTAGAAAAATAGTGCGACGCACGTAAGCACGTAAGAAGGGATACATAAGCACGTAAGGGGCCCGGAAAGGCTCTTGCGCTTATGGGCCCGTGAAAACGCAGAAGCAGGCACCGGCCTTAAGCCTCTTTAACACAATTCAATTCAAGCAACAAAATCAAACTTCAGTATATATTCGAAATTTAGTATCAGCGAACAGAGACTAAACAAATACGATTTCAACTAATTTAAGTGCACTGCACCACGGTGGGAATGAAGTCCAGATATCGCAATGGAATTGTCCATAGAGTTCGAGCCGCGCACTGCGTCATGCCTTAGCGAATATTCGAATAATTGTTCAATAACGTTATGAATATTCGAACATGAAAACTCCTTTAAAGTCCCATCCCTAATCAGAGGTGATCTGGATCAAACTGAGCGAAAACACTTTTTAACCAGATTAAATCGAAACAATGGAACAAAAGATCTGAAGCTTGGTTCAGAGAGAGGAGAGAGAACGACCTCTAATGACCTTCCTGATAACGTCCTGCAACTATCTGGGGGGTTTCATTTAGAAAATCCAGGGTTTTGGGTGGGGTAACTTCCTGTAATTATGTGGGGGTTTCATTTAGAAAATCCAGCCTCAAAGCATAAAACATGTCACTTCCTGTCGCTGTAATGATGAGTCAATAGGTGGATGTGATCAGGGCGGGACTGGTGACCAGTGAGTCAGTGACTCAACCCACTGGAACAAACACATTGTTGCTCAACACATTAAAAGAGTTCAGAAGTCCCCTCTTCAGGGAAGAGAGAGATCCAGGCTCGAACAAACAGCTCTAGTTCAAAAACTATAACTCTGATCTGGGAAATAACAACTCAGCGAGAATCCAAACAGATCTTATCAGTAAGAGTTAAGAAATAGGGTTAACCCTAACCCTAACCCTAACCCTAGCTCTGATAGATTTCATAGTGAAATGTCTGCGAAGCTGACAAGTTTTCCTATGTTTTGATATAATCATGTATGACAACCTACCATCGCTCTTTGGGAGAGCTTTACTTCCATTCACACTTTTTTAGCGAATCATTTGACGAACACACGATTCAACCTAATTCCGCATGTTTTTTTATGGGTCTAGTGTAGAAGTAGTGGGACCAACTTTATACTGAAGAGGAGTATAGAATAATAAACTCAAGCAATATTAATTTGCATTGCATGCATAGGCACACATAATTAACTGAAGTTCATGTCTCTTATTAAACTCAGATAAAACAGAGGTTCTGATACTTGTCCCTAAACACCTCAGAGACTCATTATCTAATGATGGAGCTGCGCTAGAGGACATTATCTTATCTTTGATCCTGATTTGTCCTTTGATTCTCATTCATAACACATTTCTAGGACCGCCTCCTTCCACTTACATAACATCTCAAACATCATGTCTCAAAAAGACTCAGAAGAACGAGTCCAGGTCTTTGTTCCATCCTGACGTGATGATTGTAACTCCTTATTATCTGGCTCCAGCAGGAAGTCGTTAAAGACTCTGCAGTTTGTCCTCAATGCTGCTGGACGTGTCCTGAAGACAACCAGGGACAGAGACCACACGTCTCCTGTGTTAGCTTCACTACACTGACTTCCTGTTACATTTAGAATTTAAAATCCTCCTCCTCACCTACATTAATAATATGGCACCATTATACCTAAAAGAGCTCATCGTACCTTATCACCACTAGAGCCCTGAGCTCCCAGAACTCAGGCTGTTGTCCCTAAAGTCTCTAAAGCAGAGGAGGAGGAGGAGGAGCTTCAGCATCAAGCTCCTCTCCTGTGGAATCATCTCAGCTCACTTCTGGAGGCAGACTCCCTCTGTACCTTTCAAACCTTCCTTTCGGATAAAGTTATAGTTGGAGCTGGTCCAGGTTTGTCTTAGATCTTAGTTCTGCTGCTGCAGGTCTAGAAGGTCGGGGTCACGTGACACATGGAGCTTCTCCTTCCTCTTCTCCCTCTTCATCACCTTAATGTGTCATCAACACATGTTACTGACGTGACTTGTTCACCAGAGTCCTGCTGCTCCATCGCTCGTGGATCAGGATCACAGCTGCAGCCACATCGTGGATCCTGATGTGGATCACAGACTGTGATCATGGACCATAGATCATTCTGGTGGATCCTGATCTATGGTCCATGATCACAACCAGACTTCTGGATACACAACATGTCTCCTCACATCTTCTACCATCACTGAGAGGAACTCCTCAGTTCATCTGCTCCTTCATCTCCATCAGACTTTATGTAGAAACACTTTAAACATCAAGTTACAAACTGGCTCTTGTCATGTAGTGAATCCTGTTGTTGTGTTGTGTTAAGTTCCATCAGCTCCTGTGTGTTTCCTGGGAGAGGATCCTCACATGGGACTCTCTCAGATTTCTACGGTTGTTGAATTTGATTGAATTTGACACTCATCTTTTTACACACCAAGTTCACCTGGGCGTCACGTCTGATTGGAGGCGATAAAAACCTGCAGAGAAATTTGACCCGAGAGTGAATGACCTTTGACCCATTCAACAAAAAGCTGGTTGTTTGGGGTGTTAGTGGTTTTTGACCAGTGGAAAAGAAGCTTTATCAGATTATATAAAAATGGATGACGCTGAAAGCGGACCCAGGCACAAATGAACACAGCGATGGCTCGAGCAGCAGCAGCGATCTGATGGGACCTGTGAACACACCACCACAGTGTGGGATCGACTGAAGATAGAAATGTGGACAAGTCTTTTCATGTCCTGCTGAGACAGGAACATGAAGCAGCTGCTGAGTGTCTGTAAAGTTCCTCTTATTAAAACAAACTGAACATAAAAGGCCTCCTGATCCTTTGTGTTGGACTTTTCCTGACTGCTCCGGTGGGGGGTGGGGGGGGGGTTCTTTACCCACTGCTCTCATGACTCTTCTGTTCCTGCAATGTTGTCGTTTTTTAACGATATCAGGTCGGACTGATAAATTAGATTCATCGTTACATATTGACTGATAAAGTAGAACGTCGTCAGCGTAGAGTGAGTCATGTGACACAGATCGTGTAACAGGAAAATGAGCCTTTTTTCTTGCTAGCCGTTGTGTTGCGTCACTCTGGGCTGGCAGCAGAACTTTCGTTTATCTGAAATGATGCAGCAAACCTGAGATAATGATGAATCAACACTTTAATAGAGTTGCGTGTTCCTAAATGTGTCATTGTTGTAATTTGCACTTGTGACGCATTTTATCTGAAGCTTTACTTGATTCATAACGATCAAACCAACCTCACTAGACTTTCACTTACCTTTAGTGACGAGTTCTGTGTTTGTATAAAGGAACTGACTAAACTGCTTTAAATCATATTTTCCAGATCAATTCCAATTCGTGCAAATTAATGATGACTCATCTGTGCGCACCAAAGTTAACCATGGTGTTCCACAGGGCTCTGTGCTCGGCCCAATTTTATTCTCATTATATATGCTTCCACTAGGAAACATTATCAGGACACACTCTGTAAATGTCCACTGCTATGCGGATGACACCCAGTTATACGTGTCAATAAAACCTGAACAGTAATCAATTAACTAAACTACAAGCATTTTTCAAGGACATAAAAACCTGGATGACCCGCAAGTTTCTCTTATTAAACTCAGATAAAACAGAGGTTATAATACTTGGACCCAAACACCTTAGAGATACATTATCTGATGATATAGCTGCGCTAGATGACATCATCCTTGCTTCCAATGAAACATCAGGAACTTGGGAGTGATCTTAGATCCTGATTTGTCTCACTTAAATCTAATTTCTATGACCGCCTTCTTCCACTTGCGTAATACATCTTTATGTTCTCATTGTGCAGTAAGGTTATTCAGTAAAGTTAGAAATGAACTGCTGTGACGTCACAGCAGAACTATTTCTCCTGCTCTTTCCTTCGTCCTGACGTCATCAGTGACTCCTTGTTGCTCGCTCAATGATCCAACATGAAATGATAATACTACTACATATATATATAAACAAATAAATACATATATAATATAACCTCCTGTCGATGATTCAGACTCAATAGTTAAGATAAGTTTAAAACTGGTTTAGTGAAAAAATGAAGGTGTGACGTCATGAATCATTCATGACGTCTTAGTCACTTGGTCAGGGAGTTTATTTTGAAGGTGGGCACCGGAAGCCTTCAGGGTGACTTGTTGCTGGAGTTGTGTTGTTGTTGTGGAGTCTTTTCCTCCTCCTCCTCCTGCTGCCGCTCCTCCTCCTCCTCCTCCTTCTCCTCCTCCCGCTCCTCCTCCTGCTGCCGCTCCTCCTTCTCCTCCTCTCCCGGAGCTCCTCACTCGGTCCCCGGACTCAGAGTGAATCATGTCCGCTGTGCTGCTGCTGCTGCTCGGCCTCGTGTCTCTGCTGCTGCTCGTCCTCCGCAGATCCTCCAGGACCAGGTGAGTGTGTGAGCCGCTGCTGCTGCGGCTTCCTCCGGACTAATGAGGACCCGAGAGTTCACTACTCTGTTACTCGGTTACACTGTTACTCTGTTACTCTGTTACTCTGTTACTTTATTACTCTGTTTCTCTGTTACTCTGTTATTTTATTATTCTGTTACTCTGTTATTTTATTACTCTGTTACTCTGTTATTTTATTACTCTGTTACTCTGTTACTTTGTTATTTAATAACTGTTATTTTCTTTGGTTTGTTGTTGGAACTTCTGATAGATTTGCTCCAGATGTTCTCAGTGTTCTAAGGCAGTCATTCCCAAAGTGTGGGCCGCGGCCCCCTGGTGGGCTGTGAAGCCACTGCAGGTGGGCCGTGAGAGGTCATCAGAAAATAAATAGATAAAAAAGTTTCAGATTTGTAAGTAAGCGTTTAATACCACCAAACATTTAGGATGGGGGGAGTCACAGGTGAGGGAGACCTTTGAGCTGAGCTGGGTCGAGCAGGATGAAGCAGAGGAAAGCTGCTAGTGACAAAGGGGAATCAGAAAGTTTGTGTGTCTGCAAGCTAACGAGTTACAACACACACGCTTACATGTGGATGTTATTGGATTTGCACTGAATATGCCTGCGTTCATATGCAATTATTTTTGGTATAAAATGTATAATATGTGTGATTCTAGTCCTTTGTGTGGATCATGTAGTTGTGATTAAAGGTGTGGGGCGCTCTAGAGGGAACATGGTTCACTAGAGAGGAAGCTGTGTAACTGGGTCCGTTCAGAAGAAGTGGTGAAGTATTACAGTAATAGATATGTAGTTATATTAATACTACTTTATAATAGCAGAGTCATTATGTGATGAAGTAATTGAGTACTAGAGTAGTAGAGTGACCTAGTTACAAAGTAATGGTGTAATAGAGTATTACACAAGTGACAGATGGGAGGAAACATTTCAGTGATGATTGGTTCAAACTGGACAGAAGCAGCTTCTGTTCACAGATGAATAAAACATGGAGGATAATCAATCAATCAATCAATCAAATTTTATTTGTATAGCCCATATTCACAAATAATAAGAGATCCACACATGTAAAAACCATGTTAATAAAAATATTAATCCCTTAATATTAATCAGGGAAGAATAACTGTGAATCACCGTTTCTCTCTTGCAGAAGAGACGGAGAACCTCCTCTGATTAAAGGCTGGATCCCTGTCGTTGGAAAAGCTCTCGAGTTTGGACAAAATTCCTTCAAGTTTCTTCTGGAACATCAGAAGAAACATGGAGACATCTTTACAGTGCAGATAGCCGGTCGGTATTTAATTCTTTCCTTCACCTCAGCCACAGCTGATACCAAAACCTGACCCAGTCTGACTCCACCCACAGACCAATGATCCAACCAGCAAACTCCACAGTGAGCACAGGGACTGAGGGGTTGGGGGGGTTCAGTCACAAGGTAAGATCCTTCTGCTCGTGGCTGTAACCAGAGAAACCTCAGGTTCGGACCCAGGAAGCAGATCGCGGTGTGGTCGGAGTCAGACTCGGTCGGTTTTGTCCCGGGTTCAGTCGGGTTGGACCTGAGCCCCTCCATCACAGACTGGTGGGTCTTGTTTTGTGTTGACTCAGATGTCCTCTCCCCTGCAGGTAAGTACATGACCTTCATCCTGAACCCGCTCCTGTTTCCAAACATCGTCAAAGATGGCCGACACCTGGACTTCCATGAGTTCTCCTACAAGGTGGGTTCGCATGCTTTTGGTTACCCGCTCATGAAGCCCAAGGAGTTCCCCGGCCTGCAGGAGCAGGTCAGCCGCGCCTTCCTCCTCCTCCAGGGCAACAGTCTCTCTCCCCTGACAGAGAGCATGCTGGGTAACCTCCAGCTGGTGTTACGTCAGGACTTCCTGGGGCAGAGGCCGTGGGAGGAATGCGACTGGAAGAGCCACAGCATTTACAAGTTCTGTAACTCTGTCATGTTCGAAGCCACGCTCCTCACCATGTATGGCCGGCCGCCGGCCGCCGGCCGCCACAACGGGATGGACGTGATAATGGAGAACTTTGTAAAGTACGACACTAAGTTTCCCCTCCTCGTGGCTCAAATCCCTCTGTGGCTGCTGGGACAGACCAGGGCCATCCGCCAGAAGCTCACCGGCGTCTTCCTGCCGCAGAAGATGACGCGTTGGTCCAACGCTTCACAGTTCATCAGGAGACGATTGGAGATCTTTGATCAGTTCGACACGCTGAGGGATCTGGACAAAGCAGGTACACATGGTCCTCTACTGAGGCCGGTGATCAGGAGTGCATCATCACACGTAGATAGATCATTTAACACTTCTCTGTGATGAGAAGAACCAGTTTGGAACTTCATGTTTAAAGTGTTTATACATCATGTCTGACTGAGATGAAGTAGCAGATGAACTGAGGAGGTCCTGATGGTAGAAGATCTGAGGGAACAAAAACCTGCGAAACTCTGGGAAACAAGTTGTCAAGTTGCTGAGGTCGACACTTATAAACCATGATTTCATAATCAGCTGTAAATAGAAACTTTTAATGTGAACTTGTCAAATGTTAAACTTTTATCACTGTTCATCTCACACAAGCTCCGAACATGAACAACGTGTTCAGTACGGACGTTCTAATTATTTATCTTTCTGTCTCACCTCATCCTGTTTCTTTGTTTTTATTTAAATATATATATATACAGTATATATAATTATATATATATATGAGTATTCAGTGTGTGCTGAAACATTGTCATAGACTGGCTTCACGTAAGGGAGCTGTCATGTCATCAATCGTTATTAACTGTCTCTGATTGGATGAGTCTCTGGTTGAGTTATGACCTCCTGTATCTTTCAGCCCATAACTTTGCCATACTGTGGGCGTCGGCAGCGAACACTGTCCCCGCCACGTTCTGGGCGCTGTACCACCTGGTGACTCACCCAGAGGTGGTGGAGGTCGTCCGTCGGGAGCTGCTGGACGTCCTGTCGCAGAGCGGCGTGGAGTTCAGCAGCGACAGAGACGTGACGCTCACCAGAGAGCAGCTGGACAAACTCGTCTATCTGGGTATGACGTTTTGAGTTTTTTAAAACCACTGACCCGTTGGCAGGAAGTCAAACTTCAGATTTAGCTGGTTCGCCATAGAACTCTCAGTTAATAGTAACCTCTGATCTGACCTTCCCCCACAGACAGCGCCGTCAAGGAGAGTCTGCGTCTGTCCTCGGCCTCCATGAACGTCCGCGTGGCGATGGACGACTTCAGTCTGCGGCTGGATGGCGAGCGCTCGCTGGCCGTTAGAAAAGGAGATGTTGTGACCTTGTTCCCTCAGATTACACACATGGACCCTGAGATCTACGAGGAACCTGAGGTACTGATCGATCACTAAGCAATACACAAATCGATTCAAATCAAAGAGGTTTAAATATCATAAACATATTTAATCAGCTTTTATCAAACCATTATCTGTGTTTTTACAAACTCTTCATATCGGCCTGTTGACCTGAAGAGTGTCTTAAATTCACTCTGGTAGATATACTGTAAATCGTGTTTATCAATGAATCCCTCATTAACAGTGTTTTTCCTCTTCGACCTGTTTGTACTTGAGCTGTTGTGCGTCTGGATGACGAAGCTGCGTCTTGTTGCTCTTCCTGTCAGACGTACCGGTTTGATCGCTTCGTGCAGGACGGCAAAGAGAAGAAGAACTTCTACAAGGACGGGCAGAAGCTGAAGTATTACCTCATGCCGTTTGGCTCTGGCAGCAGCAAGTGTCCCGGTCGATACTTTGCCGTCTACGAGATCAAACAGTTCCTGTGTCTCGTGCTGCTCCACCTGGACCTCCAGCTGGAGGAGGGTCAGGGCGGAGCTGCTCTGGACCCCGGCAGGGCCGGACTGGGAATCCTGTGGCCCAGCACTGACGTCCACTTCCGGTACCGACTCCGAGCGGTTCCACCTGGGCCGGCGGCTCCGTGACGCCGCTGTGTGTGGTTGTATATTACACAGGTTTGATACCTGGTGGAGACCCGACTCCTGGACTCACTCGACTCCATTCAAACAACCGATTGTTAGAGTAAGATCAAACATATATGAGTCACAAGAGTTGACTGGACTCAGCTGGAACTCGTGACAGTAAATAAATTCAAACTGAACCTTGAAGTCATGAACGCTTCCTCCTCAAGGTTTTTACTGAACCTGGTGTTGATCCTTTTGTCCACGATCACAGTCCTGACATTCTTAAATCGATCAATGACTTCCTGTTGATGAATCAATGACTTCCTGTCGATGAATCATGACTTCCTGTTGATGAATCAATTACTTCCTGTTGATGAATCAATGACTTCCTGTTGATGAATCAATGAATCACTGACTTCCTGTTGATGAATCAATGAATCACTGACTTCCTGTTGATTAATCAATGACATCCTGTTGATGAATCAATGACTTCCTGTTGATGAATGAATGAATCTCTGACTTCCTGTTGATGAATCAATGACTTCCTGTTGATGAATGAATGAATCAATTACTTCCTGTTGATGAATGAATGAATCTCTGACTTCCTGTTGATGAATCAATTACTTCCTGTTGATGAATGAATGAATCTCTGACTTCCTGTTGATGAATCAATGACTTCCTGTTGATTAATGAATGAATCAATGACTTCCTGTTGATTAATCACTGACTTCCTGTTGATGAATCAATGACTTCCTGTTGACTCACTCAGCTTTTTTTTTAACTAGTATTGATATAAAATCTAAAACTGAAATGAAAAATGTCATGTGACTTTGTTGATGTCATGTTGAGGGTAATTCTCTCTCAATCAAGCTAGCATCCTGCTCATGCTAATGCTACCAGCATGTCGGTCAGTGAGGGCCTGTGATTGGTCACCTGCATGAAGTGATGAAGAGGAGCAGCTGCTAACTGTTCAACGGTATCTTTCTGTGTCTGGTTGGGGTCTCATCCCGGGGTCTCACTCCAGGGGTCGTCCACAGAGACATGAAGACAGGATGTGTCCCACCCTGATCAGACAGAAGGAGGGTAATAAATACCTTTACACACCCAAGGGGAGGGGCTGTGGGTTATAAGACCACAGATCTCATCTCTGGTCTTTCTCATTCGGACATGTCTATGATTTGTACATGTCATCAGGGGACGTGGACTGAGTCCATCTGCAGCTGCTGGAATAAACAAGTGTTGGACTTTGTGCTTGATTCACAGAAATTGCCATCGTCACAAATACGGAGTCTTTTTCTGATCTGAGTCTGAAGCTTCCTGTTTGTTCCATGTTTCCTTTGATCTGTTAGTTTTGGTTTCACGTTGTAATTTAGGGATGAAAGAATTCAGTCTGACTGACGTACGTCCTGAGGCTCATTCATCAAACTAAATGTTGTTTTAAGTATATTCAAATGTTGTTGTGGGTGGAGATTAATATATTTATCATCATAATTATTAACACAGCACATGTTTATCACATCCAGAGAATAAATATTCATATTAAAGTAAAATGAGGTCAGGTGTCAAATCTACATGACTGTCTGTGACCAGTAGGGGGCGGACAAAAAGGCATGAAAACATAAAGAATTCACAACATGTTAAATATGAAAATATCATCAGAACAAAGATGGACCCCAGAAGATGACCACAGTTCCTCTAATGTCCACGAGGTGGTGCTCCAGGAAACCGGACTGACTCCTCCTCAGGGACTGCTCGTTCCACAGCAGCTGTCAGGAGATGATTCTGTTCAGTTCTGATCATGAAGAACAAAGTGCAGCTCCAGCAGGTTTCTCTCAGCATCATCACATGTGGCTTCATCCGCTCACCTTCATGGATTCACTCCCTGTGAGCCGCACACACCTGAGATTCACACCTTCATGTGCACAGACGGCCTCTGGTTCTTCCAGTGAACGTGTGAACCAGAGGCAGGGATCAGGCTGTCTGGGCTCAGATCTCAGAGCAGACTTCCAGTCAGCCTCAGTCAGGATCCTTCTGTGTAGACGGCTGAGGTTTCTCACCACGTTACAGCTCAACACAGACGTCTTTGTTCACCAGTCCTGGAAACTGTGACTCAACTCCAGCAGCTGAGCTTTCTACTGGTGTAACTCTCAGGTCCAAGTTGTGTCAGTTAGTAGAAGTTAGAGGGAAACCTTGCAGGCATTTACACATTCAGCTTTTTATTTCAGAGCGAGAACAAAGTAAGACACAAGAGTTTCAGGCTGATGAAGTCGTCATCTTCACGTCTTTTAAACAAGACGTTTGTTCAGTGTTTAACGCCTGGTCAGTCGTCCTGCCCACACTTCCACATTCTCCTGATGTCACATGACGAGATCAGGAAGTGTTGTGTGGACCGGCCGCTAGCCGTTCATTAAGCTAACACACAGATCGCAGAGTCCGAAAAGCCTCGTTCCTACGTCAGGTCAACCGAGAGCAGAGGCTGAAAAGAGGAGCTGCAGCAAGGGAACGTCTGAGGAAAGGGAGGTTTCCATTAAAGAAAGGAAAGATTTCACTGTTTTAACACAAATAGAATTATCAACATGAATAAAGAATATTTGTAATTTAAATAAAAGATGCACTTCTGTCTGTCTATGGATGTGTGGATATCTTCTTCTCTGGTTGAAGGACAAACCTTTTTAAACTCTGTCAACAGAAGTGAATTTGGACAAAAACTAAATGAGCTGTTTCTGACACGGTGAAGCTGAAGGGGGAAAGTTGTGTCCTTGGTGTTTGTGAATGAAGATTCAGACAGGAAGTGAATCAGTGTGATGGAGATGAGGTCTGCTCCTGTTGTGTTGCTGCAGGTCTCAGGTCTTGATGTCCGACTCCAGCTTGGATCCAAACGTCCTGTCCGGTTCTGCTCTGCAGGGTTTGAGGATTCAGAGAGAGCTGGATGTTGTTGAATGTCCCTCCCCTGCTCCACTCTGCTGACGGATGTTATCTGTTGGTGTCTCACACTCCGAGCAGGATCCCAGAGAACAGAGAGTCCTGCAGGACGCTGAGGGACGAACTGCTGGCGTTGTCCACAAACACGGAGACGTACTCTCCGGCCTGCAACAGAAGAACAAGGTCCCACACGGACATCGACTGTTTTATCAGGTCAAAGAAAAGAAAAGGATGTTTTTAATCAACCTGCTGTGATTGTGTCTCTTTAATCTGAACGGTTGTGTGTCGTTGTCGAACCTAAACGACCTCAAACTGTTTCTGTTCGTCCAAATATAACTCAACCCACAGTTTTCAGAGTCTCTGATTGGCTGAAAAACTCCACCAGTTGTAACCATAGCAACAGTGATATGGGAGGAGCCTGTGAGTGGAGGTGTTCTGTGTCGTACCTGTAGATAAAGAGTTCCTGTCAGAAGGAGGCTGAAGGTTCCTCCAGCAGCAGCCACGCCCATCACCGACTCTATAGAGCTAACACACACAGTCAGTGATCGTCTGTATATACAGTCACTGATCCTCTTTATATACAGTCACTGACTCTCTTTATTTACAGTCACTGATCCTCTTTATATACAGTCACTGATCCTCTTTATATAAAGTCACTGATCCTCTTTATATAAAGTCACTGATCCTCTTTATATAAAGTCTCTGATCATCTTTATATACAGTCACTGATCATCTGTATATACAGTCACTGATCCTCTTTATATAAAGTCACTGATCCTCTTTATATAAAGTCTCTAATCCTCTTTATATACAGTCACTGATTCTCTTTATATACAGTCACTGATCATCTTTATATACAGTCGCTGATCATCTTTATATACAGTCACTGATTCTCTTTATATACAGTCACTGATCCTCTGTATATACAGTTTACTCACATGTTACTTTGACACAACGACTCGATGCAGATCGATGCTCTCACACTGTCTCTGAGGCGAAGCTGAACTCTGTCACCCGACTCTGACACACACACACACACACACACACACACACACACACACACACACACACACACACACACACACACACACATACACTTTAGATGCAGTTTTCTAATATTAATAAATGTACATGTATATAGTGTATATATAGTGACCACACCTATCAGGAGGCTGCAGGTGAGCTGGTAGAATCCAGAGACGAGGACCGAGTATCTGCCGCTGCTGCTGTTGAAGCTGTGACCTCTCTGGAGGCTCCACCCTGAGTCTGAGGGCTGCGGGGGTCAAAGGTCACAGGCAGTTTGTGTGTTAAAGCCCCACATGAAGAGTCAGTGAGGCTGTGGCCCCTGGAGAAGTCCTCTGATGAAGCTCCACTCCCAAATACAAACACACACATATAGGATAACGCCCCCTGGTGACTGGCTGCAGCAAAAACCCACCTCCTCCATGTTAGAAGATTGGACATGGACCAGTGTGTGTGTGTGTGTGTTTGTGTGTTGGTCACCTCGCTGAACGGCTGCAGCTCCAGCAGACTGCGGCGTTGAATGGTGATTGGCTGCAGGAGATGACTGACAAAAGAGGCGGAGACACGGGGACGATCACAAAGTGGGCTGGCTCCTCCCACCATGTCTGAGGGCAGTGATATGATAGGTCACATTTCAGATGTCTGAAGTCATCGTTAATCTCAACTAATGTTCTCTGAATTCTGGGTAATTTAGACCATGAAATACACAAATACCAAACAAATCAAATACACAATTCAAAGGAAGCTGTTAACTTAGCTTAGCACAAAGACCTCAGGCTCACCTCTCTGTTTCAGCTCCTGTTGTTGGGGTAAGAGGGGGGGTGGTTGGGCCCAGAGGCCCGAGGGGTCCAGGAGGTCCTGGAGGTCCTGGAGGTCCGGGAGGTCCGGGAGGTCCTGGAGGTCCAGGTAGGCCATGCTGTGGAGAAGCATCAACATGTTGTGAGTCATAGTTCAACCTTCATCAACACTCAACAGATCTTTGTATGTTTCCTTTAATTAAAATGACAGCTATCAGCTGTGTGAGAAAAACCGGGGGGACATGAAGAGTGGGCGTGTCTCTGACCTTGGACGTTCTCCTCGACCCTTTGATTCTCCGGTTCTCCCCCTTGTTAGAGTTTCTTCTGAAGATCAACCAGGAGCTGAAAGGAGACAGTCTGGACGCATCAGAGGACGCCGGCTCCTGGAAGACACCAAACGAGACGGACATGTTTGACACCTGGTAACCATAGCAACTGTGCTGATGCTTCGGCTAAGTACAGAAACTATGTCGGAGGATTTAAAGTGGTGACATCATCACGTCTGGTGTCCACCATTGTTTTTACTAAGATCAATATTAAATCATCACTGATCACCTGTTTTCTTACCAGGATGTCCACGGCCTCGTCCTCATCCAGGATCTCCAGACTCTCTTCGCTCTCGAGGTCATCGACACTCGCTGCCTCCACTGCCATCATCATCATCGTCATCATCATCATCATCATCATAGGTCCCAGCAGCACAGGGGGCAGCAGCAGCCCTCCTGCCCCACCCGAAGAGCTCCTTCCCTGGGATAACTTGGCCAGCATGCTGGGTGGATGTGGTGGAGTTGGAACTAGAGGACAAAGGTGTTCACGTCTGTGTCTTTATGGACCTAAGACATTCCCATGATGCACCTCTGCATATCTGCTCCTCTTTAATCAGCTCAGCTTGAACTGTTTGTCTCCTCGTCTCCTTCTCTGTGTCCTCTTCTGTCTCCTTCTCTGTCTTTGTCTCCTCTTCTGTCTCCTTCTCTGTCTTCGTCTCCTCTTCTGTCTCCTTCTCTGTCTTCGTCTCCTTTTCTGTCTCCTCCTCTGACTCCTTCTCTGTGTCCTCTTCTGTCTCCTTCTCTTTCTCCTCTTCTGTCTCCTCCTCTGACTCCTTCTCTGTCTCCTCTTCTGTCTCCTCCTCTGACTCCTTCTCTGTCTCCTCTTCTGTCTCCTCCTCTGACTCCTTCTCTGTCTCCTCTTCTGTCGACTTCTCTGTCTCTTTCTCCTCTTCTGTCTCTTTTCTGTGTCCTCTCTCCTTTTCCTTCTTAGCTCTGTTAGTTTTCCGTCGTCAGTGAGTCAGTTTGAGGAAACTTTGTTGTCTCCTCCTTTCCTCCTCCCCTCCTCCTCCTCTTTTCCAGATCTTCGTCTCTTGTCTTTCAGTGCAGACTCGTTTCTCCTCAGACGTTTATGCGGCAGATGAGTGATGAGACCGTTTTTCTCCTCAGCTCCTCGTCACTTTGGACGTCTCCTCTCTGCTGAGACTGTATTTTATCTTCCTCCCTGACTCCTCCTCTTCTCCCCCTCCCTCTCTCTCTTTTTTTCTTCTCTCTATCTGTCTGTGGATCTGAAACTGTCTCTCTGTCTGTCCGCACTCGTTCCTTAATGTCTCTCCAGCGTCCGTCTGTCTCTGTTTTATCTCTTCTCACATCATTTGTCTTTCTTTGCCTCCAGACTTTGTTTTCATCCTTCTCTCCATCCTCCTATTTTCTCCTCGAGCTACAAACATGTATATTTGATCACGTATGTTCACTTTATCACATATTTACTAAAACAAACAACATTTTTATTTGTGTACGTATCGTCATGAGCACATGTTTTAGCCAACTGAAAGAAAAATGAACATTTCTGCATAACAAATGAAATATCACATACACACACACTCGCGCACACAGACACACACACACACACATACACTCCTCCCTACCAGATAAGGGGGGTGTTGTCTTCAGTCTGACAGGATGATGAAAGTTAGTTTAGTTGTTGGCGTCTGTGTGATGAAACATCAGCGAGCATTTCCTCGTTTCCTCTGAATCTGACTGAAGCTGATAGAGACCCCCACACACACACACACACACACACACCCTCACACAGACACACACAAACTATCTTTATAGGACTTTGTACTAACCAGGACCATTTCATGACCTGACCAACCAAGCTGACCTCTGACCTCTAACATTAACCAGGAGCTCAGACATGATGTTTCGTCCCATCAGGACTGAGACCGACTGTTCCTGACACGTCAGTGTAAATACTGGAAAACACATTGGTGCTGGTTACCGGTGTATAGTGTTGTACCTGAAAACATCCTCCCATGAAAGCACAATTAAATTCACTGGATCCAGGATTTCATTTTCATCTGAATCAAATTTAACACGTTTTTTATATCAGTCGTCTCAACATGTCCGACTTATTTCATCAGCTGAGAACAGGACACGCCTCCATCCTGCTCCTGTGAGGTCAGACTAACATCTTGATCAATTGACTCAGTTTCCAGTGAAGTTTGAATGTCCGGGCTTGCCGACACTTGATGACATCACAGGAGGTGTGTTTGTATCTTACATTCGAAGAAGGAGTCACCAGTTACTTCAATTGTGTTGGATCTGCTGCTGTTGACCCCTGAACATCCACCATAGACAGTGAAACTATACGGAGGGGCTTCGGAGTTTAGGGGCATGTTTCAAAAACTGCGACACTTTTAGAAAAGAGAAAAAATAAAAGAGAAAAGTAAATGAAGAGAAGAAAGAAAAGAGCCGAAATAAAAGATAGGAAATAAAAGAGAAGAAGTAAAAGAGAAGGAGTAAAAGAAGAGCCGAAATAAAAGAGAAGGAGTAAAAGCATAGAAGAAGAAGAGAGGATACACTTTTGCTGTCCCCTGGTCATTTGTCAATAATGCAACGTAATAATAGTTTGTCTCCAGCCCAGCTGAGGTCGCTGCTGTGTCTGGAAACCTATTTTCTAACCAATGAGTAATTTCCCCCAAAGACCCGCCCCTCCCTGCATTTGATTGGTTTTCCCACATATGATTGCCGAACTCTAACCAATCATCACGCTTCGTGTATGATGCTAACCAATCAGAGGCCCGGTCGCTGACTGTTGACATCGATAACGAATCAGCGGCGTGTTTCATTGCGGAAGTCTGGTGCATCTCTCTTCTTGATTCTGAATGTGAGTAAAAGAATACCCAGTAACTAGTAGTAGTAATGAGTTAGTTACTTGCGCTGGTTAGTTACTTAACTTTCTCCACTAGCTAACTGTATCTACTCGAGCTAACAGGAGCTGCATGGAGGAGCTAGCTCCCCGCTAACGGGGCGTCGGGGAGCGGGTCCGACACAGGGAGGCTCCCACTGGGGCTAGCTGCTAGCTGCTAGCTGGAGAGATAGAGGGATGAAACGATAGAGGGAAAGAGGAATGGATGGATGGAAAGATAGAGGGATGAAACGATAGAGGGAAAGAGGAATGGATGGATGGAAAGATAGAGGGATGAATAGATAGATAGATAGATAGACAGACAGATGATGGATGGATGATGATGGATGGATGGATAGATAGACAGACAGACAGATGATGGATGGATGGATGGATGGATAGATAGATAGACAGATGATGGATGGATGGATGATGATGGATGGATGGACAGATAGATGATGATAGATAGACAGACAGATGATGGATGGATGGATGGATGATGATGGATGGATGAATAGATAGATGATGATAGATAGACAGATGATGGATGGATGGATGATGATGGATGGATGAATAGATAGATGATGATAGATAGACAGACAGATGATGGATGGATAGATGGACAGACAGATGATGGATGGATGATGATGGATGGATGGACAGATAGATGATGATAGATGGACAGACAGATGATGGATGGATGATGATGGATGGATGGACAGATAGATGATGATAGATAGACAGACAGATGATGGATGGATGGATGGATGGATGATGATGGATGGATGAATAGATAGATGATGATAGATAGACAGACAGATGATGGATGGATAGATGGACAGACAGATGATGGATGGATGGATGATGGATGGATGGATGGATGAATAGATAGATGATGATAGAGAGACAGACAGATGATGGATGGATGGATGGACAGACAGATGATGGATGGATGGATGATGATGGATGGATGGATAGATAGATGATGATAGAGAGACAGACAGATGATGGATGGACAGACAGATGATGGATGGATGGATGATGATGGATGGATGGATAGATAGATGATGATAGAGAGACAGACAGATGATGGATGGATGGATGGACAGACAGATGATGGATGGATGGATGATGATGGATGGATGGATAGATAGATGATGATAGAGAGACAGACAGATGATGGATGGATGGACAGACAGATGATGGATGGATGGATAGATGATGATAGAGAGACAGACAGATGATGGATGGATGGATGGATGGACAGACAGATGATGGATGGATGGATGATGATGGATGGATGGATAGATAGATGGTGATAGAGAGACAGACAGATGATGGATGGATGGATGGATAGATAGATAGATGATGATAGAGAGACAGACAGATGATGGATGGATGGATGGACAGACAGATGATGGATGGATGGATGATGATGGATGGATGGATAGATAGATGATGATAGATGGACAGACAGATGATGGATGGATGGATGATGGATGGATGGATAGATAGATGATGATAGAGAGACAGACAGATGATGGATGGATGGATGGACAGACAGATGATGGATGGATGGATAGATAGATGATGATAGAGAGACAGACAGATGATGGATGGATGATGATGGATGGATGGATAGATAGATAGATGATGATGGATGGACAGACAGATGATGGATGGATGGATGGATGATGATGGATGGATGGATAGATAGATGATGATAGAGAGACAGACAGATGATGGATGGATGGTGTATCAGGATACAGTAGCCTCTGGTCCTTCTTCCAGCCGAAGCTCCTCTGAGAGTTTCCAGGTCCAGTTTATTCCCGGAGTCGTCACGATGACAGATTCTGATAACGAGTGAAGTTTGGTGACGATAGTTTGTCTTTCGTGATTTGTTGAAATAAAAAAAGATGTTCGTCCCGTTGTTGCCATTTTCAGGAACCAGAACAATCATCATTCATAACTCGTAGTACTTTTCATGTGGATGAACACATTCATTCAACACACATGATGAAGTGAAGAGACACATGTAGTTTCTGTTTGGATCATCAATCAATCTAATTTTATTTGTATAGCCCATGTTCACAAATTAAAATTCATCTCATAGGGCTTTAACAGGGTGTGGCATCCTCTGTCCTTAACCCTCAGCAAGAGTGAGGACAAACTACTAAAACCCTCTTAACAGGTACAAATAAGTAGAAACCTCAGAGAGAGCCACATGTGAGGATCCCTCTCCCAGGACGGACAGAAGTGCAATAGATGCCACTTGTATATCATGGTGGTTCCTGTGGCTCTTTTGAAGTTTGTTGTGTTATATTGTATTTTACAGATTCAGGGATCAACAGAGCAGGACACACACACACACCCTCAGTCCACCATGGCGGACATCAAGAACTTCCTGTATGCCTGGTGCGGGAAAAAGAAGCTGACTCCCGTCTATGACATCCGAGCAGCGGGGAACAAAAACAGGCAGAAGTTCATGTGTGAGGTGAGTTTTGTGTTGTGACCTCTGGAAAGCTGCTTTCAGATCTGCACTGAACTCTGGAGCTTCTCCTGAAGTTATCCAAGTATGTGAAAACACAAATATCTGAGTCTGACCCGGACAAGCTCCTGCCGATTCTTCACATGTGAAGACAAACTCTGGAGAAAGTCTGGACCCAAATATTCTAGACTATTTCTGGAGCTCCTGTCTGAAAACAGCTTAACTGTGTTGATTCTGTCTGACTCTGAACTCTTGTCGGTCCAGGTGAAAGTCGATGGATTCAACTACATCGGGATGGGAAACTCCACGAACAAGAAGGACGCTCAGACCAACGCTGCCAGGGACTTCGTCAACTACCTGGTGCGACTCGGGGAAATGAGCGCAGCAGAGGTCCCGTCCGTGGGCGTCGCTGCATTACAGGTGCTTCTATTCTTCCAGGGAACGATGAGAAGGAAACAAGGATATGAGAAGTGGCTTCGACTTCCTGAAGGGTTTTAATACGCAGCAGGTCCACAGGGGTCAGCTCTCAACATCCTGCTCTTTTATTCTGAAAGTTTCCTGTTTCTTTGTTTTAACATGTCTCATAATAACCTAAGCGATCTCAAACATGCTGTGTGCTGCGCTAGTTGAACCATATATAAAATAAATAAATACAATCAATAAAATGTGATCGACTATGATCCGTAACACTGTTACTGTCCATGCAGACAGTCAGACTTCATAGTTCCAGCTTCAGTTGTGACATCAATGCAGTTGTTTCTCTCACACGAGAACTTACCTGTCACTCTTCTGTCCGTCTACCTATTTCAGCTATAACTTTGATCACAATGTGGACGGATAATTGAAAAACTGATCCATGAATCAACTTATCAATAACCAGGAGCTCACAGCCTCATCACTTCCTGATGTCATGTTGAGAAACTCAGTAAGTGACAGTGTGTGTTGTGTCTGCAGGTGAGCGCTCCGGTGTGTGATGAGCCGGACGGCGGAGGAACCGGCGCCTTCGGAGCCCTCCCCCCCAGTGGGCCGCTGCCCCCCCCACCTCGTGGTGAAAGCTGAGCACGGTAACAGGACTCGTTCTAGGGGTTCGGGGGTAGATCTACATACACTTCCTGTCAGTAACACTTCCTGTCAGTAGCACTTCCTGTCAGTAACACTTCCTGTCAGTAGCACTTCCTGTCAGTAACACTTCCTGTCAGTAGCACTTCCTGTCAGTAGCACATCCTGTCAGTAGCACTTCCTGTCAGTAGCACTTCCTGTCAGAAACACTTCCTGTCAGTAACACTTCCTGTCAGTAACACTTCCTGTCAGTAGCACTTCCTGTCAGAAACACTTCCTGTCAGTAGCACTTCCTGTCAGTAGCACCTCCTGTCAGAAACACTTCCTGTCAGTTGCACTTCCTGTCAGTAGCACTTCCTGTCAGTAACACTTCCTGTCAGTAGCACTTCCTGTCAGAAACACTTCCTGTCAGAAACACCTCCTGTCAGTAACACTTCCTGTCAGAAACACTTCCTGTCAGAAACACTTCCTGTCAGAAACACTTCCTGTCAGTAACACTTCCTGTCAGTAGCACTTCCTGTCAGTAACACTTCCTGTCAGTAGCACTTCCTGTCAGTAACACTTCCTGTCAGTAGCACTTCCTGTCAGTAGCACATCCTGTCAGTAACACTTCCTGTCAGAAACACTTCCTGTCAGTAGCACTTCCTGTCAGTAGCACATCCTGTCAGTAACACTTCCTGTCAGAAACACTTCCTGTCAGAAACACTTCCTGTCAGTAGCACATCCTGTCAGTAACACTTCCTGTCAGAAACACTTCCTGTCAGTAACACTTCCTGTCAATCAACGTTTATTTTCTCAATTTGTCAATCGCATTAAAAGAAGTTAATCTCAATCAGGGTTGGACTTTCTTCTTTTCACTTAATAATCTATAAACCCAGATTGATTCTCATCCTGTTCTTTCCCTGGGTTCAGAAGAGAGCTGCAGCAGCCGACCGGTTCCAGGAGTGACTGGACTGGGTTACTCAGGAGGAGGGAGCTCTGGGTGGGGGGGCAGAGGAGGAGCAGGAGCTCAGTGGGACCGAGGGGCCAACCTGAAGGAGTACTACGCCAAGAGAGACGAACAGGAAGCACAGGCGGTACGTCTTCCTCTGATTTCCCACAGTCTCACAAAGTCTGACGTGTAAGAGACACAACGAGCCCCTCGGCCTGAAGTTCACTCGGCTTCATATCTGTTCTTCTTGACAAAGGTCTGAAGCTTCTTTTATAATGATCATAAAAAGTCTAAAAACGTCTTCATGGTCGTCTTACAACCTGACTTCAAAGAATTAACTTTTGGAAATGATCTATTTCTCACCTCAAATACATTTTATGCCTTTTATAGACTCTGGAGTCGGAGGAGGTGGACCTGAACGCTAACCTTCACGGGAACTGGACCCTGGAGAACGCCAAGGCCCGTCTGAACCAGTTCTTCCAGAAGGAGAAAACCAGTGCTGAGTATAAATACAGCCAAGTGGGACCAGACCACAACAGGTCTGAATCAGAAAACTCAGTCTTCAAGGCCGAGAGCAAATATATAGCAGATTATTATCAATTGTTGTTTTACATATTTAGTCATGATAAAAGAATGAGAGAAGAGCAACTGTTGAGATTCAAACCTGGTAGACTGTTGGTTCATGTGTGGTTCCACAGAGAATAATTATCCTGCTTTTCTTTACTGAAACATTTTCTAGGTTTTTCATCTTCTTCTTTAATTGATCTATTTTGTTCCAGACGTACAACATTTTTCATATGTCATCAAAATCCATCAGCCCAGTCATAAACTGTTTTTCAGACAGGAAGCGTCAATGGTTCAGTTCATGTCTGAAAAAAGTTATATGCAAAATGTTTGTGTGTGAGAAAGTTAGAAAAAAAAGAGGGTGGTTGGTAGTTGAAATCCCACGCTTTGTGTTCCGGATGCCACTGTATGTTTTTCTGCTGGACTGCTGTAACCCCAGAGACCTCCAGAGTGTGTTGGATACACCTGAGGGATCTCACTGTCTGATCTGAACTGTTGTTGTAGAGCAGGAGACGCACACCAGCTCATTTATCTCTTCACAAACCTTCTGATCCCCTCACAGATCAGTGACTGTATATAAAGAGGATTAGTGACTGTATATAAAGAGGATTAGTGACTGTATATACAGATGATCAGTGACTGTATATAAAGAGGATCAGTGACTGTATATACAGATGATCAGTGACTGTATATAAAGAGGATCAGTGACTGTATATAAAGAGGATCAGTGACTGTATATAAAGAGGATCAGTGACTGTATATAAAGAGGATCAGTGACTGTATATAAAGAGGATCAGTGACTGTATATAAAGATGATCAGTGACTGTATATACAGATGATCAGTGACTGTATATAAAGAGGATCAGTGACTGTATATAAAGAGGATCAGTGACTGTATATAAAGAGGATCAGTGACTGTATATACAGATGATCAGTGACTGTATATAAAGAGGATCAGTGCCTTTATATACAGATGATCAGTGACTGTATATAAAGAGGATCAGTGACTGTATATAAAGATGATTGATTATGCGTCCATCTTGTCGTCAGTGGAGTGGAGCCGTGCCTGTTATCGAGGTCCCGCCCCCATACACGCTCTCAACCAATCATGACTTCTCTATACCTAATTTAAACCAAACTTAAACGACCTACAATGAGAGAAACCTATACTGCTGCCAGCCACCAGGGGGCGATCCAGATGTTTTGGCTTCACTTTTTGGAGAGGTTTATCTGAATTTAGAATTAAAACATTTAAGGAAATAAAAAGTATTAGAGCAGATTCTAGCCAGCCCCCCCGTAACAACATAGGGTTAGGTGACCCCGGAGCTCACAACCACCCTGAAGAAGACATGGGTTAGGGTTAGGTGTTTAGGTGAACTAACGCTGACCCATGGGTGCAGCTCGCAGCTCCGTGGAGCCTGGTTGTGATTTCTGGTGTCACTGTTCACCGCAGGGCCGAGAGCCGCCGGGAAAAAAACAGATACTAAGATGGTGTTTTATTTAATATCCCAAGTCTGGCAGAAAAACATACAGGCTTCCTCCTGAGAACACGGCAGGTGAGTCATCGCTTCACGTGAAGTTTTATTCACAGCTTTTAGTTTGAAAAGCTCAGGAAGTGAAGATGTGATGTTTGTCTCTGCAGGAGCTTCATCGCAGAGATGCAGCTGTTTGTGAAACAGCTCGGCAGAAGTAAGACACTCCAACAATACTTTTAAGGATGATGTCAGATCAGTTATTTTCTTTGCAAATGTTGATCTGAATTGTACAATAACATGAATCAGTCATTTCTGCAGAGGATCTAATAATGTTTATGAAGCAGCTGCTCATGTCATGGTCTGTTCTGCAGGAATCCCGGCTCGAGAACATGGCTCCAACAAGAAGCTGGCGGCTCAGTCCTGCGCTCTGTCTCTGATCCGACAGCTGTATCATCTGGGCGTGGTGGAGGCCTACTCCGGAGTCACTAAGAAGAAGGAAGGAGAAACTGTACGTGGGCTCGGCTGCCTTCAGAGGAGAGGGAAGTTCAGTCCACCAGAAAGCGTAACCGTGTGTGTGTTGTCCTGTGTGGTTGTGTCCAGTTGGCGCCGTATGACGTCAATGTGTCTCCAGAACTTCAGCAGCAGCTGGCCAGTGTGGTCCAGGAGCTGGGAGTCCTCATCCCGCCACCAGTAAGTCCCACAGCTGCCACTGACCTCACAGCACACAGCCCACTAGGCGGATCATGCTAACCTGGCTCATCCTCTCCAGCCTGAAGACCCCAGCCACCCCGTGTCTCTGGTTCAAGGGAAGATGGCGACTTTCGAGCCGTCGCAGCGGCAAATCGGAGCCGGTGTTGTTCCCTGGTCTCCACCTCAGGTCAACTGGAACCCCTGGACCAGCAGCAACATCGACGAAGGACCGCTGGCATTCGTGAGCTTGTTTTCTAACTTAAAAAACCCTGAGAACTCTGAATATGTTAATTTCATCTGTTTCATCTAATTGATTTATTAAGATTTCATCAGTTGACATGGTTGATTTGTATCATCTCTGAGAAGCCGGACGATCTCCTGTTCCTCTTCAGATGTGAAACACAAACTCAGTTCATGTCTGAAAACAGCTTCAACGTAAAGCATCTGTGTGATGTCATGAATTATTCTCAGTGCACGCCGGAGCAGATCAGTGGCGAGCTGCATGAAGAGCTGATGTACCAACTGAAACAGGACGAGAACCTGCACCAGGTCAGTGGAGTGGTTTCTCCTTTAGTTCATATTATTCATATTTAATAATTTGACGTGTCTGGGTTTAATGAAACATGAAGAGAGCTGAACACAGAACAAAGACTCTAAAGTTTGAACTGAATCCTTCTTTAAGAATCTTAAACAAACCTCTGAATTAATTTTTCATGTTTTCAGTCAGAAAAACTAAATGATCTGTTCTGATTTCAGTCTTTGTTTTGACTGATATAATAATGATATTTAGTCTTAAAACTAAACTCAGCTTTAAAAACCATGTGTTTTTAGTGTAGAAGCTGAATTCTTGAGGTTGTGTAAAGGTTATTGTTGTTTTAAGAGACAATAAGATAAAATGAAACTATGCTTCAGATCCTGCTGCAGCGCGAGCAGCTGCCCGTCAAAAAGTTCGAGAAGGAGATCCTGGACGCCATCGCAGACAACCCCGTGGTGATCATCAGAGGAGCGACTGGCTGCGGGAAAACCACCCAGGTCCCTCAGTTCATCCTGGACCGCTTCATCAAGGGAGCCCAGGCCTCCGACTGCAACATCGTGGTCACCCAGGTAACACTGAAATGAAGAGGCCTTTGAATGAGACGTGAACCATCTTCAGGATCCAGGTACTCCTGGAGATAGAAAGACGTCTGATAGAATGTTTGCAGCTTGGTGATTTATGGAGGAATCATGGAGACTCTCAGTTATGACATCATCGTCAGATGCCTGTTAACGAGTGTCTTTCCTCCGCAGCCCCGACGGATCAGCGCCGTGTCTGTGGCAGAGAGAGTGGCCTTCGAGCGGGGGGAGGATCTGGGGAAGAGCTGCGGCTACAGTGTCCGGTTCGAGTCCGTGCTGCCCCGGCCTCACGCCAGCGTCCTCTTCTGCACCGTCGGTACGTTCACGTGTCAAAGTCCTTCACAGAAGCGAAGTGACACCAGATCAAAAACCATAATAAAGATAAGATAAGATAATGTAGCTTCACCATCGTGACGCTCCTCTAACGATGAGCGAAGCAGCAACTACTACATTTCAATCAAATCATAACAATGCTTCACAGGAAATTTGTATTTACTTAATATTATAGAATTATTATAAAACATAAAATATTGTTTTATTGTAGAGGGATGAGTACAGGCGTGTTTCAGTGACACGCATGTGACACGTATGTCGTTGCAGGAGTTCTGCTGCGGAAGCTGGAAGCTGGAATCAGAGGCATCAGCCACGTGATCGTGGATGAGATCCACGAGCGAGACATCAACGTGAGTTCATTTATTAACCATTTATTAACTGCTGGTGGAACATAGCCTGACCCCACCCCGCCTGTGTGTGTGTGTGCAGACTGACTTCCTGTTGGTGGTGCTCAGAGACGTGGTCCAGGCCTACCCACAGGTCCGGGTTATCCTCATGTCGGCCACCATCGACACCAGCATGTTCAGAGAGTACTTCTTCAACTGCCCGGTCATCGAGGTGTTCGGACGAACCTTCGCTGTTCAAGGTAGAGACCGACTTCCTGTGACACAGCTCCTCTCTAACACATCAACCATTCAAGGTCCCGTGGGTTTCCAGAACTACACTTTGAGTCTGTTGGATTTGTTATCGTTTAGTGAAGCTTTTCATTTCTATAGAAAACATTTTGTTTTGTGGAGTTTTGCTTGATTCACGTTGTTTCGTTGTGGGCAGAGTATTTCCTGGAGGATTGTATCCAGATGACGAACTTCGTTCCTCCACCGATGGACAAAAAGAAGAAAGATAAAGAGGAAGAGGGAGGAGACGAGGACGTAAGAAGCTTCTGATATCAGCAAATCGATATAAAGACAATCCATACTCACCGTCTTTATACACAGTCTCCACTTCCTCCGTTGTAGAAATATGAAGAGGAAATATTCTGGATATGAAAGCTGCCATCTTGTGTTTGTGCCTCAGTATCTGGAGCAGTGGAGTTTGTGTTTGTTTGTGTTTGATTGTGTGTGAGTATCCATGAGGAGCTGGTGAACAGGCGTCTTCCCTGTGTGCAGACCAACTGTAACGTGATCTGTGGACCTGAGTACGCTGCGGAGACCAAGCAGGCCATGGCTCAGATCAACGAGAAGGAGACGTCCTTCGAGCTGGTGGAAGCTCTGCTCAAGTACATCGAGACGCTGCAGGTGAACGGGGCCGTGCTCGTGTTCCTGCCCGGCTGGAACCTCATCTGCTCCATGCAGAGACACCTGGAGTCCAACCCGCACTTTGGTAGCACCACACGTCTGCTGCTTTGAGATAAACATGAGAACCACTGATACAAACCCTTTAACAATGTAAAGTCCCTGTTGAAGCTGATGAGTTCAGAGTCATGCTGACAGGGTTTCAGTTATGTGCAGTGATTTACTTATTGATGCATGTTCTCTGCAGGTGGTCATCGGTACCGGATCCTGCCGCTCCACTCGCAGATCCCCCGGGAGGAGCAGAGGAGGGTGTTCGACCCGGTTCCTGACAACATGACCAAGGTGAGACATCTCAGGAGACTCAGCGTCTCCTCAGCATCACCTTGTTTTCACAAAACTGTGACAGTGATGAAATCAGTTTGTATTAAATCTCAAGTGAAACACGTCACATGTTTGATTCCTCATATTTACGTGTGTCTGGCAAAAACATGTAGTTATGGAGGAACTGTGGATGTTGATCATTTCCAGCAGCCGGGGCTCTGAGTGTGCGTCAGCGCCCCCATGTGGCAGAGTCCACAGCAACCAGCAGCGAGTTGTAACCATGAGTTATAACCAGGCTCTCTGTTGTGAAGGACTTCTTCCACTTCGTTCCTCTTCTTCTGTAGATTGAACCGATGGATGAGACACCGGGCGCCAACTGTCAGAATGCATGGTCACGGGGAGGAAGTTCAAAATTCAATTTTTAGATCAGATTAAAGCTAATTATAAAAAATGAGGTTCAAGAAATCTGATCAGAGCAGATTAAGTAGATTTGGTTCACAGGTGAGTGTTTTAATGATCTGTGTCCGGATGTCTCAGGTGATTCTGTCCACCAACATCGCAGAGACCAGTATCACCATCAACGATGTGGTCTACGTCATTGACTCCTGCAAGTAAGTGTGTGTCTGTGTGTTGTCGTGTGTGCTTCAGGTTGCATTGCAGGTCAAAGGTCGTCTGGCTGTGCTGACTTTGTGATTGTGTGTCCACAGACAGAAGGTGAAGCTCTTCACGTCCCACAACAACATGACCAACTACGCCACCGTGTGGGCGTCCAAGACCAACCTGGAGCAGAGGAAGGGCCGGGCCGGCCGGGTTCGACCCGGGTTCTGCTTCCACCTCTGCAGCCACGCTCGATTCGACAGGTGTGACCCTCGACCTCCTGACCCCCCCCATCTCAGCTGCTCAGATTCAGTCCAGTCAGGATTTCAGCTGTCGTGTCTCTGCAGGCTGGAGACTCACATGACTCCAGAGATCTTCAGGACGCCGCTGCACGAAGTCGCCCTGAGCATCAAGCTGCTGAGACTCGGAGCCATCGGCCACTTCCTGTCCAAGGCCATCGAGCCGCCGCCGCTGGACGCCGTCATCGAGGCCGAGCACACTCTGAAGGGTACGAGAGGCAGATCACGTGTTATGGAGGAAGTCTAATGTGATCTAATATGATTCCTGTGTGTGTGTTTCAGAGCTGGACGCTCTGGACGTTAATGACGAGCTGACTCCTCTGGGACGGATCCTGGCTCGACTCCCCATCGAGCCTCGTCTGGGGAAGATGATGATCATGGGCTGCATCTTTCAGTCAGTGTCTCGACCAATCACCTGACGGCCTGGTTGTTACTGGGCGGAGTCAGTGACGTGTCTTTCTGTCTCCTCCAGCGTCGGGGACGCGATGTGCACCATCTCAGCTGCTTCCTGTTTCCAGGAGCCGTTCCTCAGCGAGGGGAAGCGGCTCGGCTTCGTCCACAGGAACTTCAGCGGCGCTCGATTCTCTGACCACGTGGCGCTGCTGTCCGTCTTCCAGGCCTGGGACGACGTCCGGTAGGACACACGTCTATCAAACTCAAGAATGTTTACTGCACAACAGTTTCTTTCAAATATAAAAGCCATTTTATATATGAAAGAAATTAATTCTTTTTATTTTGAATTTGATTTAAATTCCGTTCTATTCTGGATATTTTATTTCCTGTTTATAATTAATTTGTGTTGATGATGATTTGATTGACTGAAGTCAAGTGTAGTAGGACATGTAGGGGGACATGTGAGGAGACCTTAGTGTCGTTAACGGTTCATTCACTGGAAAGAACCAGTGATGGGTCCAAACCTTCATCAGAACTTGTGAGCGTGTTGGCTGCAGGTCAGAGGTCGTGGTATAAGAGTAAAGTGCTGTCAGTGAAAGGGGCGTGGTTTGGACTCTGTGGCTCAGGATTAACGGCGAGGAGGCGGAGACTCGTTTCTGTGAACACAAACGTCTGAACATGTCGACCCTGAGGATGACCTGGGAGGCTAAAGTCCAGCTGAAGGAGATCCTGGTCAACGCTGGATTCCCTGAAGGTACTTGAACGCACCACTGATGACCTCAGACACACGACTCTCAGGTTCAGGTGAGAAGGATTAAAGCTCCGCCTCCTCCCCTCAGAGTCTCTGCTGACGCAGATGTTCAACACGGTGGGACCGGACAACAACCTGGACGTGGTCATTTCCCTGCTGACCTTCGGCTCCTACCCCAACGTGTGCTACCACAAAGAGAAGAGGAAGATCCTGACCACCGAGGGGCGCAACGCCCTGATCCACAAGTCCTCTGTCAACTGTCCGTTCAGCAGCCACGACATGACCTACCCCTCGCCCTTCTTCGTCTTCAGCGAGAAGGTAAAGTCCCCATGACCAACTTCTCAATGTTCAGACGTGTTCAATAGGAAGTGACAGAACAGATTCTGGAATATTTATAATAATCATGAACAAAAGAAGTAAGAGTTTTTTCAAATTGTTGAATCTAGACGTGACGTCCTGGAACGTTTTTGTGTTGTCGTGGAAACTAACAGTGTGTGGTGTTTGTGCGTCAGATTCGAACCCGAGCGATCTCGGCTAAAGGGATGACCCTGGTCAGTCCCCTGCAGCTGCTGCTGTTCGCCTGCAAGAAGATCAGCTCCGACGGACAGATCCTGGAGCTGGACGACTGGTGAGGATCGACACAACCACACACACACACACGTGAACACAGACAGAGACTCACACTGTTGTGTGTCCAGGATCAAACTGAGGATCCCTCATGAAGTGGGAGGAGCCATCGTGGCCCTGCGCGCCGCTCTGGAGGCGCTGGTGGTGGAAGTGACCAAAGAACCAGAGTTCATCAGACAGATGGATCAGAGCAACGAGAAGCTGCTCAACGTCATCAGACACGTGTCCAAACCCACCGCCGCTGGACTCAACCTGATGAGCAACACACACACAAACACACACAGGTACACACACACACACACACACACACACCTTTCGTTTTGTGATGTTTTGTAGTTTTCAACGAAGCTGATCTCAGGCTCTTGGTCTCTGCTCAGGATGGGAGACGGTCCTCGACCTCCAAAGATGGGACGCTTCGATGGAGGAGGAGGAGGAGGAGGAGGAGGAGGAGGAGGAGGAGGAGGAGGAGGAGGAGGAGGAGGAGGAGGAGGAGGCTACAGGGGGGGAGGATATGCGGGGGGAGGAGGGGGTTACAGAGGAAGGGGAGGAGCAGGAGCAGGAGGATACAGGGGAGGTGGTGGATATGCAGGCGGGGGAGGAGGTGGATACCGTGGTGGGGGGGGATACAGAGGGGGAGGAGGGGGGTACAGGGGAGGTGGTGGATATGGGGGAGGAGGGGCTTATAGAGGAGGAGGAGGGTACAGAGGGTACGGAGGAGGTTATTAAAGTCCTGACATCTCAGTGACATCATCACAGTGACATCATTGGTGATGATGATGTCAGCAACCAGGTAGGAATCTTCTTGCTGAGCTTCTTCTCTCAGCTGTTGAACAGATCTGAGGAGGTTGATGGAGTCGACCTTCAGACACATGTAGAATCTGTGGAACACGTGTGTGTTTGATCTCTCTGTGTCCGTTCGGTGAATCCTGTTTGATTTATGATCATTTGTTGGAAACATCAATAAATATTTAACATGTGAAGCTGATTGTTGCTTCAGTTTTTTCTTCATCAACCTCAGCCAGCAGGAGGCGCCACCTGACATGTGCCTCTAACAACAGAGCAGTTTTACTTGTGTTGGAAGATGTTGGCCCTTGACCCTCAGGGGCCTCAAACCCCTGAATCACTCTGTTTGTGATTGTTTGTGTTGTTAGTGTGTGAATGTTCATAGTTAGATCAGAATCATCTGATGTGTGATATGATGCATAATAAGCTCTGTGGCCCCTCACAGTTTATCTTATTTAAAAACAATCTCCAGAAGAAATCTGTTCCAGAGGTCATTATCTATTATTCATTGATTGAAACTGTGCAAATATGTTTATATGATTTTACTCTTTAAGAGTTTGAACTTTAAAAATCCTCAATTCAGCTCCAGATTATTTGATTTCCATGAAAACAAAGATTGAATCATTCTCAGCAGTTTAAAGTTCATGTTTTGTTGTAAATGAAGTTCTGTATTTGTTTTCCTGTTGATTTTTAATCATACATTTAATAAATAAACGTAATTAGCATCCAGGTTTTTTTGAATTTTGAATTTTGTCCATTTCTGCCAATGTGATTATTAAGCAGTCATACAAATGTTTTGAGTTAGAAAGTGATTCTTTAAAAAAAGGATTTTAATCATCAGAAATGTTCCTGACAAAGTTTTATTTGATCAAACATCCACGAGGTCTCTGATGGATTAGAAGAAGATGAAGTTCAGAGCAGAACAAGAGTCCGTGACCTTCAGTCAGGTGACAGCCATGTTTGACCTTTGACCTTCTCTGAAGATGATGAAGATCTAATCACAGCTGATTGTGTTAAAGAACAAACACG